>VZTB01008783.1:28385-43477 GCA_013397245.1 Thryothorus ludovicianus
AGGGTTGTATTCTGACTCTGTCAGTGTTCTTTTTCCTTTATACGATTTCATGTATTTTGTTTTTCTTATCTTTTTTCCTTTTCCTAATAAATTGCATTTCTGCCTTGGAGTCTCTCACTGGTTTTGATTTCAAACCAAAACAGACATAATGGTTAGAAACTTTTTGGTGAATGTTTGCTATCTGTTTTTAAATTTAAGGTTAATTTCCATAAAATTTTGAGATACTACAGGAAACAAAGGAGGAATGAAGATCCAAATGAAGAAAAGATGTCATTAATAGCTAGCAGTAGTCTAGGTAGTTTTAACAAGACTGAAATAAGAGCATGAAATGATTTTATGCCAGCACAGTAATAGCATGAAAAAAGGCTTTTATAGGCTTAAGATCCTTACAATAATAAAAATTAACACTTAATACAAAATAGAAAATGGAGAAAGCTTCAACATTTCTTCTTATATGTCAAAATGTTTTCACTTGAAAGTTTTTGTGAATTTCCCAGAAATTCACAAAACACTACGGTTCAAATAGTGGAGTTTAAAGAAAATAACATACTTGCCTAAAATCAACCAGCTTTATAAATAACCAAAGATCATCAAAGAACATCCATATTTCTTCAGTATTTTATCTCTCTTTGTAAAGCATGTAAAGCAAAGATATTAGAAAGAAAAGCTTGCATTATTTCTTTCCACAAAATATTAATCCTAAGATGTCCAGATGGGAGAAGAGAAAAAGTTTTATTCATTGCAGAATTATGTATCAGAAGCATTTCTAGCTTAGAAAATGCATCTACAGTTTTAAACAACATCAGTCCTATCTGAAAAGTAAGGAAGCATATGCAAGCGGTTCTCACCTTAAATGAGATATAATAGACAGCGCAGAAAGAAGTGCTATTCCAGGTATGCTGGCTTATCTATATCACTTAGATTTATTATTTCATTTTATTTGAATCTATTTCTCTGATGGTAAAAGCTGAAAATAGGGTTTATATTAGCAACCCAATTTCAGCAGGGCTTATCAGAAAAATTTTGCTTAAAATAGACGCTTAAACTCCTGTTCAGTTCCAGCTTCTCTCTTATGTCTCTAATGACACCTTGACACTACATTTATCCAGTAAATGGATGTGTTTTATATGCAAAGCTGTAAAATAATCCTACCCGTTCCAAATGAATGATAAAAATAGATTTCCCAAAATGTTTTTTTCATAAATGAAACTGAAGTTTCCTGTTGATGATTGCATTCTGTTATTTTCATCCTCCAGCAGAAGAAAAAAGTCTGGAAAGACTTTCAAATTAAAGAAATGATACTGGAATTCAATTGAATTCCAGTATAGAAACATGATAAGGGGAGAAGCCTGTTTAAAAAGAAGTAATTCACTTGTCTGCTTTTTGGTCCCATCTTTCACGGAGGTTCAGGTGGGCCTTCACACAGGCAGTAAGCAAGGAAAACATTTCTAGTTGAAGCAGACCATTTAATCAAACAGAAATGAAGAAAGGAGAAATTGCCCTATCTCAAGACACGTGGGCACAGCACACCCTGCTACCTTGCAGCACTGGCACTGGTGACTCATACAGCCAGCCTGCTCCACCAGAAGCCCCTTCCCCAAATCCTCCCATCCACCGCACAAGGGCTTGCTTCCTTGCATTCTTTTTCCCTCTACATATTTCAAAAGTCTTGTCACAGAAACTGCAAGTATAAGTTTTTTAGAAACAGTATATCTTCAACTCAGATCCTTTGGGGGAAGAAATTAAATGTTTGTCCTAGTTTCTGACAGAAAAGTCACCTAAGCAGGACCTCAGCAGACCCATGAGGTTTGTCTTGCCTGTCACTTAAGAAGTTAGACCACAGGGCTGAAAGAAGGTGCTCCTCCTTCTACCTGAAAGTTGCAGCTATTTCCCAGCAGCAACCTGATGTGTCATGGATCCTTGACTCCACATCTTGCAAAGTTCTTTTGGAGAAACAAGGATTTTGCAAAACAGGCCTCTCACCTACAGAGCTCATCCCTCCTAGGCAGCCTTGCTGCAATGAATGTGGGCAGGTAGCTGAAAGGAGAACTAGATTGCTCTCAGAGGCTGTGTGCCCTAAACTTCAGATGTGTTTCCTTGGTTACAACAGAAGGGGGGCTTTTTGCATTTCCTTGGAATGGCCTAACAGTCACCAGCACATATATTCAGAATGCATATTTATAAATGGCAAGTAAACATGTTTGCCATTATTCTCTCCAAGTTGCTAGCCTGTTTTTCCCCGACTGCAGAAGCATACTGTATGGTTCCCTCCAGAGTAAGAGTTATCAGCCAGCCTCATCAACCACCTCCAGAGTCTTGCCATTTCAATTTCCTCTCCTGTTTCTTGATATACCCTGGCACAGCCACTCAGAGCAACTCTGTCTGCAGCCTATGTCAGCAGCTGCTGTGTGCAGCGGAGCTTATAAATCTCAGAGCCATACATCAGATTGAAAAGGAACATATGCATGCAAGGGAAATTCTTAATTGTGAAGCTGAAGTACTTTACCTATTCCACTTAATATCGGAGTGGTGAGTGTTACAGCTTTCTTTAGCAGCTTGTAGTCCACATTGCTATTTGAGACACCACTGGACAGTGACCATAAATGTCCAAAGGCAGCTGACTAGTCAGACACATCACTACACAACACCAGCAACCTCCACACATCTGGAAGAACAAGTTATTCTGCACAAATTCCGACTTGGTACATTCTACTTGCTTCTTTCCTGTTCCTTCAGAAACATCAGCTGAAGAAAAACAGCATCCACCTTGATGGGAGATAAGAATAGGAGTTATATTAAAATATTCTGTGTCGAATTTTCTTTGGGGAAATAAAAGTACACCAACTGCTTCTCTTGTACACCAACTTTTTGTAGGAGAAATTTAGTAAAATAAAGTTTCAAAGATTTGCTTGTATTCAGTCCAGTTGGCTTGTAAGAATAACTTCATAATTTATAATTCCTTCACTAGACTATTCTGTCAGTTTTTCCTTGCAAATTAATACTGGGAAATAGATGTTTACATTATCATTAATGTGTACAAGGATGCAGTTTAGAGTTGCCATTATTAAGTAGTCACAGAAGAAATAAACAAAACAATGCTTCATTTTAACATAATTTTCTTTCCTTGTTTATTGTTTATAATTTAATTTTTTTTATTCTCTGCTGGCCCTTTTGTTTTTCATTAGAAAACAAAACAATATTGTTATTCTAATTAAGATATCTTTTTTTTTTTTTTTTACTTTAAAAACTGCAATAATTAACAGTGAAAACAATCCCATATAGAATTACATCTTTTGACCATGAAAGATGTTTGGTATATTCCGATTTGTTTACATTCTCTGTGGTTTTGAGTGCTATCCTACATCCACAGAAACTGACTCCAAAAACAGAGAGAAATACATTATATCCCATGCATAATACGTGAATGATTTTGCATTGGCTATAGATCTTTCAGCATTTGTGAAACTGAAATTTTAGCTGAAACTAAGTGTACAAAATGGTTTGCCTTATAGGTAGCTAATTGCTTTTATTAAGTCTGCTTCCTATTAGCATTAGCTGTACATAAATTGCAGTAAGCATAGAGTACTCATGAACAAACCAAAGTAGTTGTTTGTCTTGAACTTACATATGGTATAAAATCCTAGAAAGCAGAAACACTTGTTTTCCTTACTTCTGCAAATCATGGCTCTCATGGCTAGCCGGCAGAGGGCCATGTTCCATGCAAACTCTGTTTTTCTCATGGACCACAAAGCATTTACAGGTCTCTGTGGTCCCTGCCACACACCTCACTGCAGCTCAGTGAGGGCAATGCTGCTCTTGCACTGTGATACGTGAAGAGCAGCAAGTTTCTCTGAAACTACACGAATAAATCTGCTCATTTTCCTTGAAGAAATTTCATTATCCCTGGTGAAAGAAATTATTTTTTTGGGTATTTTTGGTTGGTTGTTGTTTGTTTGTTTGGTTTTTTCTTATTTTTTTGTTTGTCTTATTTTAGGTTAAATAAAATCAACAACAGAATGCTGTGTGTTGGAATATCAGAACATCCTCACTGATCAAGTCTGCTTATGCTATGAACATTAGGGGCTGTGACATCTGCCAACCAAAGCATTAAATCCTGTCGAGCTGGCACAGGATTTTTTGTTGCTATTTTTTGTCCTCATTACACAGCTGTTACCTGCAGTAGCCATACTCTGTATCCCACATAAATTCATGATAAATTTAAACCAGAAATTTTGGTCTAAACACAGAAACTCTGCCAGGACCTTTCTTTTAAGATCAATTCAGGCTGTGTTTAATGTAGCAGAAAGCTGTAGTTCACACTCTACACCAAGAATCAACAAGAAATACAACACAAAAATCAAAGATACCTCTAAAGGGTTTTTGAAAAAGAAATAGCCTGATTATACATTTTCTGAAAAGCTGATTTTATTATTGAGGCTAACAGATATTGTCTGGCCCTGTTTTTTATATGAAAGTGCAAATTAGCTCAGTTTAACTGCACTAAATGTAACTGCATGTGGAAAACTTGCACAGTTTTCTTCAACAGTAAAAATATATGAAGTATATTAGTAGCAGAATTATAAGAAGTTTACTGTATATTAATCTGATGAAAACCACAAGAACCTGACTTTTTTCAAAAACCTCTCTACTGATATGTCAAAATGTTGAAGATCTAACACTTATTGAATTGGGAATCTCAGTAAGAACATCTCCTCCAGACAAAAAAATGTGATGAGAGTAACAACATAAAAGTAATAGAAGGATAAATGCTAATTTTGAAAAGGTAAACCTATTCAAAGATATGAGCCCTAGAAAATTAAGAAAGGTTTAAATTTTTCTGGAACTCTAGGCATTAAAAACTTCTACACCCAGATTATATCTAAAATAATTTACATCTTCCTGGGAATTCAGGCAGATTTTGACAAAGTTCAGGCAATGTCTGTTTCTTACAGAGTCAGTTTTAAGTCCTTATTTATATCGTAATTATTTCTGAAGCTGTAACTATTAAACTTTGAAACTTGGGAATTCCATTCTAAAGCTGAATCTCTTCAAATTTTATGCATTAATACCATGAGATGGAACAATTACCCAGAAATTAACTTCAGTATTACAAGAACACCATTTCCTACAATAAAATTTACTGCAATTTGATCAAACCAATACCTGCCTTATTTCAGGAACATTTCTGTGAGGTTAATAGTAAGTCTTTTACTTAAAATCATTATCAGTCTTCTTTCAAGGCTGATAAAAACCCATCAGATTACATAGTATCATACTGTGTTATCATACTATGAAGAAACCACAGATTATTTCAATTACCACTAAACTCCATCTCACTTTTCAGAATTGTACTCTTCTCCTACGGGTTTTTCTAAAACCAGCTTCTACTGAAGAACCCCATTTCCCTTCTTGTATCCTGCTCATGTGTACCATCTCAGAGTCAATGGGTACTTTGTGAGTCAATATAATAATTAGCCTTGAGAACTGAAGGCAAATATTTAGTTGCACATGCCAAGTTTTATGACAAAAGGTGCCCCTAGATTTAAGCACAGTTTGCAGTGACAGAATACTAAGGTCTAGCTGACCTAAACTGAGAACAACATAAAAGTAGTCCTTCACACTCAAGACCTCAGTATGTCTATTAATCTATCTTTATAGAAAAACTATGCTAAAGCTATCTTTCTATTAAACTCTGTATTGTGTACCATCTTACTTTATTTCCTGTAAAAGCTGCACATTGTGCACCAAATATAAAAAAATTGAGTTGAGATTTCATTTGAACTCCACCTTTCCTTTTGTATTTATTTTTCTGGTTTGAAATTTCAAATCTTAATTTTCAAAAGTACTATTTCCAAGTACCAATGTCATATTTCACCTGAGTAGTGAACTGCTGAATCCTTCCAAAAACACACATTAATGAAGCAAAATAAAATTACAATGGAATTCCAGAACAGAGGATTTATCTCTTTTTATGAATCATTAATTAACTTTTGATGGCTACCATATTTACTTGTGCACTGTTCATTTTAAGATATGGGGGGTTTTTTAACACATTACTTCAGGTGTATTAGCATGTATGTGTCATACAGATAAACTGCCATGGAAAGGTGTCTTGTTATAAATTTCCTCAGGTTTTTTGAAGTCTTACTTGAAGTACTTACAGAAAGAATACAAGACACTAATAATTCCACATTCATGCCCTAGCCTGAGATTCAACTACTGTGACCATTATGGCACAGCTATTTATCCTTGGTTTATCTTTATTTAAAAAACAGTTATTGAGCTGGGACAGAATATAATAAAGCTAATGCCTGCCAATATATAAAATACTAAGAAATGCTTAAAAATAAAGATAGAACCCAAGTCAGTATCTCATAGAGTAAATTGTAAAATGTAACATCAACAGGATAAAGGAGACATAATGAAGGAAAAAATCAAAGCTAATGTGGCAATTAAGCAAGGCTGAGGATCACCATGTTTCAATGTCAATGAAGACTGACACATCCTCACCTGACTGTTAGCTGTCCAGGATAGCAAAGACCCACTAGGTGACTGTGGGTGGAAGCATTTGCTGTCTGTCCTGGGCTGATGCTAAATTGTATTCCCATTCGTCTGTTTAGTTCAGAAATAAGTGTTGTACCTTTAAAAATTGGATCTGAGAGTGAAGAAGACACACTGGAATTCCTGAGGCAGTTGTTTTCTAAACACAAAGATCAGAGTCTGCAGCTTTCGGACACACACAGCCTGTGTGTTGTGGGCAGTGTGGACAGCAGAAGAGAGCTCTCCTTTGCTTTTTGGTAGTTTTTTGCTAGCCGAGGCAGAGAAGTTCTCTGAACGGCGTTTTTCTTTGCTTTTATTGAAACCGTTTGAACCTGCTCTGGACTAAACACTCAAAAGGGCCCCAGGAGCTCAGCCCTTGGCCACCAGGCCTGGCCTGGGCCTGGCCTTTCCACCAGAGGAACCGACAGCAACTGAGCTGAGCTACAGCCACGAGAGAGACTTTCTGNTGTCCCAGCTGGAAGCAGTGTTATCTAGATATTATTTTAAATATTGCAACAAGGTCTCTAGCAGAAATGGTGGTTGTGTTTGTTTTCTCTTCCCAGATGATAATTCTCATTTTTTCCCTTTGGTTCAGGTATAACTATATGGCCTGGGAAAGATCAGACTTTGTGAGCAGCAGCTGAAGCTGCTGGTTATGGAAGACCAGGTCAATGTATTGTCTCTGCATTTGCTGATGGCAGGTACCCTACACATCAGCATTGCACAAAACCCTGAAGACCTACTGGATTCCTCCATACATTGAAAGCAGTAGAATCAGTGTCCAAATATTTGGGGCTTACTTTGTTTTCATGATTTCTGTGTTTTTTTCCTGCCCTTTTCAGATGGGGTCTGTGCATTTCCATCTCCACCATGGGCTGCTGTGACCCTCCACACACCTGAGGCTGAACATGAGGATTATGCAGCCATAACATCTGGAATTGAACACAGCTGTCTGACTTCCCCATATTCAAACCTCCTGTGGGTTTGAGGTCTTGTAACTCCCCAGGAACATTCTAATGACATTACAAGCTTTTAACCCTCATTTCCACTGATATTAATTGGTGAAATCCAAGCAACATCAGAAAGCATTTTAACTCTGTGAAACACTGCAGCATCTGCATTATGACAGGACAATATTGATGAAGCCATGGATAAAAATGATTACATTTGAAATAAGCAAAAGTTCATTTATTCATTTCAACTGGTAGAGGTCACAAAGAACCTACAAAATGTGGCAGTGAAATCTGTCAACAACAAAATCTTTCATCATCAGTTTTCTTAATATATCATTCCATATTGAACAGGAACTTTTACAAAGATCGATACACTGACAATATGGGAAATCAAATCCCATGAGTACAATTTTTTCTAGGTTTATAGTTTATGACAAGTGGGCAAGAAAATATTCTCAGTAAGGAGATTTAACTGTGGCTTACCATTGAAGTTGATTTAAAACTCTATGCATCTTCAAGTAATACTGCAAGGGAAGTTTTCCACCAGTCGTAACAGTCCAGCTTCTTCCAGCTCATTCAAATAGCATGCTAAGTTCTCCAGCACAAGGGAAAGAGCAAGTAAAATCCCAATATATTTGGATAGAACATGCTCTAGAGTTACCTACTTTCAGTAAGATTAAGCCTACTTTAAAATTTTTTATTGGAAATATGTTCCACATATCTGTAGTCTACTTAGTCCCATATTAAGGTCAGGAGACTTGTCCACACATCCCAAATGTGCCTGCATACCTTTTCATCACAGAGTAGAGGATGGTTCCTGGATTCACACAGCACAGACAGTACATAATCCCAAAGATGCTATTTCCCACCATTTCCCTCCTTGCTACGCACTGCTAGATCCTCTGAGATGGAAGTCCTGAAACATTATGCTGTTTCTGCAGAGGGACACATTGGATGCTTTGTCCACCTGTTCTGTTGCTGCTTCTGGGCTGGACAGCAGTGATCCTTTCCTGAAAGCCTCACATATAGAGTATGATATACATATGCAACTTGTATATAATCATGGACAACAGAAGTTCAAGATATTTCAGTTTTATGATTTTCCAACTGAGGAATAAACATCATGTACAGAATTTAAAGAAATTTCCAGAAGATGTGACACACTGTAGCATTAGTACTTTTATAATTGTGCTAAAATGTGACATGAAAGGGTGAACTAACATATCTGAGAGCTCAGCATTTTCACCATGATCCCTTCTGAAACACTCCTGGATAGGGATGATGAGACCAGATGATCTTGGCATTTGTTTCTTCTGCCTTGTCTGTTGGAAGCCAGGTCCCATCTAGTTCTCTGCCACTGAATATGCAGAATTTCTTTTTGTCTATATTTCAGCCTTTTCTTCATTTTCTTGAACTGAAGCCTAAAATGTTAAGTCAGACAAAACTCACACAGGTGTTAGTAGAAGTTTTGTAAAGCTTTGTTGTAAACATTTCAGCACAGACGTGAGAATTCTTTGCACTCATTTCCATCAAAGCAAAGTTCTAAGGATGTCTTAAAATCATCCTACAGTAACAAACAAATCCACAGTGCAGGAAAAAATAATTTGTGAAGGATGGCATGGTAATCTACAAAACACTTCACCTAAAATTTTATTATAATATTGATGTTGTTCATTTTCTTGTTTCCCTTTATCTACATACTGATCTGGAAAATAATCACTACATCCAGTAATATCTACAGCAGACTTTTTAAAATATCTGCATCTGAACTATGAAACTCCTACAGTGATAAACATGGCTCTATGTAGGCATCGTCACAAATTAAGAAATACAAGAAGCAACTTTCTACCCAGACACAACTGTATGTTCCTATGATTTCACTTGAAAAACTTGCACATATTCTTTCCTATCTTTCTTCCCTCCAAAACATCTGTACAAAATTATGTAACTATTTCATTCTGTAGTTCAACAAAGATTCAAAGTAAACTTCCTGTTTATTTGGGGGTCCTTTTTAAAATATACATCACTACTTCATAGCAAGTATTTCCCATATTATTTGAATAATGTCAGTCCTGGAAAGAGCGTGTGTTGCTCACATGACATCACCATTAACACTAGGTTAATCAGCTTTCAATTTGCCACATGCCACACCTCCTGTTTCAGTTCCTGCATTTGTCCAATTGTGACAAATTATATATATATGTAGATACTAAAAATCCATTTGTAATTTTTTCCTTTGTCATTTTTCCCTCTATAAAAAGACAAATTCTAAGGCATATAAAACAAGTATAAAAGCCCTTAGTAAAGCATTTAGATATCTATATAAAATTATTGTTACTCAATCCAGGAACTGTTCATGGCTATTTCTTGCCTTGCTAATCAATGATTCTAATTACAAATTAAATATCAAAAGAGTAACTAAACAAAAGATAGATGGGTTTGTGTGATTGTGGTGCATTTTTTCACCATCAATAACGCTGTCATAGGTTTTTGGGTTTTTGGTTTTATTGGCAAAAGGAGTCCCTAGTGCTCTGATTTCACTGATTAGACATTTTAATAAGATAATATTTTTATTTGAAAATGATTGATCACTTCATTGTCTGACTTTCACTGGTGTTTATAACTTAAACACAAAAATACACTTAAAATAATGACTGTTGTTTTCATTAGGACTCATATTTCAACTCATTTCCTGATGACCAGCACAAAGCAAATACTGGCGATGCTTTGGACTGAAACAAAATTAATGAAACATTAGGATCTGATCAAGAAAGATTCCACACACACATCTCTTTTCCTAATGTGGGCAGCCAAGCATGTAAAATGTTTTCTATTAATAGAACAGCCCCTTTCCCAGGACACCACAGCTGCCAGCTTGGGAAAGCAAACAGCACCAGAGTGCCCAGGGATCATAGTGAGAGAAGACTGGATTTCACAAGGAGGGGCAGGAAGAGCCCAGGACCCCTGACCATCACAACATTGTCCTTCAGGCTCTCTCCACCATTTTCCATTACCCTGGGATCTTTACTAAGAAGTAAAGGCACAGCTTCAGCAGCAATGAGTTTACAGTGTGCCCAGAGCCTTCTCTTTACTGTGATTACTTTGACAGTCATTTTCCCAGCCACCTCATTTTACCTGCTTCAGGTCTGCACGGATACAGGGAAAGGATCAAAGCTTTTTTCTTAGCAGGACACTTTTCTGGAAACTGTAGAAAAAAGCCAAAACACTTCAAACAATTAATGATTTTCCTATTTATGTATATAGAGGAAGAGAATTGTGAAGACAACAAGTCCATAAATTGAGAAGTGCTCTAATTTCATTCATCTATCATTATCTGAATTTTTTAATAATGCCTCATTATTTCCCCCTTTAAATGGAAAACACAGGTGAAAAGGTTATCTTAATTTTCAGAAGCTTCCTAAAGCTTGTTCTCAAATCTTTATTCTCATTTTAACATCCTAAACCATATTTATTTTGAACACAGAAACATGTAAGTTTTTTCTCTGGCATACATCAGCTGAACACTAGCTGGATCAAGTTTAGATCTCAATTTAGCAAGCATTTATGTAGTAGAATAACTCATAATACATGCTAAATACTAATACTAATACNTAATTCCTCTTGGGAAACAAGGAGACCAGAATAGTGGTAACCTACAGTCTTCTGATAGCTTTTGCCCTTCTTTCCACCTTAAAATAAAACAGAGCTAGAACAGACATCACAAGATAGGCTGACTCAAAAAAACCCTTGCAAAACTACCAGTCCACAACAAGAGCAAATTCAGCTATCTCTTATCCCCAGGTTTTGGAAAAAAAACCAGACTTTGTGATGTACCTTTAAGAGTTAATATTTTAATGTCCTGAAAATAAATGAGTCATAGGACTGGACAGTGAAGTAGAGATTGCACCTCCTTCTGTGTTGTGTTGTTTTACAAATATATGCTCACTGCTCGTGCCATACCAGATAAAAATGAATAGAGATCAGGTACCAAGACAACAGTTTAGAGGACAGCAGAACTTCCAGCATGATTTATCTCAAGATCAGCAGTGTTTTTTAGAGTGGTTTCGTTACTATTCACACACTGTGCCTTTTAAAGGTATTAGCCATCATTCCATTTTTTGGTTAGACTGGACTGTTGCTGACAACTGAGAGATTTAGCATTGACTATTTCAGGGTTGTAATGCCTGTGCGTGGGGATTTAATGCAATCTTGGCATCAGTATAAATATGGCAACACCCACACTGTCCTACTAATTTTACACTAGCACTTCCGTGAATTTAAAGGTCAGCCGTAAGAATTTTAAGTGAAATTTGACACAAAATTTAGAAGAAACACTCTATACAAACTGCAATCCAGAGAAATCAATCTTACCTTATTTCAGAAGTTACCTCCTATAGATACGTATACCTTTAGTAGGTACAGAGGACTACCCACCCTTATAAGCTGTTTCTGATGAATCAGACTCTTTCCAAACCACAAAGGGAAAGCATGTGAGATGTGAATGAACCATTTGCACATTTATGCACAATGATTCTTAATTCTTGAAAATAAAGCCAAGTTTATTGATGAAATCATGTGAAAAATTTTCAGCTCTCCATGAAAGTATAATTCTTAGTGTGTTAAATACCATACACAAGTACAACAGCACATAGCCTCCAAAACAAAGCTCATAATATAACAGTCTGATCCATGGTGAAGTGCAATGCATGAAGTCCTAGAGGAATGAAGAAAAGATAAAAGAAAAATAAGAGAACAGCTAAGCACTTCTGAATAGACAGTGCAGTGTCTGTACAGAGATGGCATCACTGTGAAATATCATTAAATTGCACCCAAACAGAGATTTTTCTCACCATTAAATGCAGCCTTTTTCTGTATACTTTTCTGTATACTGACTGACATGTTTTATTTTGAGGAAGACTTGCATTCTGAGAATCTTACAGAGTCTTTCTACATATCTTTCCATCAAAGACATGTTTTCTATTCCTCGAACAATTAATTGGTTATCATGATGACAGGAGAAACTAGACCATATTCAGCACTTAAAAGTGAAGCTTCAAGGAAATTACTTTTTAGTTTTTTTAATTAATATATGAACTTTGATAAAAATTTTGGAATGTAATTGTTTTTCTCCTGAAGAGTTTCACTGAAAGGTACAGTAGCAATTTATTTTAAAAGCAAACACATAGAGGAAAAGTGGAGATTTATTTTACAATTCTATGTATTTTATCAGTTAGAGGATTATAATAAGGCTCCTTAATTTCTTCAGAAAAATTAAGAAAGCCAAATTATTTTCTGGAGTGGAAATCTTCTGGAGTGCTGACCACTTCAGCTGTGTACTGATGTCAGCAGCCTTTCAGCTAGCAGTGCCTGGTCTTCACCATGGGAACAACCCCCTTGTTTGCTCAGCACAGAGTTCATCCTCTCTCCTTACCCAAATTTTTCAGATACCTAAATGCAAAACGGAGTTAAAAAAATTCTATCCTTGAGAAATGGACTTGGAAAATCTTGGGACGATAAATGCTTTTAAATAAACAATAAGCAAAAATCAACAACTGAGTTATGCACACCCCAAGCTGGAGGCCCAGAGGTGAACTCTGCTGAGCAGCATCTCATCCTAGCACACTGCTCAGTGTCTGGGGTTTAACTTTACAGACCGTGTGTGCAGCTACTGCATGAGATGAAACACGTGTCCTCTCAGTTTACCTTTCACAAAGGCTGGACAGACCAGTGATTACACTGCTCCATCTTCTCTACAGAAGAGATGTGGTTCCTTGGCTTGTTACCATGTTATGTTCTGCAGAAAGTGTCCAATTTAGCAATCAGTTTCAAATTAAAATAAGTGGATAAAATCAACGATAAATGTAATTGCAAAACTAGAAGAAAATTATGACGCCGTTTCTTAAAACTTTTTTTCTTAGCTCAGCCTGGCTGTAGCTGTTGTTGGTCCAACAACCAGGCAAGATTTAATCTTCTTTACAAGTGAACCCTGAAGTGATATGATTACACCTAATTTGGAATAAATTACAGAAAACAGAACATCAATTTATGCCTGTGCCATGACCTTTATTTTTTAATAATTACTTTTCAGGATAATGGTTTTACAGACCTCAGTTAGCAACCACAAAACTAGACTTTAAAAACTTTTCTTGCAGGATGGAAACACCTGGAGGAAGGGAGCTTAAACCTCTTCCCCCAAGCAAGTTCCATCAGAGTCCTGGCAATTCATCATTTACACAGCACTGCTGGGCTGCAAGTAAAGAAAAGCCAGAAAGTTGGAAAAGTATTAACTTACCATACAAGCTTGAGAAAAATGAGTTATTGGCAAGTTGATGAACATGAAAAAACAACTGTAAAAATATTTCCACTTGTAAACAAGAAATATTTCCTTTCCAGTCAAATATAATGGAGATTTGGCAAGAAGTAATTTTTCCTCTATAAATGTGGTAACATATCACATGGCAGTCATGGTATTCAGAAGTGTGGAGAATTAAACTCTGAGTCACTCTGCACCAGTACAAAGTTCTGGGAATATACCCAGCTAGGATGTTATTATACCAGGTTCATGTGCTTTTTCTTTGTGTGAGTTTTTTTGTTTGTGTTGGATTTTTTTGGTTAGGGGTTGTTGTTTTATATTTGTTTTTTTATAATGGGGATAGTGCTACCCCAGTAGTTCCATAGATGTCCTTTAGGAAATACTTAACCTCTATGTTCCTGGCCCTACCAGACCACTACCAAGAAAATTCAGATCTTAGTGACGTAAGTGTAAACAACCTCAGGCTTCAAATTTTTTACTTTACCCAGTGCAGAGGAACTCTCTTAAGGAAAAGAGAACTGACTCAATTTTCCCCAAAAAGAGTGAGATCACAGAGGATTAGGTCTTTGAGGACTTAATAACACAGATTTCCAGGATGAAGAAATATTGAAGTTTTGCTCCTTTTATTTTCCTTTAGTATATTGCACTGGTGGCAGATCACTTACCTAACAGTGCTTTCTTTTTCCACCAAGAGGCCATGTACCAATTCAGGTTTTAAAAAGTTCTTGTTCCTTTTTTTCATGCCTCATTATTACAATAATCTTCTTTAATATATTCAGCTACTATATATTTAGGACCTTCATTAAGAGTACTAGTCCATGAAGAGATTTCTATTCAGTGCATAGATCATAAGAAAATGAAACATCAGAGATCATTTTTCAAGCAAGCCAAGGTCTTTAATAATACAGCCAAACAATGCTTTATATACACTGGAATAATCTTTTCATTATCTTTGTATGAAGGACACTGACATCTCATTTTTCTCAGTGACGTGAATCCTGACACAAAAATTCTGAAAACTCTCCTTCATGTATTCTTGCTTTGATGAAGCATGTCCTTTGAAGTTCTGTTCTGAGTGCTTTTGGCTTGTGCTCAAATTGGCATAATTAAACAACGTATTATATTTATGTATGCAAACAATCCCACTCAAAGTCAATGAGCTAACTGAAATGTCCTCTGCACCTGGTATCATACTCCTGATTTGGAAGAATGGAGGTCATCTACCCTTTCTTGAGAGGAATATTTGTGAATGTGAAGCAATCCTCAAAAGGTTTAAAATTATTACA
>VZTB01008785.1:0-21063 GCA_013397245.1 Thryothorus ludovicianus
TTACTATAAATTTGGGCAGAGATTACAAGTTCAGAGAAGAAAAATGGGCTGCCTTTCCCCATCTGACTTCTGATCTTTACAGGACATTTAGCACATGCTGTTTTACCAAAGGTCTTTCTTTACAGGTCAAATTTTTTTTGTTTTAACCCAAACTATCAACTCAGCTCCACAAAGCCACTCACTCACTGCCCTCAGCAGGCTGAGAGAAACTATTTGAAAGGTAAAAGTGAGAAGAGTTTTATAGGTAAAGCAAAAGGTGTGTGCACAAGCTAAAAAAATAATAAATTCATTGACTACTTCCCATATACAGGCAGGTTTTCAGCCACCTCCAGGAAAGATGGGCTCCATTACTTTGAAGAGGGACTTGGGAAGACAAGCATCATAATTCCAAACTTACATCCTCCCTCCTGCTCACAACTCTTAATTTTCAGCAGTTTTACATGGGGCAGGATAATATTCCTTTGGTCACTTGGGGTCACTTGTCCAGCTGCGCCCCTCTCAGCCTCTTGTCTACACCATCTTCTCACTGAATATGTGAGAGGCAGGAAAGGTCTAGATGCTGTGCAAGTGCTGCACAGCAATAATGAAAGAAAGCATCCCTGGCCTATCAATACTCTTTTCAGCAGATATCCAAATATGGAGCTGTATGAGCTACTATGAACAAATTTAACTCTTT
Organism: Thryothorus ludovicianus; assembly: GCA_013397245.1. Lineage (NCBI taxonomy): Eukaryota > Metazoa > Chordata > Aves > Passeriformes > Certhiidae > Thryothorus > Thryothorus ludovicianus. Next base: position 677 of record VZTB01008785.1, read on the forward strand.
TCCAAACAAAACCACTACATTTCTTTCACTGTAAAGGATGTTCTTTAAGATGCTTGTGCTGGAAACATACATACTGGAAGTCTATAGGAGCCAAGTATATTACTTGATCCCTGTAATAAGGGGTTAATAACACAAGTCAAGCTGGCCCTGCAAACTATTAGTGGAAAATGTTTACATTTTCTTCCATGATGTCTGATTAGTATTTTTTGAATTTGATTGATAAGATTGTTGAAATAATTTTAATTTAAAGGATTCTGAGCAATGTCTTGTTTTATTTTAACGTAATCATATATTTGCAGAATATATCTGTATATGAAAGGCACACAATATTTTTACAGAGAAAAAATAAAAGTATTTGATTTTGTTGGAGGGCGTGAGTGAATGCAACCAATTATTCATATAAGATATTATATTGTAATGGTCCTTGAGCCTCTACTATACTTAAGGAAACAATCTGTGAATATACTGTGATGAGTTTTAGAAATTCTGTTGCATTTGAAATGCATTAGGCTTACTCTCCACTTGCTTGCCTACATGATAAATGGCCTGATATTACTGGGTTTTAGAATAAATCAGCCTAATATGTTCTCTTTGCAGTGTATTTCAATATTAACATATTTTTATGTCACCACTATGATTTCATGGTGCATAATCTTCTATTAAGGCTTGCAACCAAAAAATGCTTCTTAGAAAAATCATTTTGCTTTTTGCATAGAACTGTAATAGTACTGCTTGTAAGGGTCTTCTGGAGGTCACCCTGTCCCACCTCAAACTTCAAACAAGATTGTCAATATTTGACTAGGTTATTTACACCATTTTTGTAGCTGAATCTAGAAAAACCTCCAAAGACAGGATATGTGTGGCTTTTTTGGAAAACCAATTCCAATGCTACACTGTCTTCCCTGTAGTCATAAGAGACTTACTTTTTCATATTCTTAGTAGACACAAATGTTATGCTGATATACAAACACAGCAGCTGCCTAAACCCTTTCTCTCATTATCCTGCTAATTCAAAGTTGAAAGACTTTTATTGAAACAGCACTCCCCAACAGAAGCAGTAAAACCCCGTAATGCTGTTTCACTGTAAGAAGAAATCACAGAATACATCAATTCTGACTTAAGATTGTTTCAGGCAGTTAAACAACACTTTTAACAGTGAATCCTAAAATTAATTACCAGAATTATTACATAAAGGAGTCACCAAGACAGTCTGATTTTTGTATAAGTATTGAGTCTGGTGGTTAACAGTTACACATAACAAACAGAATTAGATTATTAATAACTTTATAACCTACCCTGTTAAATAAATTTCAGTAGATGAATTTCTATCAGGGGAACCCTCTTTAATCAAAACAAATCATGCACAGTGGTATCTTAGCAGTTACACTGCAGAGAAAAATTAAGGAAAGTTCTCCTCTTCAACCATGTCCTGTGTTTGGGCCTTCTGTCTTCTGTGCCAGATCATCCCTCCCTCACAAATTATTGCTGCTGAGCAATTGCAATTAGAATTTTACTTCCAACTAATAGTGGTTTTATAGCACTGTCATAAGCCATTGACATTACAACAAAGAACAGAATACAATCAGTAAGATCTCAGCATGTGTTTGCCATCTGTTTATGGACATATGTATCTTTTCCTAATAGACTGTAGGTTGAAGAGACTGCCAGTATTTCCTCAATAATGAAAAGGAGATAAGGGAGTTGGTCATATAACAGGTTTATTAACATATTCTTTTGACTCTAACACTTTGTATGTAAGGTAGTGATAAACTTACTTTAAATCTATTGTACTCCTTCTCATTTAGTTATGTGCTGAGGTCAATAATTCTAAATCTATACCCTCCATGCCCTAAATTGTAGGCAATACCCCATATTTCTACTACTGAAAATAAAGAAAAAATCCCTTTTACAGACAATGTTTGAGTTTATAATTGAGGTTGCATCTTTTTTTATCTGTGCTAGTGACCTAGAATAAAAGTTTTATTTCGTAGACTAAAAAAATATTTGCACATCCTATGAATGGACAAAGAGTTGACACTTAGAGTATTTCCTGAAAAAAACATGAAAAATTACAAAACAAAATATAGGACTGGTGAGACCAGCAATGGGACTGACATACTGTAAGTTTCACTGAAATGCTAATAGGCAGCCAAACTAGTTGTTTAGGAATCTGTTCCATGTTTTTCTGTTACACTTTTCAAAATTTCTTTTAAAAGGAAACTTGAAATGGAAATGTCACTGCTCTACAGTCTGTGAAGAGACATATGTTGAGATTTGGTAATAATACAGTGAGCACTTATCACAGGGAGAGAAACTACATAATTAGCTCTCCATTAAACCTTACCAGAACCACTACAGAAAATAAGCCATATGGTTTTTGGAGAGTATTAAAAACTGATCAATATAAAAAAAATATTACAAAACCAGGACAAAAGATTGGCAACTTTATGTTTTCACTTTCAATTTTCTTTCTTTCCTTTGTTTTAGAGCTAAGCCATATTCCAGCCTTTTCTTCTGAATAAATTTCCAAAGTATTTTTATGAACTTAGTGTAGGTACCATATGGCACCCTTATTGGTTTTTGTGAATTCAAAATATGCAAGAGAAACAAGAAACTTTAGAAAGTTTTAGCTCATTATTCAGTGAATACAAGGCAATATTAGGTAACAAACCATTCTGTTTTGCTCAGGTTCAAAGCACGTGCTGATTCTTTCATTACAGGTTTGCCTGGAATTGTTCTTCAGAATCCTTAGCCTTCAAATGTTGAAGCATGTGAATTCTGACATGCAACTTGTTAAGAACTTGTTGCCTGGTACTCTGAAACTGTTTGTGGGCCTTGAAAATGTTCTGAAATTTTCCACATAGCAAGCAACACAGTAAACAATAATCCAAAAGATCCATAAAGGGTAGTAATGACAGGAAAATATGTTTACATTAATTTTGATTGTAGTAATAAAGTGGTATTTTTCCACAAGAAAAATTATGAGAGGGGGGGACTGAACATGTCAGAGACAGTGTTTCTCATTATAAGCATTCACTGAAAATTTCCCCTGACTTGTTATATTATTCCTAACAGAAAATTACCATATTATTAGCTTATGTTGTTAGATGAATATGAAAATACAGATAATAAAAAGTTATAACTTCTGTTCCATAAAAAAAATTCTTGAAGCATGGAGATAATTTAGTTTCACAAGAGAAGAGTGTAAGTTTCCCTTATCTTTGTTTCATAGCATATTTTACTTTTTTAAAAATAGTCAAGTTATGTTTAAAAAACATAAACCAGAACATAATAACTTACAGTGATGGAGTTCTAATTTTGACATCACAGTGAGATATAATACTCAGAAATGTTAAACTGTCAATCTTGCAAGATGTGTGACATGAGAATGCAAAAGAGTTCTGCTCTGGGAGTAAACTTTTAAACACTGGCATAAATATAGATTTTCTAGGAGTTTTTGCATGTTGATAGTAAACAAACGTTACTGAGACAGTAATTATAGCAAATTCATGCACTGAAGAAACTTGCACAAAGAGCATGCAATATAAGCCAGCAGGTAACAAGGCAGGTTTTACAAAGTTGATTTCCCTTGAAGGCTATTGAAGCACATATCTTCAGTACATTCTAGAGTTTAAAAATAATTTTGTCAGAGCATTTATGACCTGAATAATTCAAAAGTATTATGAAATGCTGCTTTGTGTTTCATATGAACAAAGTTTCAAGAGTACCACCATAGAGGACTTTCCTTTGCCTTTGATTTCAGTGACTGTCTTTCAAAATACACTCCCTCACTCGTTACATTTCTTCTACATTGTCATCTTACTGGAGAAAGGTTCTTTACTCCTTGAGTCTGATCTTTCAGAAACTGTCACATCAAGCAAATCTCTCTGCCTTTTGAGACTAGAAATTTGAATTTAAACTTCTTTTGGATATTCCCTAAACCTTGGGTTAAAATTTGTACAACTACTGTAGAATTCATTTCACAAAAGTAGCTTTATGATATTATAGTCTTGAAGAATACATTGAGATCTGAATTTACTCCATGGGCTTCAGGGTACCTACCTGCTCTAGTGTGGTCCTTTATGGACTTCAGGGGGAGAACTTGCTTCACCATGGACTTCTCCAAGGGGTTCAGGGCAATCTCAGCTCTGCACCTGGAGCACTTGCTCCTCCTCCTCCTTCATCATGATCTGGGTGTCTGATGGACCATTTCCCTCATGTTTTTCTCAATTATCTCTCTTGTAGCTGCTGCACACTTTTTATCCTTTCTCACATATGTTAACACAGAGTCACCACCAGCACTGCTGATGGGGTTGTGTTTGGCCAGCATGGACCACGTTTTGAAGCCAACTGGTGCTGGCTTTGTTAAACACAGGGGCAGTTCCTGGTGTCCTACTCACATAGGTCAGCCCTGCAAGCTTCCTGTCCAAATCTTGCTATGTAAACTCAGATGAGAACCTACCCTTCCCTTCTCTCTCCCCCATCTCTTGAGGATGAAGAGGATGGATATAGGCCACTCTAGTGTCCTATAAAGATGTGGCCTCTCTAGTCAATTAACAGGTCAGTTCAATATAGGTGTGGGCTGCCCCTAAGGATAACCTCATCAGTTGACTGACTATCTCACAGAAACACAGAGATATCCTGTGGGTGACAGTGGGTCAGAGACTGTAATCAACATCACTGCCTGGTGACGCCAGGTAAGCATCCATGCCAGGTTGGTAGCTGAGACAAGTATTAATGCCATGTAGAGTTCAAACTGGGAAGAGGCTGCTCCTGTTCAGCTTTGAAGGCGACGACTGATGAGGGGCAGTGGGTTAGAGGCCATTGCACTATACCCTTAGGAGTAGAGGGTTGTGAGTGAGCAAGTAGATTGGAATAGTTCTGTCTCAAGCTGGGAAACAGACTTGTTTCAATGCAGTATTGTCACCGCTCCTCCACTCTTCTCTACATTTCTGTAGCTGCAATCACTTTTACTTGCAGCTTTCTGAGTGGCAGAGTATTTTTGAGCTGTAATGGGAAAGAGAAAAAATTTTTCATCCTCAGAAAAATGAACAGGATAGAATGATCTTAGAGCTAACCTACAGACAGAGAAAATTTTATAATGGTTTAGTGATTATTTTACTTTAGAGACCTTCAGACAGTATCTGTTGACTTCCAGCATATTTATGTAAATTAATTTGTAAAATAATCTAAAAACAGCCTATATCTTGGTTTTAAGGAAAACCTATGGCACAAAATGCAGATCCCTTCTTCAGATTAATCATGTTTTCGTTAACAAATTCTGCTTTTTTTGTTAATTTTCATTAACAAAACTGAGGTTCACTGGGAGTATGGGAAGAAAATAACAATAAGTTTTCTAGATTTTTTTATTCCAGAGTATTTGTTACACAAATAAAATTCAGTGGATTTAAATAGTAAGATAGAGATGAATGTTAATACAGCTGGGTCGCTGGTTTAGGACAAGCTGCATATTGTAAAAGTAAGTACTTGAACATAAAATGGCATATAATCTGTTCCAGTAAATTATATCTATAAATTTTAAAATATACTGCTTTAAATTTAATATGTAACCATTGCTTTCATGTCACTACTTTTTTCATAATTTTTACCATTCACAATAAACATTTATACAACTCCACTTATATTAATTCATATTCACTGACTTAAACCAGCTTCACAATAGAGGTTAAGATATTTTTCAAAGAGTGACAGTGGAATTCTGTTTTAAATTAGTTTAAGTTCCTTAAGTGGTAGACTGCTAATGTTTATTACAACAAATCTCTAGGGAAACTTACCATATGCAACCACGCTCTTAAAACTTTACAAAGAAATACAGAAAGTGTTAATCAGTTGAGAACTGTGAGCTACTTCTCCCTAGTAACTGCTGTCTTTCAAAAAGTGAAAGTCCCTTAAGGACTTTGCATGCCACGTTTTTTAATGTATAAAAAAGACATGGAAAGTTTAGGCTTCTTTATTCTTTCCAAGGAGGAAATTCTGAAAATAACAAAGGTGAAGGAAATGGCATCTAAATCACCCTTACCTTAAATTGCTACTTAGAGTAGGATTGTTCTGTAAATGTCAGTAACTTGAATTTAGCTGTCCTTTAGTACTTTGGTGTAACAAGGAGAAATCTGTCGTTACAAGTGGCTTTCAAGACTGCCAGTAAATGACTGCAGGAATAGGGTTGTTTTCCAATACCTGGTTATTACAACAATGGGCAGAAAAGCCAATGTATTGCTGAGCTTCCCGAGGTCAATGTTGCTGTATTCAGAAAGCATAGAGCTAAATGCTGGACTTGAAAGGATTTGTCTGAGCCATGAATTTAACTATGAAATTTTATATTTTCTTAGGCACTTAATCCCATTTTGTTTCAGTTCCCATCTAGAGAGAATATTGGCAGCTTATTTACTTTCTATTAAGAAGTTGAAAGAGTAGGTTGTGAAAATGTCAGAAAAAGAATATGTGAACCATAAAAGTACATACATAAAGAAAACCATGGGATTAATTTATAGAATTACTTTCCTGGATCAGCTTCATTGGCCAATGAAAGCTTTAAATTGGGGAATTTTTTTCAATTTGTCAAAGCCTCAGATTTTGATTTTACTGCATTGTGTCAGCTGTCATATAGAAGATCTATATTTCAATTAGGTTCCCTTTGATATTGTGGATTTATTCATATATGTCTTGTTGCTTTAGAAGTGCAAATCCATTTTTTCTTTGTTTTGATGCAATTCATGTGAATATATGTCTTCCTTTCAAGTCTTTAAGTTTTTTGGAGGGTTTTTTTGCTTATGCTTTGTATGTCTACCTCACTATTCCCTCTACAAAAGGCAGACTTGATAGAAGAATTGCAATATATTGTTTGCTAGGATTTGAGGAAAATTTTATTTTTCATTTTTCTGTAGCATTCTGTCCTGAATGTATGCTTTGGTAGTTGCAATTATTTGGTTAAGAGGAGAACAAGAACAAAAAAGACCTCAGGGTGCGCTATTTTGTCCAAAATTATCATTTCAGTGTGGCATTTGATGTAATACAGATAGTGCTGGAGACTTATGTGGTCACAAATACGGCTATATAATATTTTATATAGTTTTGGCTATTTATTTATTTATTTCTACTAGGAGCTGTGGAGAGTTTTCTACTAGCATATTTTACTAACAAATTGTAACTACTGTTTCCATGGAGACTCCTTCCACTTCAACATTTTCAAAACTGTTGGTTTTAATATGCTACCAAGAAGTGAACATCTACCAATACAGAATAACTGGGAGAGAAGATAAAGATAAATTGAATGGTTTCCAAATGAAAGCAGGGTTGTGATTTGTTTCTCAGCACTGAGTTACAAATTCATGTTTCAGGATTAGGATTTCTGGGTTTTGCTGATAAAAATAAATAAATAAATCACATTTTACCTGTTGTGAAATTTACTTTAAATAACTTTAAGCATTTTGGATTGACAGTTGCTTGACATCTTATTTCATTATCTTGTTTCATGATCTGCAATTTAATTGGGTCCCTTTGCTTTGCTTTGTATTATTACTGAAATTGAAATAAATCACAAAAGCCAAGGGAGATCTATGGTACTCCCTTTTTAAAAGACACTAACAAAAATGAAGTTAGTGTGTTTTTTCTATGGAAAAATAGGAGGTAGTTTTGCCAACATTAATGCTGAAAGACATTTTCTTGAACAACAACAGTCAGTTATGTGTCTAAGATATTTATTTTATCTTTCTAAGATGAAAGGAATATTTAATGATTGACCCTGCTTTCTGTCACTGCATTATGTTGTGATCTCACAGATTGCGTTTGAATAAGCAGGTTTGTTTGGGGGTTTTTTGCAGTTTAGGCTTTCAGGGTTTTTTTGTTGGTTTCATTTTCATTTGGCCTATTATGAAGGATTATTAACTTTAGTAAAAGGCCAATAATACAATTTTTTTACATTTAGGGGAGTGGGAAAGAACATGATAGATTTAAGCACACAGCTATTTCCTATGAAACTGTGTCCCCTTTTTCAAATATTCTTTATTTTTTTATATGCATCCTAAAAAGGGGGATGGGTTTTATGTGTATATTTTACCTGCACCTACTTTATATGTTTCAACACACATTTTTGTTCAGTTTTATTTTGTCTTGTCACACAAAGGAAGACTGTGTAAAAATTATGCTCTAAAGTTACTACAAATACTTCCAAACTTGATTCAGTCAGATTAACATGGTGATGTTGCTTGTTATTGTTCACTGGTCTCTATAAAATGCAAACTGTAAACTGAAAGATGAAATTAGCAACCATTAACATCCTCAGTTTTGCTACTTTAACAGTAATTATGCATAATTTATCTGTATACAGATAAAAATCAGAAAAATGCAGATTTAATTTTAAGTAGTTATTAAAATTAAAACTTGAGCAGTGAGATGCGGAAATCTTCATTGTTTAAGTTAGTTAATTGCATTATTTTTTACATCTTTGCTTATTTCATATACATTATGCCACATAATTTTTTTTTTTATTATAGAATACTGATTTTTTGGGGGTTAAAACTAGAAAAAATATTATGTTTGCATCTCAGAATAGTAAAATAGATAATACACCCTGTTTTAAGACTCCATACAATATAACAGAAATTATTCAGTTATCTTTTCTCCAACTGAGTGTTAATTTGATCTCTAAAAATGAATGCAGATTCATAGTTTTGGAAAAAAATTTCATTTGTGGTATTGTTTTAATGAAATATTAGAATAGTTAAGATAGCAGATAGGACAATAGTCCTTTACAACTTCCTGTGAAAACTATTTTAAGATAAAAATTTGCTTTTTACTTTTTCTGAAAAAAAATCTAAGTAATAACTTAAAATATATTCTGCTTTGATATTTTACACCTTATTTTACAAAACAATACAAAAAGACTTTTTATTAGAATAAAATGTATATAGAAATGAAGATGAAAATTGCATGAAAATGACAGGGTTTTGGTAAGGGACACTGCTGGGACAATCTTTGGGGGACACAGCCAGAGGATGCCCTAGGATGGCCAGTAGCAATGAGTCCAAAACAGAACTCACCTTACCCCATTGTTTCAAATAAAATGCTGTCTTTTTGGAAGTTTATATTTTTTACTTTTATAGAATACTCAGCTAAGCTCAGGGAACAGGTACAGGATGTGAGTGAATGGCTGTGTGAGTGTTTGACTATAGATCAAAGCCAACCCATCACAATACAGAAACATTTCCATCTCTTAAAACAAAACAAACAAAATAAAAATTCTTTCCTTGAAAACTGAAGAAAAATAAAAAACCTACATCTGGAAAGTGCATTATCAAAATGTTGGAAGTGGAAATAAAAGATGACTTAAGAAAAAGTGATTTCTCTCATCTCTATTCAGAATTTTCTCTACTTTGAAGTAAGCTTTATCAGATTGAATTGTTTGCATTCACAAAAAGGACATACATTAGGTCCTGATCAGCAGTGTCCCCATAATTAATGACATGAGGTTTATGCTCTCTTTCGCAGTGCTGTAACTACCAGGGGGACATGGGGTTTGCATTACACATACAGCTGTGTGTGGGAGGTTGACTCTTTTCATTATGGCTGTGCAGTAGCTAAGGATTTGTCTAAATAAATTATTTATGCGCTCCACACATGCAGGTCATTAAAATGAAGAACAAACACTTCTTCATATAACATTTCATTCAGTTTGGGAAAAAAAAATCCATAGGGCAACTTTGTTTGTGCCCGGTTTGAGTCAATTGTTTCGTGTATAGTTCCATTCACGGTATTATTTTCTTAGATGAATGTTATTTATGTTTGGAAAACACTAGCAAAATGAAAAAAAAAAATTTAATACTAGTTTTACATTTTGATGTAAGAAGTGGTGGTTTTAAAACTTAAGTTTCGCTATGTCCTTGACAATAATAACATCTTCAAAGATTTTCAAGTGCATGAAGAGAGTATTTTTTTATCATTAAGGATTCTGATGTGGTACACCTACAATTTTGGCAATAATTCTTCTTCTTACTTTGAACAGTGTAAAGCACTAAAAATTTGGAAACACCTCTATTCTGTTGTATAATTCCAACCCAAAGCTGCTTTGACTTTAAGAAGAACAAAGAAATGCTTTTTGTCGTTCCACATGGAAACAGTATGAATACAGTTTTGCAGTTGCAATTGACTTCTTTCTTCAGCATGTATATATGTTTCCAAACCAAACTGACCTAAATGTGAAAAACCCTTTTAAATGAGATTTGAGAATTTAATGGAAAGAGGGAATTTGTATCCCATCAATAACTTTCAGTTTTACTTTTCCATATTTGGAGAATTGGGAATAAAAAAAAAAAAAAGAAATGCAGAGCATGACTAGAGTGAAAAAAAGGGGTGAGAATTATTATCTAGTGCAAACTGATTTGCAATATTTATTTTATTTCTAGCTAATATAGCCCAGAATTAGCAAGGAACTTGCATTTACATTGCTTTAAATAAGCTGTTGTCATTGTCATGGGTTGGCGTTCAATGGAGCCCATGGGGTTGCTGCATTTTTTGAAAAGACACATTTTTAAAAACAGAAAAAAAGCAGAGGGTGACTCACTATACTTCTGGCCATGGAAGGTGGTGGCAGGCCCAGGCCGAGCGGGGTCTGAGCCAGCCCGCTTAGCCCGGGGTGGCCAGGCCTGGGCTGATCTGATCTCCCTGGCCCGGCTGAGATTTTCCTGTTCCCGGAGGGGTGGTGAGAGAGCTGCCGAGCCCCACACCGGGGAACTTACCAGGCTCCGAAGCCAGAAAAGAATCCGAGACCAAAAGCAGCTTTGAAACAAAAGAGTGGCCATGTGGCCGGGGATCGCAGCAGCCAGGCCGGTGGCAAACAGCCACAATTCTTCCCATATGGCTCACAACGATCTCTGTCTACTCAGCTACTTTAAACCAACCTCACTGCAAGTAAAAAAGGACAAAAACATCAGCTGCAGTTGTTTTTTCTTCTCAGTCTCAGTACTTCAAGAGAAGTCGACATAATACGAGCAGAGACCACGTGGCAGAAGAGAAACACAGAGAGTTGCATTTCCCAGTACAGAATTCAGATTAAGTTAACCTTTCAACATTGTAAATCTCTATAAAAACTGTTTCAATGGATGATAAAACATAACCCTTAAGGTCAGTAAGGAAGAAGTTTGATGTTAAATGGAAGAGAATGTTTTGAACTTAGATTTAAATTCTTTTGTAAATCTATGGTAAATATATACATATTTGATATATCAGACTTTGCTTATTTTCTCTGTGATGTATAGAAATGTACTGGGGGAAAGTGGCAATTTTATGTGCAACTGTGAGTTGAAATATTGATGTGTTGGCTGGGAAAGAACAAATTAATCCCACAACAACTGTTTTACGAGATAGAGAGATAATTCCGTTCCTTGGGACAGAACTATTATGGTACCATGCTGTATTCTAATTCTCAAGCCAAATGCATATACAGTCCCAATATTCTGAGCCACAGAGATGATAGAATAGAATAAGAGAATGCTGGGTTACTCGATTAGCCAGTTTCTCACTCATCTCACAGATATATTTCCAGTCCATATTTTGCAACTTTGTTCACAAGAACCTGTAGTAAATGGTGTTGAACGCTTTGATGAAGGCCATACAAATCGTATTCCTTTTTCTTCCCATGCCAGCAGAACGTGTCACTGTGTTATGCAGTGAGACCAGCGCAGTCTGGGAATGGCTTTCCTCTGGTAAATCTGCTTTAGCTTTTCCTAATCACCTGTTTTATTTGACTTGCAATACTTTCTAAGAGGACACTCCCATTATTTTCCTAAGGACTGAGGTAAGACTAATTGGACCCTAGTTTTCTGAGTTCTCTTTTGAGCCCCTTTTGGTAGGTACATTTATACTCTTCCTGTCATCACTCAGATGTTCTCTAATTTCCTCAGCTTTGCAGATATCAAGACAGTGGTCTGGAAATAAAGTCAGCTGCTTGCCTTTACACCCTGGAGTGAATACACCCAGGCCCATGAATGTCTTTGGGTTGAGCACTTGCAAAAGGCTGCAGACCAGCCCTTCCTCCACTACTGCTGGGTCAACACAAAATTACTGCAGTTAGTTAATCCTGTGATGTGGATACAGCTATGTCAGAGTAAACAAAGAAGGTACTGAGAACATCTGCCTGGTCAGCATTCCCAGTGAATATTTTGCCAGAACTGTTTTGTATTGAGCCCAGTGTCTTTCCTGCTTCTGCCTATTGCTAACCTATCTTAAGGACCCTTTCTAACTCTTGAAATCTTTGGCCAGCTTTGGTCCCAGCTGAGACTTAGACTTCCTAAAAAATTAATTTTGTCTTATTCCCAGAAATAGTTCTATTATTTTTTTGTTTTGTTTGTTCAAATGGTAGACTTTCAGTTATTCATAGAATTTAAAAGGCTCTTTCTTTTCTGTTTTTTCTACTGAAAAAAAATAATCTCTTTTTGTTTGTGCATTACAATGAATTTATTTATTTCCATGTTTTTCCTTCAAGTTTTCATTAATTCTCATTTTTGAACAAGAATCAATCTGCATTGTAAATTTATAATATATATGTTGAGATACTTTATTCTATCACAAGGTGACTAATTTCACTATGGAAGTGTCACAGGTGTGGTCAAATATATTTTTAATGTTATAATTTACTCATTGTTAATGTTATAACTTTCTCATATAACCACTCATTGCTGCTTTTTTTGTGTCATATTTGTTTTTCCTAGTAATAGAAAAACAGAAAAATTAAATTAATTCCTCTGCTACTCTGCTGGAGGTCTATATATTTTCAAAAACTTGAAATAGGTCATGTCTGTACAAAAAGAAAATTATTTCATTACTAAATTACTGTGCCATTACCCAGTTACTGAGAGGACTTGACTTCAAATTTTCAGTATTTCTAAAGCAAGGATTTTATGAGAGATACATCTTGTCAAAAAATTTTATTTTATTTTTTCCATTTTCATTACTGTCACAGTAGTACATTGTAAAGACCTGAATAAGACATAGAGCATTAGTCACTGAACAAGAACTCTGTTTCACAAATACCACATTTCACTGAAACTAATTCCTATTCAGTAGCAATAAACTTAATGTATTTTATATATTTCCTTATCAGTGTAAGTATTGGGAAAATTAATTTAAATTTCAAAGTAAAACAAGTAAAGATTGAAAGATAATTTTAGTTAAATTCAGCTTTTTTATTAGGAAAATTGAATTAACTTTGCAGTTAAAGCAACATGTTTACAGTTAAAACAATACCTTCTTATAAATTGCTCAGATTCAAGGTGCGCAATGAAAAAATAGGAAGTTGCATATTTGATTGTTTACTTAATGATATTTTATGAAGCTTACCGGTGAATTGCAATAAGAAAGATTGAGTTTTTAAACAGTTTTATTTATACTTAGTTTTTAAAAATTTATATTTTAAAGAGCTTTTAATTCTTTTAACTCTTACATGTATTAAACACAACATGTTTAAAATGTCTTAATTGAACATAAAAAACGTTTTCAAAAAAAGTGAAATATCAGCAAGTGCTTGGTACTTCAAATATTAGGGAATATTGATTTTGACTCTAGCAAGATAGAAGAGTATTGAAATATTTTAAAAATCTCTTTGTTTCTTTGTGAACCCTGTATGTGTTGCTCAGAGACATAAATGTAGGAAGTAATCCCAATGAAGTTTTATGACTGTTCTTAGCTGCACATAGAGACAGAGCCTTTATTAAAGGTAATTGCTATGTTCCAGTTATTTAATATCCTGTTCATAAATTAGGCAACATTAATCCATATTTCTCCTTGTTCTTTTCTTGTTTTACACTTTCTTCTTAGCTTTTCATGTATTATTTTCACTATATCTGTTTCATAAAATATGACAAGCTTTTTCTGATAGAAGGGTGCATCTCAATTTAAGAGAAATGACAGAATCATCACAATAAGCAGAACTGAATAACAACACTGTATGTGTATCAAAAATGTTAGTTCAGACATTTAAAAATAATTCAGCTTTTAGATAGTTTGTTAAAATATAGTTCTCATTTGAATAAGGCATGCTAAAATTTAAAAGATTTTAGCAGACTACTTTTGTAAAAAAAAGATTTGTAGATTAGGGTGCCTTTAGATGAAAAAGTAATTCACTCTGTATCTGGGAAAGTGAACTATTGGCATTTCAGCTTCTGATGGTAGAATTTACCACTTGTGCCATTAACACATACTGATGAATTTGGGGGATGTTGACACTGATTTGTGTAACAATATGATTAAATTTCTAATAATACATGATTTCTAACTGAGCATCCAGTTCCAGCAACTTTTTATTTAAGAAAAAGCAGCAGGATTTTATTGAAAATTATTTTCTATGGCCCACTATAATTTCCCGCCACCTTTAGCAGTTCAGTTCCTGGACTGAGATCCCAGGAAATTGTTTGATATGGTATTTTCTTTCTTCAGTGAATGATATTTAGTTTACAAAACAGTTCAGGCTTATGAAGTGTTTCCAAATTTGCTTATTGCCTTCAAAGATTTCTCTTTTCTCTTAGCTACTATCAACTAGCTGTTGGGACTTTCAAAGATGTAGGACAGTAGAATGGAATTCTTAGGTGTTGAGGGAGGACTAGAATACAACATAGAGTTGCTCATTCAGTCTATGAGATCAGTAGACTTCTGTTAGAGGGGACTTGCAGATCTGATGCATGTCCTCGTGTTTCATTTAAGAATATAATTCATTTTGAATAAATGTTTGCTCATTAGGAGTATTAGTATTAGGAGGCTTTGCCAAGTGTAGAATCTCTGTGTAGAGGACACCGTAAGAGAAGTGCTTCACTGCTGGCATATCAGAACTGTCCCTCTCTGGAATGCTGCATCCAAAACCACCTGAATGAGGCAGTTCCTCTTCCAACTGGTGTGGCTCTCATTTCTCCTTTTGGGCCTGCTAAATACAGGCCCCACTTTCCCCATTGTATCTCCCATTCTTCTCTCAGTTCCATTCTGCTGTTTTGAATATATTGAACAAAATCTAGAGAGTTTACCTTGAGAGTTTTCATTCAATTTTAGTATCCCTATGTGTCTTGCAGGCAAATGCTATTTACATTTGTGTCAAAAAGCTGGTTAAAAATCAGCTTTCCTAATTTGCAATTGCCATAGTGATTCATATAAAAAAAGCTCAAAATCTGATGTTCCTAATGCATTAGGGAAGTTTCAGTTCTGTATAAGGCATGAAAGTGTTCCCCATTTGAATTGTACAGTCTTAAGTTTCAGTGTCACTGTCTTCTGAAAATTAATTTCCTTGTAAACTGAGCCTCTGGGATCAAGAATTAATAAGGGTGGTATATATTTGCTTTTTGTCAATACAATAACATCTTCTGTCTGTATGAGGATCAGACACCTCCAGTAGCAATTCTGCTTCTAGCAATTCTGCTAGAGAATCAAGAGGCATTTCTCCTCCAAATTAAAGTTTCATTGCAAACTTTATCATCTGATATTTAATATTTTCTATATATAAAAACATAATTTCTATCATCCTTGGCCACAATGCTCTTCTCTTTTTAATTACTCTTTCGCTTTATGAATTATTTTTATCTGTGGTAACAAGTTGTGCTATTTTTATTAAATAAAATCTGACAAAACTCAAGGAATCTTCTGTCTCAATGTGTCATGGAAAACCTTGAAAAGGCGTCATTTAGAGTGTATGATACTAACAAGGCAACCAAATAGAAAAACATTTTCTTAATATATTTATTTCTTGGCAACTGATAAACTGGTTTCTCATACCAAATTTTCAAAAATGGCTGTTAGGGCATATTAAATAATATTGACATGAACTAGATTTTAGGGCAAAGAGAAAGATTCACCTTGTTGACCTAAGTATGCCTCTTTTGTTCACTCAGTTTTCTCAGAAGGCTCCTTTTCCCCAGTGACTGATTTATTGGCTGTTCCTTCCTTGTTAGAATCACACAGATGGTGTGATTCTTTTACTGCATTTCATTTTTTAATTGTTTCTTTTTTAATTGCGCTAACTTTTTAAGCAGCCTGTTCCTCAAGCATTTTTTTTCATTACATTGTGGTACAAGTCAGGTAATGTACAGTCTTCCCCCTAACTCTTGGTATTATCTTGTTTTTTTGTTTTTTGTAACTATTATCTCAGAATGACTTTACTACACAAAAATATTCTGCTTCTTATTTTGTTATTACCACTGTAAAGTTTTGTCTTAGTTTGGAAGACAAGTGGCTGCTAAGGAAGGCAGGAGCCTCCCTTGGAATGGAGAATGTAAACTCCCTTCTTCCAAATTGTCATGATTTTGAAATTAAGGGGCTGTCAGGCAAAGATATGAGGATAGGAATAACAGTTCTTTGCTGGTGTGTATGACAAGGCAAACAGAACAACAATAACTATGGTACTAACTGTAAACAGAACCAGAGACCCAGTCACAGCCTTCTCCGCTGCAGGCACTCCACCTTTTGGTGCAGTCACAGCCAGCCAGACTGAGCTGGAGTCCCAGGGTGCTGGACGAGATGTTTCAGAAGGTCTGCTGCAGTGGCTGGAGCTGCAAGGCAGGATGGTGCAGGCTACAGCGAGGAGAAAACCAGAGCAAAAGCGAAGGAACAGCAGGCACGGGGCAGCAGCGGCCCAGCTCCCAGCAGGGCAGGGAGAGGCAAGATTAAGGATTCCTGGGGTATTGTATTTGCCCTTAAAAGGGAGTGAGTTCGGCTAGCTCAGACCTTCTGGCAATACAACAGGACTCTAATGTGGCTAGAATGAGAGACAGCTGGATGTTTTCCTGGCAGTAGGAGTCTTAAGAGTTTAATAGCAAATAAGTCCTAAGGGAGTAGGGGGAGTGGGGGGGGAAAGAGAGCCAAGAGGTGTAAAGGGGGGAAGGGTGAGAAGAAAGCAGGACAGAAGAGAGAAGAAAGAAGATCAGGAAGGCAAAGAGACAGGATACCTGGTGTGGGTCACTTTAATACCCAGGGGAGAGAGGGGGTGGAGGAAGGGACAATAGGACACAATTGAGGGAATAGGTAAGGGGAGGGGAGGGGCTTAACCAGAGACAGTGAGTGGGAAACCAACTCAGGAATTATATGGGACAAACCATTGTGATACAATTTTGGTAATAGATTAGTACAATACAACACCGGGGTACCACAAGTGGTGGTAGGCCTGCAGGGCTGAGCCTGCCGTCCCCTCTGATGACAAAAAGAGAGAGCCCAGCTGGGCCAGCCCTCATGCTTTACCTGCCTCCTATTCTTCCAATGTCACTGTCCCTCCAAGAGAAAAAATGTAGCCAGATGCCACACTCTTCCCCAACTTCAAGTACTTCTTTTATTGCTCTTAAGTACACGTAAGTGCTCATAAGTATCCAGTAATTAGTTTCCTGGGAAAAAATTCTATAAGAAAGAAACCCAATCCCCAACAAGTTTATTATTTAGACAGATCAAAATAATTTTGTAGTGTCCCAAGATGACTATGTGTGATTTAGTTGACTAAGATTTGTACTATTTTTTTCAAAGTGTCATCTTTTTCATCCCTTCTGAAATGTTCAAGTCAGAGCTACTGCAAAAGTAAAATAATTAAGTACGTGTGATTTTCCTTTTAGATTTTTGCAGACAAAACAAAACAAGACAAACCAAATAAAACAAAACAAAACAAGACCATACACAGCAAACAAACAAAAACCTCAAATAAAAATAAATAAACAATAAAAGAAGTTGAATATCAGATGGAAATGTTCTGCATTATAAAAACCAGATAGCTTAGGATGGGAAGCAAATGGATACTTCCAGGGGGCAACACAGTGTTTCTGTTTCAGCAGAATTGTATCTCTGTCCCCAAGCAGAGACAACTAACCTTTCCTGTTCACAAAGGAAAATGTGGCAATTCTGATTAATGAAAGACCTGTCAGCTATTGGCAGCCAGTATTTCACAGAATCATAGAATGATTGGGATTGGAAGGGACCTCAAAAGATGATCCAGTCCAACGCCCCTGCCAATGCAGGGTCACTTAGAGCAGATGACACAGGAACACGTCTAGATAGGCTTTGAAACTCTCCACAGCAGGAGACTCTACAACCTCCCTGTGTAGCCTGTGCCAGTGCTCTGTCACCCTCAGTGTAAATAAGTTCTTCCTCAGACTGAGATATGATTCAATTTATGGCCATTGCTCTGTATTCTGTCTTGGTACCACTGAAAAGAATCTGTCACCATCCTCTTGGCACCTGCCTTTGATAAATTTGTACACATTGATGAGATTCCTTCTCAGTCTCCTCTTCTCCAGACAGAGCAGGGCCAGCTCCTGTAGTCTCTCCTCATAAAAGACATGCTACTGAACCTCAGTTATCTTTGTGGACTCCACTGGATCATCGCCTTGTCTTTCTGGAACTGTGGAGACCAGACTTGAACACAGCACTCCACATGTGGCCACATTAGGGCTGAGTAAAATGGCAGGAACACTTTCCTCAACATACTGGCCACACTCTTCCTGATGCAGCCCAGGCACTCCTGGCCACAGGGCAAACTGCCTCATGATCAGTTTGCCATTCACCAAAGACAAAGCCATTCTCAGCAGAGCTGCTCTCCAACAGGCCAGCCCTGTGCTGGTACTTATTCCTTCCCAGGTGCAGAACTCTACACTTGCCCTTGGTGAACCTCATTAGTTTTCTCTCTGCCAAAATCTACAGCCTATCCTAATGTCAGCAGAGCCTTCAAGTGGATGAGCTGCTTCCCTCGATTTTGTATCGTCGGCAAACTTGCTCAGGATGCATTTTTCTCTCTCTGTCCAGGTCATTAAGAGACAAGCTGAAAGAGACTGGACCCAATATTGATCCATAGGGAATGCCACTGACTGCAGGCCTCCACTGGATTCTACTCCACTGATAACAGCCCTCTGAGCTCTGCCCTTCAGCCAGTTCTTGATCCCTCTCACTGTCCATTCATTTAACTCATATTTTCTGAGCTTACCTACCTATGCTATGGGTGACAATGTCAAAAGACTTGCTGAGGCTGAGGTAGACATCATCCCTCATCACCCCATCCTGCCATGCCATCACAGATATCAGATTGGTCAAACATGTTTTCCTCCTCGTAAATCCTGGTGAAGCTGACTACTCTTGATCACCCTCTTTTCTTTCCCATGCTTGGTGATGACATCCAGAAGGAGCTGTTACACCACATTTCCAGGGATGGGGGCTATGCTGACTGTCTCCCAGCGGTTTCCCGGGTCCTCCTTTCCCTTTTTGAAGATGAGTAACACTGGCTTTTCTTCATTC
This sequence comes from Thryothorus ludovicianus, assembly GCA_013397245.1. Taxonomy (NCBI): domain Eukaryota; kingdom Metazoa; phylum Chordata; class Aves; order Passeriformes; family Certhiidae; genus Thryothorus; species Thryothorus ludovicianus. Next base: position 19,934 of record VZTB01008785.1, read on the forward strand.
ATCAGGAACCTCTCCACGATTTTTCAAAGATGACGGAGAGTGGCCTAGCAACAGCATCTGCCAACTCCCTCAGCACCTGTGGGTGTATCCCATTAGGTGCCATGGATCTATGAGTGTTAAGTCTATCTAAACAGTTCTCTCACCCAACCCTCTATGAGCAAGGGCACATTTTCCCTTCTCCAGCCATCCTCTCTCAGAAGGCTGAGACTCCTGAGGGCTGGTAGTGAAGACTGAGGCAAAGAAGGCATTCAGTGATTCTGCCTTCCCTGTGTCTTCCCTGTGTCACCCATCTGATTCAGCAGTGGCCCCAGCTGGTAAAAACCCAGTTATGCTGTGATATCTCTAAGATTCTTTATATATTCTCCATTACAATCTCAGCACATTTTATTGAAAACTGGAAAACAAAGAACAAAAAGTATGTTTGGAGGGTTTTCCAAGTCTATAGATTGATAAGGCAGTAAGAGGAAATTGAGCAATTTTTTTTTTTTTTTTGCCAAAAGACTTACAGAGAAAAGTGTTTGACACATTCTTCCTTTGACAAACCTGTGAGAAAAAACACTTTCAGAAAGTGCAGTCTGGCAACATTTGATCCACTTCAACTATAGTTATTGCATTAACTATTCAGAAATTTGCATCAAAAGATCATTAAAGCTTTAACACCTTATGAAAAACATTCAATGGCACAGTGAAATGTCAGAAGTGGAAATTTCTTTTGTACTTTTAGGGAGTGTTAAAAATCTTCCATTGGCAAACACAAACTTGAAAAAATACTTTCACTTCACCATAATATTAAGCATTAAAGAGAAGAAGTCTATGAACAACTTCTGGGGTTTTTTCTTTCTGCTTTGTTTTTTGNGAGGTAGAAAACAAATCTGCTTCCAGACACTACTTAAGGCATTTAGTGGTCTTGGACTTACACAGACAAGAATATTAGGTGCACTGGATTTTTTAGAGGACTTAGAGACCCTAAACAGAATTATTAAATAATGCCAATTTTTAAAAGATTAGCAGTGCATAGGATAAAGCAAAAGAATAAAAATTAATAAATGTATCTTACTTTGAGAGAAAAGTTCTGTGAGTTAAATTAATTAATTAAACTCTTCCAGTACATATGAAGATGAGTTTTCTGC
>VZTB01008798.1:5453-50061 GCA_013397245.1 Thryothorus ludovicianus
AAAAAAAGAGGGGAGGGGGGAAACAACCCTGTGGCCCCACACCCCCAGAAGATACAATGGGATTTCAGCACTCAGAGGTAATCCCCCCACCACAATTGAAACACAGCTTAACTAGCTTTAAATCAGACTATCTAATCAACTGAAATCCAATGAAAAATAGCTTCTGTTATGCCTTAGAAGCAGAGTGTGGATGAGGAGATTAGCTGGGGTGAGATTAATCACTTTAGAAAGAGAACTTTAACTACTTTTTAATAACACACAGTTCAATGTGGTTGAGAATATGGAAGCTCAGATAAAGCCTTTTAGAAAGTAAGAGCCATCAAAGCAGTTTGGAAATGTCTAGCTGCTCAGATACAGTAGTGGGCAGAACTCATTTTCATCTTTGCTTGTCTGAGGTGATTCCTTATTATCATTCTCTAAGTTTCACGCTAGGCATAAAGAGAAAGACAGACTCAATGGGTTTTTTGTCATTAATGGTTGTCATTTTGATTAAAAAAAAAAAAAGAAATACTATAGCTTAATGGGTAAATGCAAATGACCTCAGTACTGCAGTTTTGTACTTCAAAGAGGAGCAAATTTGTTTTGAAGTTTATTTGGTAGATGAATTGCTGTCAGAGATAAGCAAAAAGTTTAGAACTCCCAAGGGCTCTGATAATGCTTCAGAAAGAAAAAAAACTCAAGAATTACCACACTTATGATCAAACATCATAAAAATTAAGGTTAATAAACAGATTTTCTAATGTCAGTCTAAAAGGTGAGCCAAGGATGCCTGTGGAACATAACATTATCTGTTCAAAATTCAAAAAGCCTGTTATTTTGATTTTTTTGCTGATTTTTTTCAATGAATATTGCTTCCATCCCTAAATTAAAAATATTCTCCTTGCACAATATCACATCCAAATTTAGCTTTTACAATCAAACCTCTATATGTGGGCGAAATTAACAGCTATGGTAGAAAGGTTTCTTCCCCACAGTTCCCTTGATAGGCAGAAGCAGGGTAGTAGCTCTGAAAAGATAATTTAAATAACAATTGAACCATTGTACATGAATGACATTTCATATAGACCCTTTGATTATCATATTCCATGCTCCTAGGAGCTATAGGGCAAAAAGAGAAGACAAGATTACCCTTTATATGCTATAAATTTTTTTCTCTAAAATGTCCCTGATTAAAGACACATAAAAGGCATGATTTTACTTTTCAACTATACAGACATCTCTTCGGTATTAAACACAGATACATGTACATTTTTAAACATTGCACTGCATTGATGTTTTTGAATGTCATATTGTAATTGGAAGATACTGCTGTCTAAGTAAATTTATGCTGATTTGTATCACTTGAGAATCTCTCCTGGTAGCAAAGTTGTAGGTATTTATATCCTCCTCCTTCACTGATGCATACTGTCCTGCAAAACTTTCCGACAGGCTGGCTTGTCAGTACCCACCAGCAGCTCAGCAGTCGATGTCTGTTCAAAGAGTACACTTTGTCTGACTTTGCTTTTTAACATCAGACATATACAAGACACAGCTCATTGTGTGTTTGCTTCAGAAAGACCACTATGCTGTCAACATGGCAAAATCAAGTACAAGACAAGCCAGGACACTGTAAAAATCACTTATCCTCAACTGCATGTAAAGATAGCATAAAGCAAGGAATACAAGCTTTGACAAGATATTTAAATACTCACTTTCTGATATCAACCAAGTCAAAAATACTTTATTTTAAGGTCTAAGATGAACAATACTAACTGGAACAGAGCCTGGCTGTCTCTGCAACGTTTCTTATGCTGACAGAGGCAAACAAAGGAACAGCTTTGAGACTGTATGGCAGCTCATTGCTGTCCTCTGGCTCAGCCTTCATCCATGGAGTACAGCAGGGAGGGGACCCTTGGGCTACCTTGGCTGTAGCTAGGTAGAAAAAGCAAAGCAGTTCCAGAACATCTCAAAATGCTTCTGATGTTTTAACCAACATCTAAATAGGGTCATCACTTGAATCCTACTTAAAGATCCTACTTTTTGAGACTTTTAAGTCTGGTATGTGATCTTTATCTACACTCTGTGACAGCTCAACAGCTATGAACATCATCCCAGGCAGAAACATCAGGCAAGGTAGACAACTGCATTTTATTGTCAGTTTTCTGTCACACATCAAATATGCATGCAAACTCAAAAAGAGTCATACAGTCTTCTACTGTCTCATTTTTATCTATTCACATTTTGCATACACAAGTTTTCTTGAGATATACACCTTACTTCACTTGAAGCACTCAAGGTATCTGTTTATGATTTTATTGTTTTCACTGATTGTTGATGGTGATAAGTTTACAGAGCTGATAGAGTAAAATAGGTATTTCATTCTTGTTTTATAATTCAGATCTCAGTTTGGCTGAACTGCCTTTTGGAAAACCCTCTTTCTCTCTCTCCCCATTAAGTACAGAATAAGACTTGAGGTTAGTTTTCCAGATTTTGCAGCTAACACAGGTGTCTAAAATGAAGCTAGATGAAGCTAGCTAGCAGATGAAGCTAGACCACAGCCTCTGCACATGGTCTACCTCTTCTAATTTGAAGGGCTTTTAGTTAGATAAATCAATACTTCCAAGTCATGAATGTGTTAGGAAGTACATAAAATTTGGCTTATTTCCGTTTGCTCTTTAGAATATGTTTTGAACTGAAGCTACTAGCATTTTATATATATATATGCTCTATCTTTCAGTCTTCTCTTAATTAATCACCAGTTTATATTAAATCTGCTGTGTATGCACATTTTGTCAGATAAACCTTTGGTACTGCTCTTACATTTCAACAGCTCAGAAGATAAAGATGTGGCTTTCTGCTACTGTGAGAAAATTTGTAGATTTATTAGTGAACTGAGGTTCATTCATACATTACTGACAGTTAGTGTTTTCAAATGTTTAAATTCACATCTACAAAGTAGCTTCTCTGTGCAAAATTAAACTTTAGAACTAAGCAATTTCCATGGTAGGTTGTTTTGTTTGTTTTGTTTTTGGTTTGGTTTGGTTTTGAGGGATTTTTTGGGGGGGTGTTGCGTTTTTTTTCATTGGTTAGCTGTTTTGTTGTTTTGGGGATTTTTTATCTGTAAAATACTCAGCTGTAACTCCTCAAGTTTGCAGTTGGGGCACTTCAACATTCCATCAATAGTCCATGTGGTCTTCTTTCCCAAGGCAAAAACTATGATGATTAGCATTCAATATAGGGTACATGCAATCAAATGAACTTGGAGATAGAACATGGAAAAATAATTACTGGATTATGAGTTATTTCTTTTATAAAGGGCTCACAAAAAAGTCTAAGAATATAGGACTGTGTTTTTATCAGACAAAATTTTCTAACACTTTCACTTCTTTGTAAAGTCAGGTTGACTACTGTTGATTTTCGTTGAAAGTTACTTGTTTCATCAGCAAAGGGAACTCACAAAAAATTAGTTTAATTTGTTCAAAACAAATTATGAATTTAATCACAGAAAATACACTTTTAGAGGAAAGGGAAACAGTTATACATGTATGCTTCTTCCTGTGCTCTTCAGATCGCCTTATGAATATCACAGCTTAGGAAGCCTCTGGAGGTAAAGTTGGTTTGGTTTCTTTCCTTAAGAGGCTGGGGCAAAGCTAATCATGTGTAGAATATTTATTGCCTTTTACTAGACCATTTATAAAGATCTCAGTGAAAGGTAGAAATAGAAATGAAATTCAAACATACATTTATTTGTCAACATTTTATTTGTTGGTATTTGAAACCTTGTCGGAGTGAGGACACAGAAAATTCCAGGTCTCGGCTCAAGTAACTAACACCCACCTCAGGAAAATTTCCTCTTCAGTGTTTATTAGAGTGAGATTTTATCCTTTTCTTTGTCCTATTCTTTTTTATCTTGCTGTGCACAGTGGAACCATTCCTATGTCTCATTTTACACCTTACTGAGCTGTAGTAGGAAAGCCACTGCCAGATCATCTCCTTTTGTCAAGTGGTTCTTAGGCCATTTCTTGTTTATATCAAGTCAGCACTTACACTCAGGTAATTTTGCCACAGCTAACAGCACTTAGTGTTTCTCCACAGGATTCTGCAAAGTCTAAACACTTTCTGGGCTTATCACAGGGATTTCAAAATTGTCAGTATAAACTATACCTATTGGTAGAAATACTCTGCAGTTTAGAAAGGAATGTTTGGGGTGTGTCAATGCTTACAGAAATACAAATCTGGTTTCCATTGCTCTCTTCTTGAATTTTCCTAGACAGAGGATCAATAGCACAAACAGACTCCAGCTGAGAAAACTCTTTAAAAATATGCCTTCTAAACTGAGCTGTCCATTAGGCACCCAAGTGAGATGACAATTCACTGTCAGAAACTGTTAATTGAAAAAAGAAACAGCAACATACTTTCCAAAGATCATCTTCCCCCCTTCAAAGTTTTTTTTTCACATTGACAGTAATGTGAACATTTTGTAATTCTTTTCTATCCAATTATCCTCATTATCAGTATTTCCATTGCATTTTCATAAGATACTGAAAAATAATTGAATATTTTGGTGAAAAATCATTATTACTCTGAAAAATCATGCATTGCTTTCTATAAAGCACCTCTGAATTCATCGGTCCCCACTGATGCCCTGTGACTACATTTATATCAGTGAGTTGGACATGTTTAGGTTTGTTCTCTGAGAAAAAGTCTAACAGATATAGTATGATCCACATTCACAATATTAAAATCTGTTTCTCAGGTTGCCTATAGGCAAGAAGTTCCTGTGATCTCCAGACTCTTCATTCATATCCAGGGAATGATTGAGAAAATGGTAGCTTAGGTCAAAACTATTCCAGTGACCACTTAAAACTTTCCAGTGATGCACATAATAAACTTCTGACATCTGGAAACATATATGACCACTCCTTAGCTAGTTTAGACAAAGAACAAGTGTTTTGAGATATTGATTACTAGGTACTCCACACAATAGAAAAATGTTAACACAGCTAAAGGTATACTGAAAAAAAAAACTCTAATATGTATCACTTGATTGGATTTTTAGGTATCATTTCTTATCCTATCACTTGATAGGATTCTGGGTTTGAGGGGTTTTTTTTGTTTGTGTTGTTTTGGGTTTTTGGGGTTTTTGTTGGTTTTTTTTGTTTTTTTTCCTGTGTATATAAGAATTCCTTTATTACTTCTTTTCAACATTCTAAGGAAAAATAGCATGTATAACACAGCAAGATGACACAGACCCCATCCCTTTTTCAGGCTATGGATTTTACACAGGCCATTGACATTTTGTTTGTAATTCAATGAATGATGCTGCATCCACTTGGCATTCAGCCAACAGGGCTCACTATTGGGACCAGCCCTGTTTAATATCTTTATTGATCTGGATGAGGGGATGAAGTGTGCTCTCAGGAACTATTACACAATTGTGTGGGAGTGTTGATCTGCTGGAAGAATCTGGACAGGATGGATCAACAGGCCAAGACCAACAGCATAAGTTTCAGCAAGACCAAGCGTCAGAGTCACAATAACCCTATAAGGTGCTACAGACTGGGGAAAGGGTGACTTCAAAGCTGCCCATTGGAAAAGGACCTGGAGGGGCTGATCAGCCAGTTTAATGTGGTCCAATGTGTGCCCAGGTGGCCAAGAAGGCTAATGGCATCCTGGTTTCTAATAAGAATAATGTGGTCAGGAGGAGCAGGGAAGTGATTGTCCCCCAGTACTCAGCATTGATGCAGGCACACCTTGAGTTCTGCATCCATTTCTGGACCCTTCATAACAAGAAGGACATTGGGGTGCCGGAGCATGCCCAGAGAAGAGCAACAGAGTTGGTGAAGGGTCTGGAGAGTGACTCATATGAGGAGCAGATGAAGCAGCTGGGGTTGTTTAGCCCGTAGAAAAGAAAGAGCCTTATTGCATGAAGGGAGATTATAGCAAGGTGAAGGTTGGCCTCCTTTCCCAGGAAACGAGTTTTGGCTGCTCAGGGTCCAGCCTGGATGGACAGACCCTGGACCACTCTGGGAGATTGTCAAGAAATCACGATCGGGGCAGTAAAAATGAGGGATGAGCTCAATCCAGTGACTCGAAACAGAAGAATTTTAAAATCGAGAACAAGACAAACTGCTGCACTACACAAGAAACCGAACACATTATGGAGTGCACTAGGAAAAAGCCAAGGGCCAGGGTGAACACAACTTTTCCAGAGGTGCAATCAAAGGGTGAGGATTCAATAGGAATGAGGGATTTGGAATATTATAATTACTGCAGCAAATATGAACCAATAATAACAGGGGAAACAGAGAACTTTCTAGAACTGCTTCTACTTCCATCTCAACGCTTTTACTCAACCCCAACAACCAGTGACAGAACAAGAGTAAATAAATTCAGGTTGCACCAGAGGAGGTTTAGATTGTACATGAAGAATTTCTTCACTGAAAAGGTTGTTAAGCATTGGAATGGATTGCCCAGGGAGGTGGTGTAGCCATAGTATAGTCACCATCCCTTGAGGTGCTCAAGAAATGTCTGGGCATGTCACTTAGCGCTATGGTTTGGTTGACAAGGTGGTGATCAGTCAAAGGTTGGACCTGATAATCTTAGAGGTCTTTTCCAGCCTAAATAGTTCTCTGATTCTGTGATTATCTCTATTATTAATGCATGCCATATAACTCTGTATCTGTGTCAGTCTCAGCATATGTAGGGCTCTCTGGAAAGTAAGAATCATCAAACTCTAGAAATTTTCTCTTTCTTGTTTAAAAATAAAATTTTTAAAAGACTGAAAAGAAAGGAGGAAGGATAGTCTCCTTCAAATTACTGTATGGTGCAATAGTCATGATGCACCCGGTGGTAGTAGACATAAATGTCTCCCCTAAAATAAGCAGAGTATGGAAAGGGGAGATAGATCACTTTTATGTAGATTAATGGGATAATAGGTATAAAATCAGTACTGATCCTTCATTTCACTTTCAGGAATGGCTGTCCCTTCTTCAATATGAACAAGTTTAATAAATTTCATGCTTATCATTTTCATTCTAGCCTCAACAGACAAGACTGACTCAACACACATCTTCAAAGTCTTCTTGATCTAACAGCCTCAGGTTCCTTAAACTGTGAGCCCAGATTATGGCAATGTCCATATTTCTTTCAGGAATTTAGCATTAAAAATCTGGGTTGTTCCTTGTGCTTTCCTATTGATCCAACACTATAAAATTTAATTGAAAGCAAAACTCAATTAAAAGATGATATTACTCCTGTAAAGCAATGAATACCTGCATGAATCTTTAAAAATCAGCTTCAAATATCTTCAGTATCATTAACATCTGTGTGTGATTTGTGGCATAAAGGTCACATCTTTAGTGGAATTTTGAAAGCTCTTCGTAATATTACATACTCATATTTCTTCATAGGAAAAGGAAACCTTTTCCTGCAAAGTTTACAATCAGCCAGTTAGCCTTTTGGACTTGCTGTTGGAAAAGTCAAATGAGCAATCTGCTTACAGCACTCAATCAGTCTCTCTGTAATGTGCAAACTTAAAAAATAATTGAGCACTTCAATAATCTTCCTATCCTACAGCCAGGAGAATGCATATTCTTTCTTTATGTATTTTTTTTCCCCAGATACAATGTGCCAGTCTACAACAGTGTGCCATTTTGTGTCAAAAGTAAGAGACTAATGGCTTCACAGAAAATAATATTTTATTTCATCAAAGGTGTAACATGAAAAATATTACTTTTTCCACTTTGACTCACACATCATCCTTGAACCCTTAAGTTTTAGAGCTATCAAAAAGTAATGAAAATGTCTGAATATCTGGATGCACTGCTAAAAAAGAATCAAGAACTGCATTTTAGCCTGAGAATGGAAGAAAACATATTTACTTGTAGAAACCCCCACCAAATCTAAATCTAGTTTAGGCATTCAAGATTTATGTCTAAATTTTGACATTTACAGAGACATAAAACAAACATTTTCAACTGTACTCAAAACACTTTTAATTTGTTGATTATTTTTAGCTTAGATTTAATTTGCCATTTTTGCAATGATTTAATGACATTTTCAGTAATTTTTGCTTTTGACACTGAAACAGCATGGGGTTGATTTACTGTGTTTTCAGATTTCTGCTTTTATGTAAACACATTAGTATTTTCACAGCATGTTTGGAACAAATGGAGCAAATTCTGATCCTTCTACACCTATAAAAAACCTATTAACTTTATTGAGCAGCAGAGAGAAAATTTGACTGAATTGCTGGGATAAGTCAAGAGGAATCAGGATAAAAGATGAAAAACTTTTGCCTGTTCTGGAGGACAAGAGAAACCAATTTCATGTAGCAATGAAGAGAATGGAATAAACCAGCAGTCAAGACAGATTCTGTGTCTGACAGCTTTTATCTGTTATGGCTTTTATTACAGCTAAGTTTACCAGCTTTCATAGTTATAGAAAATAGATTCACGTGTATAGATGGCTCAATACAATGCAAATGTGTTGTACACATAACATCTTTCAAACAAAGTGATCCCTAAATGTTCTCATGGACATAGGCAAAATAACTACAAAATGAAACAATGAAAAATAGAGGTAGGAAAAAAGAAGGTAAATATGATAAGGTAGAGGGTTTGTTTTCAGAGGAGACTTGAGATTATAGCATCCCTATGAATTATAGCTTTCACTGGTAACAAACACTCCTGCTGTTGCTGAAGGATTTTTTCTATCTGCGTTACTTGACTGCTTTATGCCACTGCAAAAGGCAATAGAAACATTGCATGGCTCCATTTCACCTTTTTAACAAACAGGATAAGTCCTGAAAGGCAAAGGTATTGGGATGTGTTTAGTGAGAAGTGACATGTCGGATCTAATTCTGTGTTCTGTTAACTGTGAAATGCCATTGAAGTCGCTGTTACACAGATGTAACTAGCAGGAGATTCTGCCTTTCACTTCTGAAAGTCTGCTAGCAGTGTCAGAGAGCAGAAACTGATCTGAAATGTGTTTAACTTATCTCATGTTCTGTTCTTTTAGCTTTCCTCAAAATGTGTCAAAAGATATTTTTTTTCTGGACCATATCCAGCTTCCATAGAAATGAATGAAGAACTTTTTTTTTTCCTGCTAGTGGTCTGTGATCTGTAATGGAGTCTTGTACACAAATAATCTGACTAATGGGAATATTTGCTTAAATATGGGGCTTTTTTGTTAAATCATAAGACCTTCTGCTCTAGGGTGCCAGTCTTGTAAATCTTATCCATTTCAATTGGATCAGCAGGACTACACTTAAGGACATGGAATGGTTCATTTTCAGTAATCTCCTTTCTCTAATTGTTAGTTCCCTGCTACTGCACTGTAGGTTCTAAATAACAAAATAATTGGCACATGAAATAAGTCTGCAGTTATGTATGTAAGTTCAAATTCAGAAAAATGTTTCTTGTCCAAAGAAAATTTGAGCATCCATTTGACCCAATAAAATTTAAGAACTATTTAAACATCTTCTTACTTGACTGGACACAGCATTATTCCTGCATCATCAAGAAGATGTATTTGGGTCTACAGGTAAATGCTACCTACAGGAAATATTTCAATTCTAATTAACCCAATTTTTAACTCTCTATAAAGGAATAGGGAGCCATTTACAGGCAAATCTATGATTTGTGTGTACAATTACTGAAATTGTATATACAAATTGGATTGAAATTAATAACTTAAATTTGTAAACACATGAATTTGGGAAAATCAGACTCTCAAGCTTTAGAATAAGATATAAATTGTACAAAGTGTGGCTGAAACAACACCAAGTGAGGAATTTTAATTTGGGGATTTCCCCAATTGTGTACTTAATGTTATGCTAATTTTTTTCCCATTAATAGGTAAAAAGATCCATTGCTTCTGTTTTCAATAGGCTTGTTGCTAATGAAAAAGATCTTTTGTTCCACAGCAGAAGTGTACAGTTCAAGCAGAATGATAACATGCTGGCTCTTTACACTTTGGATGCTAAAAAGCCTCAGGCAAAATATTTTGCTGAAAAAGGCAAGACTGGCTCCATTCATTTCACAAGTACTTTCCTCTTACACTAGCTGTGACTTTGTCTCTTTATTTAATGATTCACTGAACCCAGATATTTCCATAACAGCATACATCTGTATGAGTTAAATGTTAGCCTTCGTTTTAGAGTGATCAGTTTTGAACAGTAAGAATATATTCTTTTTTCCTGAGGCATCCTTCTAGTAACTGTTGTTGAGGTGATATAAATAAACCACAACACTATTGCAAAATGAAATTAACAGAAACAAAATCCTATGTCTCCCTCTTTTTGAAAGGTGACTTTGAGCCCGAAAATTCTATGTTGTTTTGAATGAGGCCTCTGTTTATCCACTGAACCAAAAAGGGTGGGAAACTCTTCAGGAACTACTATTGATTTTAAGCATCATTTAGACCAAAGAATAGATTTCAAGTGACCTTCTGCTGTGATAACAATACCTGTAAACTTAAAAAACAGCTTTGTCTAAAGGAATTCAAAGTCTCAGCTTTGAAACACAATATACAACAATTTAACTTTAGTTTAAACTAACCAGTAATAATATACCAGTTGATACATCTAAAAAGACCTCTACTGAATCAAGAATTTTGATCTTATGATCTTTATGGTCTGCTAAATTTTCTGTAATTACAAGTAGCCAATACAATCATTTAATATCTTGTGTTTGGCTTGGTTTCAAACAATCGTTACACTCTGTTTTGTATTTTCCATTTTCTTTCATTTATTTATTTTTTACAATAAAAAATAAATTTACAATGTATTTGTGTTTATTATCAGCATATAAAAATAAAGAAACTCAAAGGATTTACATTTAGTTCAGGAACTTCATTCCTGACAGTAAAATAACATAATAACAAAGCTATGGTCGTATTCTGCATGACTATTAGTGCTCCAAAACAGTCTTTAATCACTAACACACCTGCATTTGTTCATAAATACTTTATGAAGGGAATCATCTCCTGGGTTTGCATGGGGTCTGTGAACAACCCTTTTCACAGCAGGTGATGACTTACTACCCATAAGACTTTTAAATATTGCTAGGGAATTCTGTTGAAGTACAGAAATATCACTTTCTTTCTGGGCAAGAATAAGTTAGGAGATTTATGAAAGTTCATTTTACCTGAGATCTGTGATAGCGTGACAGTATAATTTATCGAAAAAGTATAGCTATATGTAGCACTTATTTTATAGCTGACATCTTTTCCCAAAAAGGGCCTGGGATTACCCATTTTACAGTGCAGAGTTGTCGGTTAGCCTGTCTTAGTAGAGACAGTAAATCCCGGTTTCTCACATCACCACATATTCACCTTAAACTTGCAAACACTCTTGTTCTAGTTGACCTTGATATCATTTACATATTTTATTAAATAAGTTGAGCATTTATTCCTAGGTGAATACCCACTAATCTCTTTATGTACAAGGAAAAGCGGAATAGAAACTGTCTTCTCTAGCTGTGACTTGAAAGAAAAGAGTGACCTCTGCTGAAGTATGTCACAAAACTCACATGGCAGGTGACAGCTCCATGCTATGATTCAAAATTGCTGCAGCTAAGAAGCTGGCATTTTCAAGATGAAATGGGGGGAAGAGATTTTGCACTGTGTATTTTGGCTATCACCCTCCTGCAGTAAAATGCCTGCTGCAAATTTCTTCCGAAGTCCTTCAAATCCCCTCAAGCCCTGTGTAAGGAGCACTGGACCAGATTTTTGCTAATGTAGCTTCTGAATTCAGTAATTTCTTCATGATTTTGCAGAAATTTTTGCAGACTTTTGTTCTTGTTTTCTGTATGCATTTACAAATGTACATAGCTTCTTCAATTATGTATAGTCAAACTTGGGTCTGGGAAAACAAAAACCTACATTTACAGCTAAAAATTGTTATTTATTCTTGTTCATTTCATCAGGGTCTAAAGTAAACTTCACAGAATTTTACATTAGTACTTACAAGGAAGAGGATGGGAGTGATTCCAAACATTTTGATTTTTGTTTTTAAAAGTTGTTTGCAATTATTTTTCAGTCTCCATGAAAACAGTGGAACTCTGCTCCTGTCACAAAATCTTAGTATATAACCCCTGTCTGTGTGGAAGCAATGTTTCACCAAAGCCTTAATTTTAAATCATTATTTTGTGCTATCACTATTTTTTCTAGTGAGATGAAATCTCATTCTGAATTTGTCTCCAATAGTTTTATATGGATGTCAACCTCACACAGGAAGAAAGTTCAGTTTCACTCACAGCAATGAAAACCAGATAAGAAATAAGGTCATGCTGGAACTGACATAATGACAAGAGTTCTCATCACTCAAAACTTTTTTCACAGATCTTCCAGCAGTTTTTCTTCATGTACAGAGCCATACTCTTCAAAAGATATGCATGCAGCCATAAATACAAACTGATAAAAATTGAGACATCACCTCATCTGAATGGCCGTTTCAGTGAAAAGGGATAAATAAAAGTAGTACACATACTATAACACAAGTCAGCAAAATACGGATATACATCCTTCTTTAAAGGGTCTCCCTCTTCCTGAGGCAGTGAGAGGAAACCCTAGCCACTGAGAGAAGAATTTAGTCACATTTCTCACAGCCTAACCCTTTTTTGCACAATTTTCACACATACACATTTGCTTGAAAATCCAGATGGTGAGAGAGGGAGATACTGTATGTTATAACATACAGATTATTCCTCTGTCATTTGGCTTTATGACTTTCTTGTGAAATATATCATGGTTGTTGAAAAATGGAGTGGTATCTGATCTGAACATGCATTCACGATTAGTTTAAAAATTGGAGGTATTAGCTTATTTAGTTACAAAAGTATGTGCAGTTCTTATAAGTAGTGATGATATTAATTAAATCTACTTACTTGTTCCGTTTGTAATATCAAGTATTTTTTTACCTTCCATCTAATTTTTAACAGCTATCCAGCAACACATTCAGCTGAAAAGACCTGTAGATAGGACCATCACCTGGATTAGAAATACTCCTTAAAACTGATCATCCAATAACTTGAATAGGTACTGTCATAACACATATCTTGGATACAACATATAACAGACACACACTGTGTTTGCAAATAATAGTGTGATCTCAGAACATGAAGACTTTCTGCTGAATAACTCAGCATGACAGCAAAAATTCCACCTTCACTGTCAACATTGCATTCACTGCAACTTCTGAGGTTGCAACTCCTCAAGCTGCAAGAGGAGTGAGTGATCCTCTCTCCTAGGAATTTCCTGGGAAAAAGGAACCCTGTGATGTAAAAAGGGAATTAAGATATATGGAGGCCTTATTCTCCCATGTATGAAACATTTAACAGCTGTCTATTTGTAAAATTAAAAATAGTAGACTATTACTTAATTTTCATGAGTTATCTATCTTCTGCTATTAAATGATTCTGGGTTACCAGGAATATTGAACAAAGCAAAGGCATATTTTATTTATAAAGCATTTTTCATAATAGGAACTGGTAAAGCATGAAGACTACCAACACTATCTAAAGCTCTCTTCAATTTTTCTCTTTTATACATAGTTATTTCCAAATGTATAGATATTCAATGCTCTCAGGTTTATGCATTTTAGCATGATGCATGTTTTCCTTAAATAGCATTTCTGTGAGAATCTTTTTATTATTAAAGAGTTACTGTTTCCTTTTATGGGAAAGCATAGTCTTAGTGTGATTACAAAAAACTCTTGTGAACATAACTCTATGTTGTCCAGTAGGAGCAGTCATGGAGTAAATATACAACATTTATTGTATATTAAAACTTACAATTTTAAATTACAAAGAAGATCTTGAATTATGACTTAAAAATGCATGGCAGAATTTTCTTCCAAGTCCATCAATGATGAAATGGTTGAATCTTTTATTCATTACATTCCTGATTTTACATGAATTGCTTTACTTCATAGAAGACTATTGTAAGGAATGCAAACTTCTTGACATTAAGAGAGCTTTAGCAGATTAGTAATTAATAAGCTTGTTGCTACATCGCATTGGCAAAATTCCTCTTACTTTCAATGAGAGCGTGATCAGGCTCAAAGTCATCTGAAATTTCTGTGAATTTAAAGGCTGCTTATTTCTTTCAGCTACTTTTGAAGACTAATAAGGTTGATTTTTTTGGAACTTATTACATCCTTACTGGAAGCAGAATTTGACCTCAGCTGAAAAGGTTGTCCCCTTCTTTCACTTTGTTTAGAAAAAGGGCTACATTTTCATAATAGTGTCCGGGTACGCGCACAAATCTCATTACCCAATAATAGGATTTGTCTACATACCTCCTGCTCAGTCTTTTGGAAATGTACATGTCCCTCAGCATGGGTTATTTTTTTTTCCTTGTTTCCATTTGCATATGTCTATGAGTACAATAGCTTATATTCTATATAACAGTCTCAGTCAAGCAAAAGTAGCTAAGTGTATAATCAAGGAGGATGTGGAGACTTCTTTAAAGTACAAAATCAACCTTGGAAGCTAAACTCCCACTTTTGTTACAATGATTGAGACATTTGAGAATAAAAATATGCCACAGAGGTGAAGCAATATGTAATGAAATAGCTCAAATATAACAGCAAAATGCCAAAGCACTGATTAATTGTAGTGTGCAGTCCAGATACCCTCAGACTGGATCTGCAAAAGAAAAAATGTCTTAGTAAATCTTGAGATACTAACATTTTAAATTGGAGATATTAATTACACCTCAGTCAACTAAGTAAGTTTTTGTTGTTGTTTTTTTTGTTGTTGGGTTTTTTTTTTTTGCTTTGTTTTGTTTTGTTTTTTGGGTTTTTTTTGTGAACTGGTTCTTCTCTGCATTTCTTTCAAAGTAGTAAAAAGTAGTAAAGGAAAAGAATTGAAAACCACTTTAATCTTTACTGCTCTAATTCCAACTATTAGTTCTATAACTGTTCTGATTAAACATATTTTAGAATCTAAAATTTTTATTCAGAATGTAGAACACTGTTTTTGAAAAACCCACAACTAACCGTTTAGATGAAAAAAAAAACACAAAACCCCACAAACAACCCTTCTGTGCCTCTTCCCAAACAATTAGAAGCAAAGCATAAGAAGTAATATTGAATAGAAAAACAGATAAATTGAAGAGCAAAATATATCCTGATAATTCCTATCTAATGTGAAACTCACTGGAAGAGCTCATCTCTTGAAAGATGCATAAGGAACAGGTAGAAATCTGGTCTTTTGATAAAAGATTGTCCTTTTCTTTATTTCTCCTATACATCACCAGTCTCTCTTATGTGTCTTAATCTTTTTTCTCCTTATTAAAATAGTTGTTTGATTTATATAAATAAACACTTCTTTGTGATAATTTTTTTTGTCAATTTACCTTTGTTTAATTAACTTTCTGGAAAGTTAAAGTCCCTCTCTCTTGTTGAAAAGTATGGATGAGATTTGAGGTCACTATTTTGATATGAGGTTTTCATCTATGTGCATGCATTGCATACTTGATACAGAAGGTTAAATTTTCACTTTTTCCTGAATACAGGCAAGTGTCCTAAGTCTTGTTGCTATGCAGTTTAGCCATAGCAACAAACACAAAAGCCACTGTGTTTTAACTTCCATTTTCCCTTCCAGAGAGTTTGCCTGGTAAAGAAAACATGCTAGATATAGCACTGTCAAAATAAGTGCGGCATTTTCTGTGAGGGATGTCAAACATTCCACCTTTCAAAAGATTATATTGTGCAAAAATGCTAAGCAAGAAGGTGGAGAGGTTATAGCTGAGATATCCACATCCTCTTGACACACAGGTAAGGATGTAAAAAAGTAATTGCTGTACAAGGAGGAGTCAGGATGTTATATATTTATCAAATATAAAAAATGTCATGATGCATTTTCTTCTTTGGCAATATAATGGCAAAAAAACATTTTAAATAACGGGACAAAATAAAGGGGTAAAACTCTAACCTTCGATAATTAAATTAATGATATATGTGATGCATCTTTGTGTAACAAAAGTTGTTTTCCCTCTTTTCTAGTCAGTAATAGTTTACAATTCACATCATATACAGCTAAAATAAACCTGCATAGAGCTTGTGAGACAATATCCCATTCTATTGCAAAGATACATAAAGGATTTTCTTGTAGCTGAGGTAAGGAGAGTGAGGGAAGACAAATAGTTTATTCAGCAAATTCTTTCACAACTTCCCCCATGATTTCCTGTAAGTCATGCAAAGGTAATTTTCACTGTGAAAGAAAATTTGGCTTTCCAGCTCTTTCTCACTTTAAATGGGACTTAGCTTCCTGACTGTCATTTCCTTTATGAAAAATTTTAATAATTGTTCAGACAATCTTTTTTTTTTGCACTTGTAAAATAAGGATAGGAATAAGTCAGATAGGCACTGTAAATTTTAAAATTTTTAATAATCAAAAAAATTCTTTTAATTTTGGATAAAAAAGGTCAAGATACTTACTGACTTTTATAGCAGTAATAATTTTAGTTCTGCTAATTTACCTAACCAATAATTTGAGATATTTTCATCAATATGACTAATTTAGGATATACTTATGAAGGTAAATTAATTTGTTTTAAAAAATCTTAATCTATTTCAAATATCTTAAGTGACATATCCATCATTGTAAAGAATATATTATTACGTACACCAGTGGTGACATATTTCTGTATTGGAATTCATGCTCCAAGTTTGCCTAGTGCTTACAACCACTTCACATAAATGAACTAAAACCTAAGAATTTCTTCTTTGTTATGCCAGAGATGAAAATCCCCTGTTAACTGGAAGTATGTGGTATATCAACATGTTGTAAAGAGAAGCACTTCAGAAGTTCAGGGGAACAAATGGAGTCCCTATTTTTCAGTGTTTTGTGTGCCTTCAATTTCAAACAACCTTTGTGGGGGCCCTCTTGCTATTTTAAGAACAGAGATCTTAATCCCAGTCTTTCCACCATTTCTTTGTTATAGCTGAGGGAGAAGTTAACATTCTTCAGAGAGAATGGAACTAAAAAACACTTCAATGACAGAAAAGGAAAATAAAAGATAGCTTTTTGTTCACTTTGTGATGTCTCGTATTTGGCCAATTTTAGAGTCCATTTTTTAGTTATAAATTTTTCTTTATTAATCCCATAATTTCAAAATATTATTGATTTCCAATTGCTGAAGTGGACACTAGTGAGTTTGGGTTTGAAAAGAACATAATTTAGGGATATATACAAATGATCTAAATGGATTTATTTGGGCAGGGAAGGAAACCATTATGTCTTAGAGTATAAGTAAAATTTGCCCAAAATTTCTAAATGTACTCTGATCTCAATTTATGCAGACATAGGTAATGAAATCTATACCAATCTCTTTACCCCCAATCACTCCATCAAGTGAGAGCAAAACTTTGAAACTGAATAAGGGAAATTATTCAATCTAATCTCTGGTCTACAAATTGTAGGAACAACCTCATCAGAAAACCTGCCTATAAAGCTTTCTTTCAGATCCACCTCTGTATGGCATGGATAGGCTTGTCTTTCTTCCTCCACCATACTCTTTGTCTTATGGAAGAATATTGTGTGCAGGCAGACTTGGAAAATTCTGACCTTAATAAAATATGTTGCCATTGCAAAATTGCTGGTTACATTTATCCTGTTCATTTCTTCCTCCAGTGTTGCTCATTTTCAAATAGTAGATCCATTCCAGTTTATTTAAAAGCAGGAAGGACTTCAATTTTTTCTCTGCTTTGAAGTCAGTCCCTTTGATACCATAGGAAACAATGCATGTTTTGATTGTTTCATTAATTTTGAGGCTTCATTTACTCTCAGGTCTGAACCCAGTTCCAAAATGGGCTGGAGTAAAAAACTGTCATCACAGAAGTAGAGTTTCTGTCCTTTTCATGAAGTTTCTATATACCTTAGAAAGATGCAGTATTGCTCTAAGAATACTTTCACCCTACTTAATGGTCAAAAAGTACAGCTTTTCTTAATAAGTTAGTCATCCAAAATTTTCTTTAAAATCAGATAGGAAAAACAAGCATCTCCTCAGAGAAAAGCATTTCAGCCTAACATAGATAAACACCTGGGATTATATATACCTAGATAAATACCTGGGATCAATTATATGAATTTTCTGTTTAGAACTGTCCATATTTCTCTGTTGACAATGTGGGGAAACTGACAGTTTCAACAGAGCAGATGAAAATTAAATGTTCAAACTGAAATTATTTATATTTTGACCTGCACAGTTAGATAGGGTCAATACTGCCATTTGTTTCTCCTTGATTGTGGTAAGGATTTCCATGAATAAGTGCTTGCTTCACCTGGTAACACCTGGTGTTGCTCTGCAGCATCAGAATTCCTTGAGCAGCAAACAATCCTTGTGAGTGCTGCTTGCTTTGCTTATGAGGGACACATGGAATTTTAGGCAGCTATTGTTAGTCTCAGATTGAGGAGTGTGAGCAGCAGCTCCTGCTGGGAAGGGAAAGTCTTCTGACATCTTGCTCTTCATTTATCTGGGAGCAAGTCCAACTCTCCAAAGCTTTTGAATTGTTTTTCTATCTTGATGGTGTTCCTTCCCTTTCTTTTTTTTTTTGTCTCTTCTGTTTTTATATTACTGACAAAAATCTAATTTATTTAATTAATTAATTAAATTTAATTAAACATTCTCCATAATGCAAAATTACTGGAAATTCTAAGAAATATCATTCAAGTCTTCTCCAGTGTCAGATTACCTGTTTTATTCAGGGGGAGGAATGGGTTAGAGATAAAACAATCATAGACACAAGAACAAATCTTCAATTCTGCAGCTGCCTAATTCATTTCGTTACAGTGTGGAAAGTTTTCCCTCTCACACATGAAATGGATGGCAGTGGAAAATTGTCACAAGATGGCTTCATACATGGTAACTTCTAGGAAGCTTCTAATCACCTTGTAGTGCTGCAGCAAAAGGAGATGAAAATAGAACTAAAAAGCTGACCTAAAAGTGTACTTTAATGAAGTACTGTGACTCTTCAATATTTCTTTCTTTTTCTCTCTTTCTTTCTTTCTTGTCTTTCTTTCTTTCTTTTTCTTTTTTATTCTTCTATATATTTTATTCAATTCTTTAGCCATTTTTCCACTTTTTCTGTCTCTGTGCGGTTTTGCTGTTTCCTCAGTTCCATTTCAGCAGTTCCTCCTCCATATGACTTTTTTCTTCTTCGATTTTCTATCTTTACACTTACTTGTGGTTCTCTCTCTAACTCTGTATTTCTTATATTTCCCATTCCCTAATAACTCATGTGGGTCTTCTTCCTCTTTATTTGAGTGATGCTCTTCCATGTCTTCTTTACAATTCAACGTATGTTTACTCTTTTCCATTTTTTTTCCTCTTCCATTTATTGGTAGTATCTCAGGCATACTCAATTAAAATACAGAAACTGCAGCAATAAAACAAACTCCCCTAGGTTTTTGCCTACACCTATTTATAGGAAATCTAAATTTCTTACAAAATCAAATGTACCGCATCAAGGTTTACCTATATATACAGAAAGCAGAATAGAGTGAAGGTGGGAAAAGCATAAAAGATGATGTAATTGACCATTAAATACTCTATTAAAACCCCTTCTTCTTGCATCTAGAAATGCTCCAATAGAGGTAAATATTTTTATATAAAGCTAATAATTTTACATTGTATGAAAGAAGTCATAAACAAAAGTATCTATATAAGAGGAAAGCAATGATCAGACAGATAGTTAAAACAGAAAAGTCTCAGAAGAATCTTTTGACTGCGAGTGACTTTAAATTTACCTGTGGTCCCAAACCATAAGAATGTATCTAATTAGAACTTTTCTTGATATTTATAAAAATGTTCATGTTTTATATTTAAAAAAAAAGCCAAAATGCCCCCCAAAAAGGTACAAAATCCCACAAAAAACCCAAACAAAACCAAAACCAAAAAACCCAACAAAACAAAACAGAAGCAACAAAACCCCCCACCTAAAACAAAACAAAATAAACCCAAACCCACCAGACAAGTTCAGTAGCTCTATTCACATAAAAACATTCAGGCTTATTAAAGCCTGTACTCCTTATGGGGTAGCTTATTAAAGCCTGTACTTCTTATGGGGTAGCTTTGGAATCCTGTGCCTGCCAGAAAGCTTTTCCTGTAAAATAACTTGATATTGAAAACTGAGATAGAAATAACACTATGCCATATACATACTAATAGTTTAAAAATTCACTCTAGGCAGATTAATTTCAGTATTGAAATACAAAATTTAAATCTACATTTCCAGCAGTAGAAAACACAAAATTTCTTTCTTCTTGGTAATTCCTGCTTTGTACCATAAAATTCCTCAACAATCTTTGCTACTTTTCTTAGTTTAAATTTATGCTTTATTGGTAAAAAAACTCTGGTTGCATAATAGGACCCAGTTTTGTACATGTAAGTAAAAATATAGCCAATCTTATTCCATGATACTTGTAAACTCTGTCACTGAGACAAGATGCTGGTAAACTCCTTTTTACCACTTTTAGCAGTGATCATGCTTAATCAGCTCCTTTGTTACCTTGTTTTTTTCGTCAACACTCACTTATTTTTACTACTATAAATTCATTGAAATTCCTCATAGCAACCTTTTATCTAATCACCTTCTTCACATAGTAAAATAAGACAAATGCAAATCATACATTGGATTAAAAAAACACCACCAACAGAAAACATATAAAAATAACTATTGTTTCCTTTTTCTATTGTTTCCCTTATCTAACATTTGCTTTTTAAATTGAGATTGAAAGCTCCTAAGGTAATGGAGGTATCATATCTAATCCTCCACAAACTTATCGTTGACTTATAGACAGATGACATTGCGCTGTACTATCCTGAATTCCGTGAAATAGAAGTAGTCAAGCTCAGGAGAATAGGAAGGGATCCTGTCAGCATTGATACCTTTAAAGCATTTTGCATATGAGACCATATGTTGGTTTGCACAGTTGTCAAACCGTAAAGATGAACAGAAGACACGGTGAGCAACGTTCCTTGCTGCAGTGTGCAGGCGCTTTCTTTAGCATCTGTTTGGACACGGTTTTGACACTATCTAAAACCAAAAAACACCCTCCTTTGCTTTTGCAAGGATTGTGTTTCGTACAAATAGCCTTTTGAAAGATTTTCAGAAGCTTCTGCTTGACACAAAACCTGGAGGCTATCTGTCAAAACAGAAGAAAACAAAGAGAGGGAGTTGGAGGGAAGAAAAAATATAAACTATTTTTGCCAAACAGATGGGATTGGCAGTTCTCCTAAGAGAATGATGGGCAATGGCTCTGTCCAGTGCTACAGATTTAAAAATAATTGTCTCAACTATGGATATTTTTTTCTGCTTTTTTTTTTTTCTTCCTTTTAGAGATACAAAGTTGTAAAAATAAGACAAAGAGGAGGGACAGTTAAAAATGTTTCTAAAATGTTTTTCAAGCTCTTCCTATGATAGATTCTTCTTCTGCAATAGTTACAATAAGATAGTTAAATTCTGAAATACTTAGTGTCCTGGTTTAGGGCAAATTTGAGAGAGAATCTCCAAAGGGGGCCCCTCCAGAAAACAAACCCACACTGCCTCTCCCCCCCACCAGTTCGGGAAGAATTCCTCGGAGAGAAGTGGAAAGAACCTGTTTATTTAACAGACACAGAACCCCCCAATACACAAAATGAACAATACTAGGTGGTACCACTCTTTCACTGCTCTGAAAAAGATGACAAATTCAGAGAGTCTCCTTCGGCGATGGTCAGTCTATTATCAATCCCCTCAGCGCTGGGGCAGCTGCTGCAGCCACAGGGTGCAAACTCTCAGTGTTCCCAGGTCCCAGTCTGGAGCAGATTCGAGTAGGTCCAAAAAGAGGAAAGGAGAAACAGTCCAGGAAGAAATTTGGACTGTTTAGCTAATCTAGCTAATGAGTAGAAGCAAGAGCAAGCAGAAGCAAAGCAAAAGCAAGAGACAGAGCGAAAAGCAAAAGCAAAAAAGCAAAACAGCACCAGGTACTGCCCGTCTCTGTGTCCCGCTGGCCTTGGGGGAAAGGCTGATAGCAAAAAACCAAAACAAAACATTAGCTCTTCAGAGACAGTCTTAAAGGCACAGAACATGATATCCAGCATAAATAGCACACACGAATGGGGATACAAACATCATAACATCACCCTAGGACACTTAGATAATAATGTAGAATCCTACAAAGAAGTCTGTGAAGAAAGAATTCCTGTTCCTCTTCTCTGAGGTACATAGCTTAAAAAGCTTTCTTTGAAGAATTATCAGTTTAGCTCCAAAACAAGACTTTTATACTTAAAATGGAGTTTATATACTGAGGTTCATAACTGCAATCCCTGCTTAGCTCCTGGTCATCCTGAGTCTGTTCATGTTGAACTCTCCAATGGTAAAGGTTCGTGGGGTACGTAGCATCCTGCTTTTGGGCATGTTTAAAACTGCTACCATCCTGACAGCATAAGTTGTCTGCAATTACTTACTCACTTTTTAGCCCTGAGAGCACAATTTTTATAGATGTATTTGTATGATAGATCAATAAATGGCAGACAGATAAAAACAGGTAAATAGAGACCTAATTCATTATACTGCCTGATGCAGACACCAATATAACTTCATTTCAGTGAAACCTTCTGGAAAGAGATCTGTGTACTGAGCCTTGCCCAAAAGTAGTTAATTAATGCCAAATGAATCCATAATTGGTTAAAATATATAAACGTATTTTTTTCCCTCTCAGATCCCTTCCCTTATCTCCATAAAATATGAGCTATCCTTGGAGCAGGTCCTCCATCCTGTGCAAAGCAGGGAATAATGCTTACTACCCACCCAAACGAAAAATCTTTCTCAAATTCAGTGTCTTCTGAAATTTGATTTTCCTCCCAAATATAATCCTTTTAATACAAAACATATACAGACCTATACTTTTGTTTCCACATCTCCATCCTGTTACCATGCCCACATTTCAAAGAGTCAATTTTGTTTATTTGTTTATTTGCCTTTGGCAGTGGTTGTCTTAAAAGGAGGGAGGCTTATGTTGGAACCACACAGAAATTGAGCTATGGAGGGCATCAACTTCCAGTTTTTGAGTTCTGAAAAAAAATTTTATCACTGAATTTGTATATAGAACAAGATATTTCTCTCTGCCCTTAAAATTTTTTATAAAGAGTACAAGTAACTAGCGTTTCACTCTAGGATAGTTTCAGACCATGCCAGTTGATAGAGATATATTCCTACAGACCAGAGGGAGTGACATTATCTCCTCAGAATACTGGGATTTAAAACCATAACTAAATTTCAATGCTTCAGATTGTTGAATGACTCAGCTTTTCACAAGAACAACATTTGTTCTGGACCTCCTGTGTTTAAATGTTACATGTCACATATCAAGTACATATAAAGTTAGTAATTCTTTATTCTATATATACTGGTTTATAAATAAATACTGTTTAATATGAAACACATCTACTTTAAAACTGATACAAAAAAAATTGTGTTCCATAAGAATCTAATGATACTAATTTAAGGAATTAATTATATGTGTATATGCACTTCTAAGCAGCAGAGAGATTTTGTTTTCCTCCATCAGTTTTTTTATGCTTCTGACATATATGTAGAAGACTTTGGAATCTTTTAAAAAGAAATTTTTGGCAACTTTAATATTTTATAAAATACAGTTGTAAAATAATGCTATCATATCTCACTAAGTGTTGAAACATTTCAAGTATTGCATAGGTTATTTTAAGATGGGAGAAAAATCATTTGTATATATATTAATAATTACCTCTGGTGATAGTTTGATAAGAATTCTCATCTGAGTTTTTCTGACCTTTCCAGGATTTCCAGACACTTTTCAAGCTGAAGTGACATCCATTTAAATGAGAAATATTTAATATAAACATCAGTTTTGCTTAGGTTCAAATCCAAAGTTTGTTAAAGTAAATAATAAATTTTCCATTGATTTTCTTGAGCTTTAACTCAGGTTCCATGAATAAATTTTTATTCTACATTAACACTTCAGCTACATTCTCCTCTACCCCTTGAAGATCACTGTGTGTGCCACTTTTTAATTTGCTAGCCAGGAACTCGTCAGTCACCAACCGTTCCTACTTACTCTCCAAATGAAGAGGGTTCAGAGCCTACTGCAGTTGGCAGCTGCTGCTGTTGCTCCAGCTCCTAATTTCCTAACAGCCCTTGCTGAAAATGGCAAAGAAACAGGAGGAGGAGGGAAATGGCTTTGTAAGAGAGATTAAATCTCAGCCATATGCCAGTGTTTCTGCACTGAGTGTTAAGATACTGGCCAGAATGATTCCTTGCTGGTTTTTCTTTCTCTCCATGAATTTCAAAATCTTCCCAAATTTGCAATATGGACTGGAATGTTTGGAAATAACAAACAAATAGCATTTACTGTAACAGTACTCAGAGATATAATCAAAGGACCTATGATTCCAGGAAAACCCAGGAAAGGACCTTTAGGGCATCTGAGGTTGATTTAAATGTCTAAAAATATATACATCAACATAGATTTCCATTAACTCATGACAAAAGAAGACAATCATCCTTTTCATGGTGCTGTTTCTTTGTTTCTTTTTCATGTAGCTACATTTGTCTTATGAGAAAAGAAATATCACTTTAGCGGCAACTCATGCACTTTTGAGTGCTAGGAAAAAAAACCATCTAGACTGAGGTCAGAAAAAATGTGTGTGTTTTCAGAGCAAATTCAATTTAAGTATTCTAGCTCTTCACCTTGTTGCCATTCAGACAAATTAAAAATAATTGTGTCCAAAAAATGAGGCAGATGCAGAGGAAGAAATTACTTGATGATTCCTCAAGACATTCTGTATGCTGAGTACAGTGAACATAGACTGCTGCTTTAAGAATGTGCTCTCAATCTTAATTCAGAGAGACAATTTTGCAGACAAATATACTAAAGTTTTTAATTATTACCAAAAGTAGAAAACTTACAGATTTTACTCATCAAGACTATTGTCTTGGATATTTTGAAATGATAATACAGATGATACTGCATATCTGTAGTATTCCTTCTGGTTATCTATTTTGCTTAGTGGACTTCCTCTAATGAACAGTGCATTTCATTTCTTCTTCTTCCATTTCTTCTTCTTCCATCTTCATTTCTTATCCATTTCATATCTGATGGTAAATTATAAGAATGTAAAGGATAGAAAAGTGTTTGCCTCCAGCACAATCTTTCTACATCTCCACTACTAATATGAATGCAGCTAGGTAGATAAACACATATGAATCCAAAAAAGGCAGGTGTACCTACCTGTATGCATGGAAAAACTCATCAGCCTATCTATATGAAACATATAAAAAGTAGAAACATCTATCAAAAAAATTGCAAAACAACAAAGTGAAAATAGATTTAAAGACACTGTTTTAAATAGCTGTCGCATGCAGGGCATGCTTCATAAACTGCAGATAGGCTTCCTGAATAAAATATGAGGGTGTGTAGCTCCATGACTATCTCAGTTAGTAAAAAAAAAGAAATCTGAAGAAAATTTATAAACAGGCCATACTCTATCTCCAAAGGGATAAACAAAATGGCCAACAGTGACAGTATTTGCTTTTCATGTGTGCAAATACAAGGCCTAACAAATGTCATCTCCTCATTTGCAAATTAAGATATAAAGGAAATGTCTCTGACAGTACATGCAACAGTTCATATTTGAAGTTTGGCACAGTGAACTGACAGCCACAGAGGAACTGCAGTCTCCTAATCCTTTCATTCTGCCTTCCAGCTACTGGCGAGGAGGGTGGAATTTAATAAATATGTGATGAGAAAAGGCTGTGAAAGGCTGGCGTGTCTTCTCCTCTGCAAGAACTCATCTTCAGAGATAATTAACTAGATGACAATATACAACGTGCCATTAACAAGAGCATTCAAATAATTTCTGGACTTAAGTACACTTTTAAGCTGCTTATCAGATTTTCATTTATGAATCCATTCAGCTGTCAGGCTTACATCCTGGTCCTTTATTGAAACTCACATGGGAATCCAAACCTTCTAATTTTCTATACGGATTCATTTCAGAATCAATTAGAGCTGGTGGCAGCCTTGTCCCTGTGTGCTAAGGGGATTAGCTGGACACTTTCTTAGCTGAAGCTATCTTTGAATGTACATTCAAGCCTCCTTCAAGAAAGAGTTGTTTTCCAGAGGATTCCGAAGTAATTGAAGTACTGAAATCAACAGATGGCAGATAATGACTGGAAACTTCTATAATTTTGTTAGGAAAGGGAAAATACTATTTCAAACTGCATCCTTGGCACTGTACAAGGAAGAGAAAAAGTGAGAAAGAGAAAGAAAAAAAGGAGAAAATACAAAAACAATTAGAAAAAAATAGAAAAATAAAAAAAAGGAAATGAAAATGAGAAGGAAAAGGAAGAAAGAAAAAAAATAGAAAGAAAGAAGAAAGAAGAAAAAAGGAAAAGGAAAAAGAAAAAAGAAGTAAGAAGAAAGAAGAAAGAAGGAAGAAGGAAGAAGAAAGAAGAAAGAAGGAAGAAGGAAGAAGAAAGAAGAAAGAAGGAAGAAGGAAGAAGAAAGAAGAAAGAAGGAAGAAGGAAGAAGAAAGAAGAAAGAAGGAAGAAGGAAGAAGAAAGAAGAAAGAAGGAAGAAGGAAGAAGAAAGAAGAAAGAAGGAAGAAGGAAGAAGAAAGAAGAAAGAAGGAAGAAGGAAGAAGAAAGAAGAAAGAAGGAAGAAGGAAGAAGAAAGAAGAAAGAAGGAAGAAGGAAGAAGAAAGAAGAAAGAAGGAAGAAGGAAGAAGAAAGAAGAAAGAAAAAAGAAGAAAAAGAAAAAAGAAAAAGAAAAAGAAAAAAAGAAAAAGCAGCTGTTTCTTTTGACTGTCCCCCAGTGCTGCTGAGGAAACACTCCAGTGACCAGAGGGACTCCAAAGAGCTATTCTTCTATATTTTTTGCCTCCATAAGAACTTCACATCTCAGTTTCTGCATCTGACCCTTGGCCATTTTCCACCCATGTGTTTTTAACTTCTCTATTACTTGTCTTAGCAATTTCAGTTTGCCATCCCAAAA
The DNA here is from genome assembly GCA_013397245.1 of Thryothorus ludovicianus. Taxonomy (NCBI): domain Eukaryota; kingdom Metazoa; phylum Chordata; class Aves; order Passeriformes; family Certhiidae; genus Thryothorus; species Thryothorus ludovicianus. The sequence continues at coordinate 32,456 of VZTB01008798.1, forward strand.
CACATTGCTTTTGACTTCTAGTAAACACTTCAGAACACAAACCCATGTGGAATAGTTATCCACTCTTTTCTCTGTCCAGGCAGTCTAGATTTTATACAGTTGTTCAGGTATTTTGGTTTATTTATTGGGGATTTTCTCTCTAAACAAACATTTTTAATGATTAATTTTCACTTCAAAATTAGAACCTTCCATTCAATCCATTCTCACATTTTAATTCTAGAAGACCCTTGCTTATGAGAAGGTGGCTTATGCTAAGCCATTTTAAAAAATATTATCCACTAAAGTTTGAAATCAAATTTCTGAGATTACTCGCAAAGATTGACAACATCACAAACAAATAGACAGCCAAAAAAGAATGTAAGGAATCACAGAATCACAGAATAATCTGAGCTGAAGAAATCCACAAGGATCATCAAGCCTAAATTTTAAGTGAAAGGCTTAGATGGAGATCAAACCTGCATCCTTGATGTGGTTAGTGCCATGCTCCAGCTGAGCTTGTATTAGATTGCACCAGCTTTTACTTAAGCAACACAGAAAATTGATTTGTGCTGGTATATTGCTCTAAAGATAATTTATTTCAAAGTATTTAGTTTTGAAGTGGTGTTTGTAACAAGAACAATGAGCCTCCATGTCATAGGAGCTATATCTATGAGTCACAAGACTGAGAACACTGAGGATCATGACCTCTAAAGATGGCTTAAAAAAGTAGGAGATGGCCAGCTGTGGTCATGTTGGGTATGGTCTCTGACACTGGCTAGAGTGGCTTGGCATGTTTATTTGTTGTCTGCTGCATCCATGAAGAATACCTACCTACAAGAGGTTTCCAGCCTCTTTAAGAGGCTCTCAGAGAGCTTTGTGCAGAAGCCCTGCTCTTAATTTTGCCACCATAAGTGGATTTGAGCTGCCTGGAGGCCCTGTGGGGGCTAAGAGTGCAGGCAACTGATTTGCATCCCAAACATTCAGGGCAGAGCTTCAGCATATTGTAACCATTGGAGACATAAATGTTCCCAATGGTTGGATTTGAGCCGCTTTGTGCTGAAAGTGGAGCAAGTATTTAGGCTCATCATTAATTTATATGTTATACAGTTAAACTGCTAATATGTATGATGTGTTCACATTTCAAAAAATCTTGTACATTCTGCAAGGTACTTTTGACCTTTAAGACACCACTAGGCTATATCAAGGGCAGACCTGAATGCTTCTGCCCTCACTGAGAAAAGAACAATTTTATAGAAAAATACCTTCTTTGAGATGGGTTCAGAGAATTATAGATATTTCACTATAGTGAAATGTTTTCATTTTAAAGATTGCTATAGTTCCACTACTAAATAACTAAATATCAATTTTTTTTTTTCTCTTGTGACAGTCTTCTTAGAGTCCCTCTTATTTCCCATGAACAGTAGTGAGATAATTACATTCATGTAAGGATTGTTTTCCTAAATCAAGAAGAAAGAAATTCACTGCATAATCCATTCATGTATAATGAAATATGGTTTTAAAAATAAAGCAACTTAGATGCTATAATTCTGAATTTTTCTAATATGTGAAAAAAATAAAAACCCTAATAAATATGCTTATTTAGTAATGTTGCTCAAAATCTCCCTGCCCTTCTCAGCTGGCATTCACGGGCTTGACGTGTTTTCATAGCTGCCATATTTCTGAATTAATAATATGCAATGTACTCAGTCCAAATGAGAATGAATCTGGAGGTGTGACTTTTTAATGTCATTTTCTGAATGGGAAAGCACAAAGAAAACAAAGTTAATGCATTATTCACACAATAAAAAATGAAAATTATTAATGCAATAAAAATACATCACTAGCACACACAAGCAGTGGTGTGTCTGTAGATTAAATGTCAGATAGTACTGAAATGACTGTATCCCCGATGTAAAAATTTTGAAGAATTCTGATATTCAGAGATTTAGACATACAGGTTTTGCAGTGCTTTACATGTAATAATAATTTTGGATACCACTTCCCAGTGGAGAAGAAGAATGCTTTATTCTTACCATATGCTCGCATGACGCTCATTTTAAAGTAAGATGACAGTATGTTAAATTTAATACTGCTAAGAGCATCATCTCTAGAGTTCTGTTAAACAGAAATGTGAAACAAAATGCACTTATACAGAAGTGTAAGTAAGTTCAGCTTGTATAAACAGTTATGATATCCTTAATTTTGGTAAAATCATTTTACGTTTGCAAAGGAACATATCTGTTATGTTCATTAAAGGTGACAGAGTAATAGCCCTTGAGAGTGAAGATATCTATTATCAAGAACCTCTAGCCAAGTAGAGCAATTCACAGAAAGCTACCTCAGCAAACCAATACAGTAATGAATTCTGGCTCTGTGCGGATGTGTGGGTGCATATTTTGTAAAAGAAAATGCTGGTAAATATGTTTTTTTCAATATAATGTAATGAATAATTCTACTCTTAAAATGCATATATGTTAAAAAAATCCTAAAACTCCTGTTTAATATCTTTATCAGTCCTGTCTAATATCTTTCTGGATGATCTTGATGAAAGAATCAAGGGCACCCCTGATATGTTCACAGATCACACTAAGTGGGGTGGGAGCGTTGATCTGCTGGAGGAAAGAAATCTCTGCAAGGGAATCTGGACAGACTGGATTGATGGACTGTGGCTAGCGGTATAAAATTTAAAAATTTAACAAGGCCAAGTGCCAGATCCCACCCTCTGACACTCTGACAGAAACTCCTTGCAGAGCTACAGGTCAGGGGAAGAGCGGCTGGAAAGGACCAGCAGAAAAGACAAGGAGCCAAGAGCGTCTTGGTTTATAATGGGAATAGTGTGGCCAGTAGGACCCAGGGCGGTGATTGTCCCCTTATGATAGGCACTGGTGTGGCCACACCTCAAGTGCTGTGTCCAGTTTAGGGCTCCTCATGACAACACAGACATTGAGGTGTTGCAGAGAATCCAGAGAAGAGTAACAGAGCTTCTGAAGGGTCTAGAGAGTGATGGGAGTAGAGAGTGAAGGAGCTGGGGGTGCTTAGCCTGGAGAAAAGGAGGCTCAGGGACAGCTCTCAACAACAGCCTAAAAGGAGGCTGTAGCAGAGTGGAGGCTGGTCTCTTCTCCCAGGAAACCAGTGACAGGACAAGAGGAAATCTCCTCAAACTGCATCATGAGAGGTTCAGGTTGGGTATCACGAAGAATTTTTTCAGTGAAAGGTTTAAGTATTGGAATGGACTACTCAGGGAGGCACCATTCCTGTTCAAGAAATTACTGGACATGGCATGCTATAGTTTAGTTAACATGATGGTGATTGGTCAGAGGTGATATTCTATGACCTTAAAGGTCTTTTTTAACCTAAATAATTCTCTGATTCTGTGGAAAAAAAAGAAAAAGAACCTGATGCAAAGAATTCTCTTTGTTTAGTAATAAAGTACGTAGTGATGCTACTTCTGTTATTGAACACAGTGGCTATTTTCAACCTAGATTTCCACTCAAGCACTTGAATAGTATTTTACATCTTTCACAAATATTGAATTTAAAATGTAAATGAAATCAGATATGTAATTTTTATTAGTATTTAACAGGAATTTAACATAATTAGAATTTAACAGGGAATTGCTAAGGATATTTACCAATGATAGATTTCGAAAAAAACCAATGAGGACTCAAAAACTGGTAGCATGGGCAGAAAAATCAGATATTTAACTTTAAAATATGCAAGCTCAAGAATATGTTCAGAAATAAACCAGAAATAAACCAATTGCTACAAAGATTGAAAGGGAGGCAACATCCTGGAAAACATTAATTCTAGGAATACTATATAGCGCATTAGGTATCAGTTCAAAAGTGTGAAATATTGCAGCAATAAAATAGAAAAGATAATAGACATTTTGGACTGCATATGTATTACTTTACGAAACAAAAGTCTAATAGAAGTTCTGTTTTTAAAGCACTGATGTGATTTCCCTTACAGCAGTGTATTCAGCTCTGGGCAACAAATTTCCATAAATATACTGAAAAATTGGTAGGTCCTCACTGAGCTGTGCAAATAAATAAATAAATAAATAATAAATAAATGAACAATTGGTGGGTTAAAGTGAATAATTTATGTCACATACCTGGAAGCACTCAAGGCCAGGTTAGATGGAGTTTTCAACAATCTTTTCCAGTGGAAGCTGTCCCTGCCCATGGCTGGGAGAGTTGGAACTAGATGGCTTTCAAGGCAACTCCCAATCCAAATCATTCTATGATCAAGCAGTTTGAAACCAGACCACCTAAAGTGGCCTTCTTTTTGACATGACAAAACCCTCCACTTGGTGACATTTGACTTGCATGAAAATGCAGGTTTTTTCCTAAAAATCATCTTCTTACCATGGTCAGGTCCATATATACGAAAGTTTATTAAAGGAGCAACTAAGGATAACAGCAGTTATAATAATAAAAAAATCAAAGTATGCACAACAGAGGAACCACTGATGTTATCTTAATACATTAATTCAATGAAAGTAAAAATTAAGACTTAGCAAATTGTGTGAAAGAAAATCTGTTTGAGGGGAACTGTACTTTTATAAGTAGCTTTTGGAGACAGCTAATCAAAAAGTCACATAAATGATATCTAGTAGGAGTCCTGGGAAGAATAGGTCCAGAGAATCATCAAGTTTTTTTAGGATTCTGGAGTAGGTGAGAGAAACAACATGTAATATATTTTGTAATTTATCAATGTTGGCAAAAAAATCCTCTCACCAGCTTTCATAATTTTTATTGAGGAATACTGGCTTCCAATATTAAATATGTACAGGTAGGTAGAAAAATATTTATATAAATATAGATATAGAAAACCACTATAGAAATGTACCAATTTAAGACAAATAGAACAGGCTCTAGCTTTTTCCAATCCCCTATAGCCAGTTTTTTTTGTTTTTTCAGAGTGTGTTGTTCTGTTGGTAGGTAGGAGGGCTCTGCAGAGGGAGTCCTCTGCAGAGTCCAATAGGATGCAGTTTAATAAGTCCAAGTTCTGAGTCCTGTATTTTGGCCACAATAACCCCCTGTAGTGTTATAGGCTGGGGACAGAGTGGCTGGACAATGCCCAGGCAGAAAGTAACCAGGGGGTGCTGGGTCACAGCTGGCTGAACATGAGCCAGCTCTGTGCCCAGGTGGCCTGGATGAGGAATGGTGTGGCCAGCAGGAGCAGGGAGGTCATTCTGCCCCTGCACTGGGCACTGGTGAGGCCATACCTTGCGTGCTGTGTCCAGTTCTGGACCCCTCAGTGTGGGAAGAATGTTGAGATGATTGAGCATGTCCAGAGGAGGCAACGAGGCTGGAGAGGGGATGGGAACACAAATCCTGCGAGGAATGGCTGAGGGAGCTGGGGGTGTTCAGCCTGGAGAAAAGGAGACTCAGGGTGACCTTGTGACTCCCAATAACTGCACGGAAGGTGGCTGTAGACAGGTGGAGGTTGGTCTCTTTCTCCAGGCAGTGACTGACAGAATAAAGGACATAGTCTCAAGCTGCCTCAAGGGAAATATAGGTTGGATATTAGGAAAAAGTTTTTTATGGCAAGTGTGATAAAGTACTGGAATGGCCTGCCGAGGGAGGTGGTGAAATCATTATTCTTGGATGTGTTGGAAAAAGACTGGATGTGGTCCTTGGTGTCATGGTTAACTTGAGATGCTAGGGCATGGGTTGGACTCGATGATTTTGAAGGTCTCCTCCAACCTAGTGATTCTGTGATTCCATGATTTTTTAAAATTTATTTTGTAGCACAATCAAAGACACTCTCTTTGGATAATTTTATTGTGAATGCTAATTGAGACTTCCTAAGCTAGGATATGACACAGGATCTCAATCACTTCTTACAGCAATCCTGGTTTGATTTACCCACATTCTATATCATTTCATCTCATTCCATTTTCATCTATTTTTTCAGCAGATTTGAGATCTAGTACATAGGCAGTTCCAGCATTTAATTCCAAATTTCCAACCTCATGATAAAATTTCCTCCTTTAGGCTTTCATAATGCAGTCATTTCTCTTCAATCTTGTTCCAAATCCCATATGTTGCTGAAAGGGGCAGTTCTTGCTTTTCTCTGAAGACTAGGAAAGAAGCAGTAAATACATATGTAAGAAGGATAGTTTTCTGATCTTTCATGTACTGTATACTGTGATAGTATAAAAAAGGTAATTGCAAATCCTATGCCAAGCTTGCATGTCCTGAAATATATTCTTAGCAATGAAGAAATCTTCAGGGCTTTTAGGTATTAAATAAATGTTAACACTGCTTTATCTAGCATGCCTGAACTGAATTTTTTCTCACATCTGACTTGCTTAAGCTTGGCTATTTTAAGAGGTAATCCAATTATACACCTGTGAACAAGATCTGGTAATTGAAACTATGGACCCAATGTAACCATTTGAGATATTAATAGCTTGCTTTCACATGTTTTATATATATATATTCTGTATTTGGGAAGAGTGAGTTGTATTCATCTGTGTCAGATATAGTCAAATTTGGTAGTTTGTCATTGCCTTGATTTTTTTTTTTTCTCTCACAGTGGATCGCTGCCTTTCACTGTCATTAGAAGATATTTTCCTGATTCTTACTTAAACGTATTTATTGCAAGATATTTAGCTTCCCTAAATTTGTTTCCAAGAGGATTCATTTCCTTTAGAATTCATCCACATGTCATTAAGCGTCCAACAATCTAATCATCTCTGTGTTTATGATGAACAACACATCTTTATTTTTGACTCACCAAAACTTTCTTGCATGTCTGGGGAAGAGCAATTAACATTTTTATATTATTCTTTCAAGTGTATCCTTACTTTTTCTAAATGACTTAGAATTGACATCAACTCTTGTTATTTCTGCCACATAAGCATCTTTCAGATGAATGTTGTGAACAGCAATTATTCAAACCATTTGAACTCCTTCATGCTACCAAAAACATCCACTTCTTTGTTGTTAAAACTAAAATAAAATGATAGGACTTCATTTAAAAGTGTTTTTAAAAATATCGTTTTTTACATCTGTGTATATTTGGATTGTAAATAAAGAAATACTACTTTGTTTTTTCATTTATTTTATTACAAAAAGGAATGGAAGTGTTTTCACTTATCTCTGCAAGATATTTACAGAATTTTTATATTATTTTATGTTTTTGCATTTAATATATTCTCAACTATATTTTTAAAAGTCTTAGTATAATATAGCCTCTTTTAAATGCCCCAAATATCTTTAACTGGAAATGCTCATAGTGATTCATAATAATATTCCATGATCTTACTAAAATTATTATTATAGTATTTTTTTATTTAAGGTGCATTGTTGAGAAAACAATTCTATTTATTTACTATCTCCACTGAGAAATTTTTATTCATCAAACAACATTTTCATGTAAATATGATATCAAAATTTCATAATCAAATACTTTGATTCTTAGATTGTGAGGACAAAATTTAACGCTATATTGATAGGCCTCCATTCTGAAACAGATAATAGATTTCATTCTACGAGTCACACTTCTGCCATTTTTATAACTGTGAAATACTTGTAGTATTTGATACAAGCATTTCAAACAAGTCATCTAATGACATTGCTTGCTGATTTTCCCCAGCTGATAATTATTATACTTCAAAAATAAACATTTTATTTACTCCTTGATTTTTTTTTAATCTCCAATCCTTACTGTTTGGACATGTGTAGGTGCCTGAAAATGGTTTAATTAATTCTATTTTGTTTTAAATTTATTTAAATCATTTATGGTGAAAAAAATAAAGTGTTAGAGTGTTTCAATACTGCCAGTTAAGGACTTGCTAAGTAGGTTTTTACTTTAATTTTATTCCTCCAGTTTCCTTTGTTGTCTACAATCTAGCAGCATGTACCCACCTAGCAGGCAGTTGGATACACTGACAATTGTTTTTCTAGTTTATCAGGGCAGCTTGTATTCTGTCTGTCTAAATTTGTTCACCCTAACAGTAATAATGAATTTTTCCACAAGGACTTTTCCAGTAATGAATCAGAAAGTTACATAAAATCTGCAGCATGAGATTTATCTGAAACTTCCAAATCCATAAATTTCTAATCATGACTTGTTTCTCTATCAACAGCAAATTAATGTCACTGGCTACTAAAGAATTGCTACAAGACTTAGACATGAAATTTATCAGAAGAATAATTATATCCCACTTACACCACACTTGTTAAATTTTAAACATTGAAACAGAAATGTTTTAATAAATATTCTCTTCTTGGACCCTGAGAGCTTTTTTAATAATTATTCTATTAAGGTTTGTTTTATTTATGTATTATATGATTGCTAACAATTGCACTTATACTAGAACTAGAAAAAGAGGACTTTGACAGTTTACAGTTCTGAATTTATACCATGCTACAGTGCACTGGATCTGGCATTTTTATATCTTAATTCAGATTTTTCTGTCAGATTGGTGTGTGATGGGGAAATCATCTAGCTAACACTCAAGAAAACCACAGTGACTGGTCAAATTAGATGTGGTGCGCTTTATTATTAAAAGAATGAGTAAAAATGTGTGAAGTGCTTTTTCACCTATATATTAATAAAGTTATCTCGGGATAGAATGATATTATAATTGCTTCTGTTGGGAGAATAGAATTTTGACTTTTTTTCTGCTTACAATCAATTGCAAATAGACAAGCAATGTATTTTTTTCCATTTTACAATATTATTATTAAAATATTGTAGAAAAACTAGAAAATATAAATATCTAATAATAGATCTGTAAATATTCTGCTTTGCAGTAATATAAAATGTTTATTCTGTGATTATCTCAGTTATTCATTATTTTATTTTACAAGTAAAAGGCTGTGATTTAATCTCAGTAGGCAGCTGAGCAACACATAATCACTTGTTCAATGTCCCCTCTCTCTCACTTAGGTGGAGATAAGAATTGAAGTGCAAAACTAGATTGAGATAAAAATATATTTTTTTAGGGTAATCATGAAAAAAAAGCAGGAATCCATAACCAATATCACCAAAACTAAGCACAAGAAAAGAAAAACACCGGAGTCCAAATAGTCCCTAAGCACCAGGGAGTCACAGAAAATTTCCATCCCCAGCATTACTTGCTAAACTTCTCTGTTCAGCAACAGCTAAAATGTGGATGACTTATCAAATCTGTTCAGTCACAAGTCTAAAACATAGCACAAATACAATCTGCTAAAATGAAATTTAATTCTACCCCAGCAAAAGCAGAACAGTTTTTTTACTTAATTCTAGGAACTTTCCACCATAGTACAGGACTATTGCAATATCATATTTTTCCTCAGTTTACTCATAATCAAAGTTTGCAGAGGAAAACATTGAGAAGTCTGATATTTTAGAAACCTTAAATGATCACATATAAAACTCACAATCTGAAATCTTCCCATTTTCTCATCTCTGTGTTGGTAGTTATAGACAATTAAATAAATTTAATATAGACATAAAGTTTCTAGCAGATATCTCCAGTATAAGTGCATGAAACACTACCAGGGAGTCCTAGTTATCCTAAAGTAAGAGAGCTCCAGACCAGGAGGTTGGAAATTTCTAACATCAAACATCACATTCATCCCAGGAGCCTGAGTCCCCAGTATTTTTTTCACTCACTATATCTGCACATGGTGACTAACTTGTCTTTTATGAAGAGAAAAGTTACTTACCCTGCTTTGCACATGAAGGCCTGAGTCAGGGACTAAGCACTAACTGAAGTTAAGAAAGATCTGCTCTTCCATCTCATTATTAACTGGACAATGATTTGTTAATAGGTAATTTATTTCAGAGTATTTATTCATCTTCTCTAGAGCAAAGATCTCTGTTATTTGTTCTGTACCTGTTGGACAGACATGATAAGAATCAAAACTTGTATAGGACGAGTTGGATATATATAAGCTTGTTTCTTTTATTTACAGTAATCAGGTGTATTTTATATGAATTAGGAAATACAGCCTGAAATATTCCTTTACTTTTAGGTGAATTGAAGGATTATTTCAATCTTGACAGTATTGCAAAAAAGCCTGACATATCATTCTTGATGTTAAAGTGCTATTTCACTGATACTCTTAATTTGTTGATACTTAAATCTGGTCCCAGGACTTCTTCCCAAGGACAAAAGTTCCAATGTTAAAAGACAATGACAACTTTGCACAGTTGTTTTTGACTATAGCGTCAGATTTCAGACCACTTGTAATAGTTGTTGAATAACATCATTGTTACTTAAATAAAAATGCTACCCACTGTTTATCAGAATGACTTTTCTGTTGAAATTCACAATTGCATCACTTATCACAGCAAGAAATCCATTTTACTAAATATAATAGAAAGGGTCTAACTGTATGGCAACCTTGTATTGCAGTTCATTTGAAACGAGTGTATTCAAAATGTCCGTGAAGGAGTCTTGTACTAATTACACTTTTTGTTTTCCTATAATTCCTGTTCTAGAAGTTGAAAAATATATCTAAGACTTGAATGACATTTCTGACAATTTCCAGCTGTTTTCTCAGACTATTTTTAATGAATAAAAATAATGGACTCAATATTTCAACATGATTCTTAAAAGAAAAAGATTTAAATATAGATTCATGTATTTGGTGTATATATTTTTTAATCTTAAAGGTCATTTACATTTTTCTACAATTAGAATATTTATTTTCAAAAACTAATTCAACAAATTGCGTCCCTGAGCCAGAATACTGCATTATTACAAGTTGAGTTTTAAGGATGTTAGTCCAAAAGTTATTTCTTTCAATAAGGTTGAACTATTTTCTGAACATGCTGTTTGAATGATAAATTTCATACAATTTTGAATGCTTTAAATGATATCTAAAGTATAAAAGATAGATTTTTGATGTAAAATAGATGCATTTTTCATGCAATTCTTTAGGACCCTTTAGCCCAGTTGTTTCCTTAACTGATTCACAAAAATTGAATACATACTGGGAAAAAAAAACCCTTAGATTTCAGGCAGCAATTTCTTTGAATGCATTCACTGTCTAAAAATGTTTGGTAAAATCTCTTTTTCAATTTTATTACATTTTTTAATTCAAAATACTGGTCTTCATAGAAGTTAATATTATAAAATAGTCTTAAGTACAAGCAAATACATACAGGAACAGAAGCTTTATTATGGTCAAGAGTGGCATGAATGCTGGATTTGGAAAAAACTTGTCAGATTGCTAATCTATGGATTGAAGTGTTTATCCCTTTGGATTATGGTACATATCTGCTTTGTACACAGACAAGTCACAAAAGAGAGAACAAAACCCGTGTATCATTAGTGTGCTTCATTTATTTATTTATTTTCTACTATGTTGTGGCTTAGAAGTTTACAATAATTCATTCAAATTGCAAAAGCACTATATAAATTAAGCAAGCTTTCCCACAGCATGAATAATACAGAATCTAACTCCCTAGGGTAGCATTCAGCAACCTAAATAACGTGGCTATCTTTCAAATTCCTGCCTAGACTCTCTGCCAGCCATGAAGCTGGGGTGAAAAACCTATACTTTGAAGATAAGTTCAATACAGAAAAATATTTTATTTTCAACAGAGTGATTGAATGAGAAGCATCTCTCAGAAAAAAGGGAGAAATAATGACTTAACATCAGATCCTGAAGGACCTTATAATAACATGTGCACACATACAGGATCAAGGATAAGACATCCTACACAACTGTTGTTCCAAACTTCCCCAGCTTTGTGATGTTGCAACCCAAACAAGACAAAACACAATAAAAAAAAAAAAATTTAAAAAAAGCCAACGTCAAATTAAATCTAATTAAAAGCTCCTTATATGTTTCTCCGTTTTCATAGCCTGACCCACACTACCCTGTGACCATTGGTGCAATTGCTTCAACACTGCCTCCTATTGCTTAATTGCTTTTGTAACATTTCATCATATTCCAAACAAAAAATTCATAAAACAGGACAATGACACCACTAAGGTGAAACACTCTAGTCTTTTTAAGTATAAGTCAGCTAATTTTAGAGTTTCAGGCTCAAATTTATCGCATAATCTCATGCATATTGTTGCTCTAACCAAGTCAGGAGCTAAGGCTTCATCTATTCGCAGGGAAGTAAATCACCTATATAAGGTATAAACTCTCTAGAAGTGTCCATGGACCTCCAGTATAAATACACAGAGAGATAATCTAGGGTGGTTAGTTTTCTAACATACACATAGGAATAACATAGTCTAAGCAGGATGACTTCAGAGACTACCTTCTGTTCAAGTCCATTCAGAACTCAGGAAACAGAAGTTCTACAACCTCTGTTTGCTAACGCCTCTGCTCTGGCAGGTAAGCATCACAGACACCCAACAAAATGTAGAGCAGGTACTTTGTTTGAAGGATAAATATAAAAAAAAATGTCTGTTTTATACCTGCAGTTAGTAGGAGGAAAAAAACCCAAAAATACTTTAATTGTGGGGCTGCCCTGTCTTATTCTTCTGGCCTACTTTGACACACATGATACCCGATATCCTAGAAGACCTACCTAACTCTTGGCCAATTGATATTCCTTACCAAGCATTGATATTCATTGATATTCATGATTAATTGATATTTATTACCAAGACTTCACCTATAACCAAGGAGTCACCCCCATCCTTTAATTTAACCAGGACATGTCCTTTATGACTGATAAGGGTAAGCTAAAAAGGGTTTTCTTGTTTTATTACCTTCCAGTTATGTTATGCTACCACTGTAAAAATTTGCTTTATAGAATATCTTCGAAGAATGCTTTACTAGACTATATTCTAATAATGTGAATTTTATATTGTTTTACTTCGTTGTTTTGTATGAAGTATTCAGATGCATACTGCCCTAAAAATGAACTCCTTGGCTACTTTGATTTTTTATGCTGTTACTTAATGGTCAATTAATTCTACTTAAGGTCATAGTTACGCTTTTTTATTACTTGTGATGATGTTTTTGTTTGACATTCATGTTACTTTGTTATATCTCATAAAAATGATTAATGAAGAACTCTTCGTTGTAGAATATAAGTTGGTTTTTTTTGTCACTCCTGATACATAAAGATTTCTAAATCTTTGAAAGTGTGTTACAAGCGAAGTGAAGTTTTCCACTCTGAGGTGCAAAGGATTTGGGTTAAAGTAGAGATACTATAGGCAATAGTGGACCAGGGTATTCTCCCATTCCTTGAAAAACTTCTTAAATGAAGGAGATTTCCCTCACTACCGTTCAGCATATCATTAAAGCATGTGAATAATCATGTTATCCACAGTCTATATTAAAGATTAATCTAAAACTTAAACCCTTACCAATCTGGGTCTTGTACTATTTCAAATCTCAAATAAGATCTATGCAAATACACTTACTGAGATCCCACAGCTATACTCATGCAAACAGAAATATTTATTAATATGTTTATTTTATAAGTTAGTTACTTTAAAGATGTCCTTTGCATACCCTTTCCCTATATATACACACATACTTAGCTTTCCAAGCCAGGTTTCCCACATAATTTTTTTTGTTGCTACCCTCTCAAAATATAACCAACTACATTAACTGAAGGCAAAGTAGGTGAGAGGAAGAAATTGCATCTGGGATCCCGTCATTAAAGGCAAGAATAACATGGTTGACAAGTCACAGGCCAAAGATATCACAGATATCAAAGAAAAGAGAAAGACTGCAATCTGCAGGACAATCAGTCAGGAAACTACATTAAGTTTGGCCTGCATTTAAACATTTTCCTGACTTGGCTATGCTGCTTAGAAAATTTACCAGACCAAAAATGATTTCAGGACTAGCCTACTTTATTTAGAATTTATACTGTTTGATAGTCCTAAACTTTATCCCTGATGGATGATTTTTAGTATAGTACAACAAGTAGATTCCTTTAAGTCTTGATATACTTTGAGATACCTAACACAAGAATTTCTCTGTAGGACTGTGGCATGGTTGAAATGTGGAAAACTGGTTACTCTGTGCTTGATTACTTGGGAGAATTCCAGAGTTCTGCCATTTGGCTACTCTGCATTCAATTCTTTTGAGGAACTTAAATTAGGGAAAAGATTGAGTATATCTAAAAAAATTTCTTCCCATCCTGTTCACCTGTAATCAAAGAGAATACAGGATTTCTGATTATGTATAAACCCATTAAGCTTATCATCTGTTAGTCATATAGATTTTCTCCATTTTTGAAAATTAAGACAGGCACTATGAAAATCAACATTCACTGTCTGTGAAAATTATTAACAGCAAAAAGGAGATCACAATAAAAAAAGTTTCGATTTAAGGGAAAAAATTGGATGGGGAAAAAAAAATCACAAGATTTTTAGCATTAGTATTTTCTACAGAAAACTAAACTGGTAGATATTAATTTTGTATAGGTATCAAATATTTATACTGTCCCTGTGTAGCCTACATAAGAATCACTCAAGAATGAAACAAGTTTAAAGAGGAACAGCGAATGTTTAAAATTGGTGTTCATTTTCACCAAGCCATGAGTCTTAACAAATACTGGAAGTTGAAAAAAGTCAGAAACGGTGAAGGACAGAATGGAGTAGACACATCCCACACTTGCTCTGGAGTCAGATAGGCAAGAAGCAACTCTAGAAGAAGCAACTCTAGTGCTGCAATCCCTGCCCAGAGCTCCAGAGCCCTTTTCCATGTCCATGCTTAGCAAGTATCTTCTACCACCTTTCTCAGATAATCCACATGCTTACTTGAGTACAAAAATGACATATGTCCATTAAAAAAAAAATATAGAGGTGGCATTTTCAATCAAAATTGTAATAAACAAAATGATCTTTCATACAATTTCACTTGTTTTGTAAATTGTATTTGTTTTCTTTTACAATATACCTCTTACAATCAATTGCTTTCTCTTACAAAACACCTCTTGCAATCAAGTAGTTGAGAATCCTGTGGAAAAGTTGAAGTGTCTCCTGGCTGCTTTGTTCTTCCAGCTTCCACTATCCATTATAACAAGATTTATTGGTAATGAATTCTATTATGTGGGTGCTAGATTTTGAAAAATATACTTATCAAGGCAGGAGATCATGATACACCTTAAGAGAAGAAATTCACTTGGTGAATGAACTCCAATGCTTGAGGAGAGTACAACGTATTCAAAACATGACATATCACAAACTTGTCTGAACACATCTTACTTTCATTGAAATATTAACTATTCAATCTTAAAAAATTGTGAGAAAGAAGTTTTTTTTGGATTAACCTTTCCAAAAAACAAATACTCCTGACTGCATGATCATTGCTATATTTGAAGGGAGAAAAGTTGCTCTACTCCTTCTTCCCACTCCTCCAGAAAGTGCAAAACTCACTCTACTCTTCCACTGCTGTAACCTTTGTGGGGGTGTGAGCAGCAGGAATAGGTAGGC
Source organism: Thryothorus ludovicianus (assembly GCA_013397245.1). NCBI lineage: Eukaryota > Metazoa > Chordata > Aves > Passeriformes > Certhiidae > Thryothorus > Thryothorus ludovicianus. The sequence goes on from VZTB01008798.1 coordinate 47,808, forward strand.
AATAGGTGTGTTTTATATTGCATCTCTGGAACAACTTCTCAACTGAAATTATGCATGAAAAGCCTGTATTCCCTGACTTCTCTTGATGTTATACTCTGTCACATTGAGCAAGAGAGATATAATAAATCAGATTGACATTTTCTAAAAGAAAAGAAAATAAATTAAAAACCCTTCCAACTTCTATGAATGAAAACGCACTCCTTTGGGAATGGTGACATTGATGAGGTTTTATACATCAGCCTCTTTTTTTCTCCAGTTTAGCTCAGAAATATCGGTAGAAATATGACATAAAACAAGAATCCTTTCTTGTGGTGTTCTTCACTGTGGATGAATAGAAGCCTGTGTATGTCTGTGTCCAACAAGACCCAACAGACATTGTCCAGTATGAGCACCACTGCAATCAGTGAGTGCCTTCAGGACAGGCAGTGTCATCAGGCCTTCTGCATCCTAGACTAAACCTGAAAGTTGAAGGATAACTTACCCTAATATCACCTTGGGCAGTTTAGACAAAGAACACAGGGCTTTGGCCTTTGTCTTCAATTCCACAGGATATTATCTCCACTTACTTCATGCCATAAATAATTAAATAGGTAATTACTAATTGTACATCATTGTGAAGGTGACACAGGAACAAGTTTCCCAGAGGGGCTGAGGAGCCTCAAAAAGGTTTTATGCCTTGAGTAGTCAAAACTCAACTGGACATTGCCCTAGGCAAGGTGCTCTACCTGACCCTGCTTTAAGTGATGGCTTGGACTAGACAATCTCCACAGTCTTTTTCCCCTGTGTAATTCCATGGCTGCTTGAGATAAATCTATTTAGACAATTTCCCTGTTCCACATGATTCAGCCAGCCACTATACATGTTAGAACTAAACTCAGTAACAATCATAACAATCTACTGCCTTAAGACTAAAAGAAAAATTTTCTTAATGTGTTCTAGTTTCTGTTTTTGTTTTTCTTTTTCTTCACAACTTTCTCTCAACCTTCCTAAGATAATTGCCAAAATTTGATTGGTTTCAAACTAAACATTAGTGAGAATTAAGGGCAAAGTCTTGAAGATCCTTTCATAGTACACCAGCTATAATTCTTTATCCAACCTTCAGATATTCCTTCAGAGAACTGTTCTCTAAAATTATTCCTCTTTTAGAGGAATAAAAATATTCCTCTGAAACAATTTCAACTGCTGAAAAATGCTACCATGGTCACTGAAGCAATACATTCTAGCTCAGTGCTTCTAAATGGAGCTTTTCCAGGTTAATTTGATATACCAAAAATTTTAGATAACTTTATTGTTAAGGACAGCTAATTTTTCTCTAGGAGTCATAATTGTAGAAAAAAAAAAAATCCTGGTGAATCTTGAATGGGTCTGTACAAAATACTAATAACTTTATCAAGATACGAGTAGAAAACAAAAAATATTAACTCTAACTACTGTTTAAAAGATGTGAACACATCAAAAAGTTTAAAAGTTTCTCTCTGATGTTTTAATCATCTGCAGCTCACTGCATCTGCCTTCCTACACTGCTATGCATTAGCACATATGCTCTGTGTCAGCCTCAGCCTAAAACCAATGGTCCCACCTGTGCCCATTCATTTGTCACTTAAATTCCTTCTAATGTCCATATTTCCCATATCATCCAGAACCATCTGTCTTCCCTAACTGAAAATCAAAAAGAGAATATCAAAGAGTATATAAAAGTTCAATGTGAATTATGTCTCTATGTCTTGTCATCTCAGTCACTGTCTTCTTCCCTAAAGCCTTGAAATGTAGACTAGTCATTATTTATGAAAAAAATATTTTTTTCTGGATCAGTGCTTTGGATGATAAACCTTTCAGACCAGGAATTTTCCTTACTTTTTTCATCACAGAGACTGTAGAAGACTGTTTGTTTGAAAAATGCCATAATAGAAAGTCTTCATACTTTTTTAATCAAAAACTAGAATTTACCTTGTGAATTTAGAATAAAGGTAATCTGTTGTAGAAATGATCAAGAGTTCTCAGGTGAGGAAAAAAAAACCATCTAGAGTCAAGACCAGAAATCATACAGCTATTAAAAATTTTGCTAATTCTCTCTGTAGAGTTGTACAGAAATCTTGTTTTAGCTTCAGTATAATTTGTTTCACTACCTCACATATACAATAATCTTGCTATGACAACAGGTGGTAGGTAGTAAATAGCGTTTAAAAATAGATTTACTAAATTCCAGTTTGTTTTGGTTTAATTTAGTTTGTTTGTTTGGTTTGTTTGGTTTGTT
>VZTB01008799.1:0-88548 GCA_013397245.1 Thryothorus ludovicianus
AAGGCGCGGAAAGGAAAGGCGTGGCAAGGGAAAAGAATAAAAGAAAGATAGCCAAAACCAGCAGGCTAACTAGATAATAGGAAGCATACAATTTACTGCTAATGGTTCAGCTTCTGCAAATAACTGCTCAAGCTGTTCTCCACAAAGAAAAATGTAATAGCCAAAGAGGGAAGTAAAAAACGGAAAGATGTTTGGCTTTATTTTCTGTCAAATACTGTTAAATATGAGCCACTTAAAAAACAGAATGAAAGAATCCAATAATGATTTGTACAGGTGGTAGTGAGGTCCCTGGCTGGGCCTTCAGACAAAGCCATTCCCATGTAAACCTGAAAGAGGATTAATCCTCAAGGACCACTGTAATGAGACCTTAAAAGGCTGAACAACAGCAGCTTATCACGGAGGGAAGCAGTAGCGTGCTCCCAGAAGTCTTCTCTAGCAGAGTTACATCAAAGCAAACTGGGACCAGATGGCAGGATTCTGCAAGAATCCCTTATCTCAGTGCTAGTGGATGCTTCTTCTCTGATTGTCTTGAACTGCCACCTGTCCCAGACATCTTTGAACGCAATGCTAGGTCTGTGATGGATCTGACCTCCTTGAGCTGAGATTCTTTTATGTCTTTCTTCATTTTCTGCTCTGTTACATTCTTTCCCTGCAACACACACTACATGAAACAAAGGGAGTTCTCACTCCTTGACTTACTGTCCCCAGCTATTTGAAAGCAAAAAAACAATGTTAAGGATTATATTTCACCCGCAATATGGAGCTTTTCTCAGGAGACAAGCCTCTTATTTTTGAGAGTTATAACTAGATGGCTTTTACATGAAGGGACTTTAAAATGAGTTTCAACATTGCTGGGAGCCAAGATATGAAAGCTGCATATCAGAGATAGCTTAAAAGAACAAAAAGGTTCATAATACAGAAGTATACGAAAAATCACATTACAAAAATGAGCGGGAAAATAACCAGGAAGCACCAAGCCTCAGAGAAAACATCAGATTATTGTAGTATACATGTGCAACCCAATAGTCTTTAATACCAGTGTTCACCATACTGTGCCAAAATCATCCTAGATTAAAAGAAAAATAATGAGTCACTGTAAATAAAACAATAGGTCTTCCACCTGAGACACAAGCCTACACCGACACAAAATATTACACCCAGCTCCCACAAAGCGATATGGCTTCACCAGAAACGTGCATCGGGGCTGGTCTGTAACCAGGGATGCGCTGGCAACCATACTCACGCTGACTTAGTAACATGTACTTGCAGTAGGATCAGCAGAATTATAGAATTGAAGATAATCAGCAGAATTATAGAGATGAAGATAAACTCATCAGATACCATCAGATTTTTATTTCATAGTTACAAGCCATAATATACAAGTCACCATGGTTCTACAAAGGCTGGGCTGAGGAGCAATAATGCTACAACTCTCACCGCTGGTTTCCCACTTTTGCACTCAATTAATTCTGGACTATTTTATAAGTCCTTTTCTTCTAAGTACATGGCACTGTCAGAAGAACAAGAAGCAAAATATAGCAAGGCTGAAGGGGATTGCTGCCTGTAAGCAGCACCTCTCAGTTCCCCATGCTGACAAAATAAAAGAGTGTCATTTGTTGCAGTTAGGTGGGGCTCATGGAAGCAACTATGCAACAGGATGGAAGCAGGAAGAGAAAGCGTCCTTCTTGAGTGCTTTCGAAGCTCCCTAGGAAATCACATCTGGAAGAATTCAACCAACCATATAAATGGCAAGATTCTGAATCAAACAGTTGAGCTAGACTCTGTGAAAGACTGCAGCAAACAACAAGCAGATAGAGTCTGAATAACGATCAAAAAAAAAAGCATTACATGGAAAACACAGAGCAGATCCCAGCATTTTCTGGAGCCAAGACCTATTGGCATGTGTTGCCAAATAAATGTGGCTTAGAGGCATGCTCAGAAGGAATTTGAAGATGGCTTCTTCCCATCTATATAACAATTCCCACAACCGGGTATTGTGCTTCAAGACCACAGAGCAATGCCAGACTAAGCACCAGGCTCCCATAAGGAAAAAACAAGTAATTTCTCAACAGACAGCAGAGCACATAATTTCAGGTGAGTGTCCTCATCAGAGAGCTGTGCCAATACCTTGTGTAACCTTAACAAACAGTATCCATGTTTATATCACTTCTCAAAGGCAGCCCAGAGGCTGTTCCCCCACGGTAAGCCATGACAACCTTGCATTTTGCCAGCCACTAGGCACAGTCTCAGCAGCAACTGGCCCAACAAGCTTCTGGCATGCCCAGGCAACCCCACGTGTCAAAGCAACACAGGCAACACTCCCACAGGCTATCTACCAAAAAATTCCAGACAGGGAGGCTGGTCATAACACAAAGACACAGCATGGTTTCACCCACCTGTATAGACCACCTTTTCGGAGCAGAAAAAACACAAAACTCACATCTATGGAAGAACCTCAACAGCAGCCTTTGTCCTCCCCAATCCTGGTTTGTAATGCACAAAGGATGAATGGCACTACTAAGCATTGGATGTGTGCTAATCTGACAAATAACTACTGACTTTGAAGAAATGTGCTGTTTCCCCACAAGAAGCAGAAACATTTTCACAGGCCAGCATTCTGTGCATCATTCGGGTTTTTAATTTATTCTGTGGGATCATATGAAGCCAAATCAGCCTTCAGCCTTTACTTAAAGAGTCCAGTTTGCTTTATGTGTTTAAATTAAAACAAAAAACAAAAGAACCTGAAAATTTATAAGAGTAGAAAAAAGCACAGACCATAGCCATTGCCAGCCTCAAGCAATGTAAGGACTTAGACGTGTATGACATACATTAGGCTTTCCAAATCAAACATCCCAAATACTGGGCAGCTCAATAATTAGCTAGCAATGTATGAGTAGTGCTCCTCTTTTTCCTCCTAGTCAAAAGAAAAAAAAAATTCCACTCCTATCATAGAAATAATTAATGTTTTTGATGTCTGGCACCAATTTTATTGTTAACAGCACTGTTAGATCAATGGTGTTAATGCCAATTCAAATATTGTCCAGCATGAAGAACAACTTTGATGCCAACAGCTTCCCATCACTGTACTATGCTGGTCCAATCCGGTAAAGTGAGCAACCAATGTTTATACATAATATAGGCCTTGATCCAAATTTCATTTGTCCAAGTAATCCAATTCCATTTAAACAACAATATCTAAGAGAAGTCAAGGCCAAAGCTTGACGTTTTTGTAAGTTGTATCTGTATATAGGCTGGTGAAAAAAAAGCCCCATACAAATGAAATTCAGTACCATTTCACATTAAGGAGTCTGACATGCTGGCATGAAACTTAATTCAACACATTCTAACTCATTAGTAATTTGCTTCAACACTTGATATGGTGTTACAATCAGCCGTTACCATAATCAGCCATTTATTTTGAAGTATTTCATATGTCATTACTTTTGGCTTGTTACCACTGGTTACTTCATTGGGGACTGTAGATGGAGGAATAACAATGTTCAGCTCTTCATCTGCAAAAAGGTAACATGGATTCTTAGGAATTATGATTTTAAAATACAATTAACATGGAGAACAGGTAAAATAAAAGGGCAACCTAAGGCAACTGGGGATGCTGTCAAATATATTGAAGCCAGTAGCTGTTGATTCATTGAATTCACTGGGTTCTGGATCAGTGTCATTCAACTGTTTGGGAAAAAATGATGGCTTAAAGCAGCACTGAAATATGAAAAGGAAACTAGAATAAACAATGGGAGACCCTCTGTACTACCTTATTCAGTGTGAAACATGAAAGAAGCATAATTGAGATTAGAAAGTAATTATGTTATCTGGTGGGCTATCAGCTTTGAACTCCAAAAAACTGCAAGACAATTAAAAAAAAATAAAGAAAGTTACACTGTAGGCACACAAGATCAACCCAAATCCACTACAGACCTTCTGTTTTAAAAGCATTGTGACAAATCTCTATGTATCAAGGGATACAACAACTTTGAAGAATCTTTTCACTCTCTCCTGATTTAGGGATAGCTGATCTGCCTTGATGCTCAAGAGATGGATTACATTGTTTCTTGGCTTTTTCTTCACAGTTCTTCACTATGATCCTGTGGCTCTGAGCAATGAATTCTGTTGCTTTCCATGAAGGCAGTGCACAATAAATACATACTGTAAAGCAGCTAAAAAAGCTTTAGCTGGAAAAAAAAATCAAATCCATTAGAGAAGTGGTTTTGCATTTTTCCTGTCTTCATCTTCCCTGTTCCTTAAACAAACAAAACAAAACAAATACCACAAATAAAACCCCATCTTACAGCTTCCCTAGCTATACTTGAACACCAAAACAAGGTGAACATTATTAGAACATACTTGGACATTTTGTTGTGCTTCTCAAAACATTTTTAGAATTTTGAAGCTGAACAGGATTATAGGGCTAGAAAGAATTTTTATAATTTCTTAGTTAGAAGTAAGAAATCTCAAACATTCTATTCTACCGAATCAAACCAAACCAATAAAAAAAAAAAATTATCCAAACCTACAAGATCACCTTTCAATTGCCCAATCACACTACACTTCAAAGCTTTCCAGACATTGGAAGTTCTGGAGTCTGTCTCATGCTGAGGAGAGAAAAAATGCATAAGAAGGAAGAACATATCTACATACTGTAAATCTAAAGGTGCAATTGTTACTTCCAAATGAGACCATCACACATATTACACAGAGGCAACAAGTCCATGGCTCTCAAGAGACACTGCTGATTTCACAGATCTCCAGAGAAACAGGCAAAAGTACTTGTAATGAGCAGGTTTAAAAACAATGTGGGAGGTTTGGAAGGCATCTTGGAGAAGCTATTTTTACTTATACACTGCCAAGCTTACAAGGTCTGCAGCACCTTCCTAAATTTCACACTTAAGTTGCCTCTTAATGTATGTTAGAATTTGAAAACAGTAATGATTTTTTTGGAGGCTATTGAAAGATATTATATTTTATACATTTAATCCTCAAAATGTATTTGCAAACATGCTAATTTTTTTTAAAACCCACACTTCAGTTGCTCAGTTGATATGACCATCTGACATTCACTTTTCTAACAAAGGCTTTTTTTCTTGTGAGTTCTATTAAAAGCTTTAGATTTTACTTTTTTCAACAACTCCTACTTGACAACATTTGGAAACCACTCCAGAAATCACTTGCAGTAGGGAGTTTTGTTACTAGAGTGCTTAAGCCTTTCCCCTGCAAAATGCTGCAGAGTTGAAGTGGGACGAGATTCTCAGAGGCCAAATCTGCAGTTTGAAGTTGAGGAGCACATAAATATATTTAAAGACTCTGGCTCTAAATCTCTACAGGGATTCTTTGCTGGCATTCTCCTACCACTGTCCAACCAGGCCAGGTAGAAACTCCCTACAAAAAGCTGTCCTGGTCTGCTGTCACCCAAAGACACTGGGAAATTGGAGGTGAGATAAGAAAAGTGCTGGCTTTGAGGCTATCCAGAAGTGTCTCTATTGTCGCTCCTGAGTCCCAAACAAGTGCACCTAGTGAACCAGCATTGTATTTTCTTTGCTGGGGTCTTTCGTTCATGTTGCAAATTGATTTTGAGGTGACACTAACACTTGGTATTCTAACTCGGGCAATTACACAAGGCCCAGTCTTTCCAAAGCTAAGTCCAAGAACAGTCAGTGGGAACTGAGGGCAATCAATACCTTCAGCAGGCTAATCCTATGAAATATGCAATAAGCAGTTCCCGCTTCCCCAGAAGATACAGAAGCTTCAAAACCAGCAAAATAAATCCTTGGTAAGAAGGGGGAAAAAAGGAATAGGAAAGGAAAAGGAAAAAAAAGTGAGTTCCTGCTTTGAGCTCTGAGATGATTTACTGCAAAGAGAATCCTGCAAGCACTAGACATTCCTGTATATATAAACTTTTGGATTTGAGCCAAGTGATCTGTCACTGCTTTTTACTTAAGATAATCCTTCAGGTTTTGCCAACTAGGTACTAAAAATTCTTTCAGGTGAGCTGTGTAACCCAGGGAAGAATATCAATAGCATGTTTAAATCAAAGTGTTTACATCAGGAATGATTCATTTTTTCCGTGAGGAATGACTTGTGAGACAGACAGTCTTAGCATTGCCATAGATCTACATGAAAATTAAAATTGTGGAAGAGAATGACAAAGGCAAGTTTCTATCTCCATCTTCCCTGCCTCAGCCCCAACTCTAGAGAAGGAATTTACATTAACAAGGGGCTCCAACTACCACTGCAATTAGTATTTGAGAAACTCAGGATTTTAAATCCTTTTAAGAAACATTATGATTAAGATCAGTAACTCTGCTCTCCTCAACAAAGAAAAGGAGCTAAATGCAGCACTTCTGTCATCTGTCCTAAAGCCTATTTAAAGAAAAAAAAGTTTTTAAAAAATTAAACAAATAAAAAAAGCATCCCTCTCTTCCTTTGTGAGCTGTGTTTAAATAGTAGTTAAGAAATCCGTAAGAAAAAAGAAAAGAAAATTTCTTTTTCCCTTTTATCTGTTGGGGGATAGAAGGCTGTGAGCTGAGCATGGGACTGTATTCATATTCTCAGTTGCTAAATGGTTGAGGGGCTCTCTGGCAGTGCAGAAGGGCAGCCAGCTCCACAACATGTTTCATCCCAACTGCTTAAAAAGCTGGTTCACTTGAAACACATCCATTATCCCCACCCACACTCTGCAGGAGAGCAAACTCCCCCTCAATGAGGGATTTATTCCACATTTATGGTAACTATCATTACCAACATTTACAACATCAGTCATTTTAATTAGAAAAAATATTTAAACAAAAAAAATCCTGCAATGCACAAACAGACACATACATATTTACATGTAAAAATGCAAAGCACTCAACTTGCTTCTAATAACTGCAGCTCATGGAAGGGACACGCGTTCCACACACAACTGACTTAAACACTCTTTTTCTTTTTTTGTCATAAAAATATACAGATGTCTTTCTTTAAAAAAAATATTTTCCCTTTCCTGTGTCGCAGGAAGCCTGCCTACTTTTAAATACAAAGTGGGTATAAACAGAAGCATGAATTAGGCATCTTGAAAAGTCTATATTTTCCAGCCACAGGGAAACTAAGAAATTACTGTGAGTGTTTACACATCTGACTATGTTGAATTAAAATGGTTTCTATTCATATGCCCAGCTAAATTGGCAAGAAGATAAGAAAGGAAAGCAATAGCCTCTCTGGTTCTTTACCTGTTGCTACAGTTAACAATAATCAGCCCTCTCCATACTAACCATTAAAACTGCCAGTCTGAATACAGTCACCACTCTGATGAAAGTATATCTTACATATATAAATGATAGAACTACTATGAAAATTTCAGTAAGACTGTCTGCTTTCCTACAAATCTAACTAGACATTTGTCTTTTTAGTTGTCTCTCTCTATCATAGCTATTAAAGGTAAATAAAAGCATGATGGCTCTTTTTATGACATTAATAGCTTGAGGGATTTTATAAATCAGTGAATACAAATGTACTACTCATTACAGAAGAGGGAAGCATGTCTGTCCATCTGATGCTTTCTGACTTAGATTTCTGCTTTAAGATCTTGTTGCTCATTTAAAATTAATTCATCTCCTGTTTCTCTACTGCCATATGCTGGGTAACTTCTGGTGTTCTCTCAAATTCTGACATCAATCTTTTTCTAGTAGTCCACACAGACCAACTAGCTAGCATTAAGTCACAATAGACACAGTAGCTTCATTAAATCTTGACAACTCTTGTCAAAAGGTGAATTTGGGAAAATAAACCAAAACAAACTTACTGCAAACCACTCAGACGCATGCTGACTGACCAGATCTTTTTCTTCTGTCTGAACCGTCAGTAATTTCAGTAACACTTTGAACAAGGTTTAAGGGGTGAGCTGGCAGCTGGTCAAAATGGCAATCTTCCCCACTAAATTCACCATAAGGTTTGTAGTTTGTTTGAGGGTTATTTTTGTCACGCATTTCATTTCTCCTCACCTGTACTGCCTACAAACAGAGAAGCTATTTTGCTTCCCCAATAATACTTGTTGGTTTTGTTGGGTTTCTTTTAAGCTAGATTTGGGCATTTGTTAACCAGAAGCTAGGAATGGTGCCTCCAACCCCTAAGGTAATACTTGTATGCTCTGGTGCTCATGAGTGGCCATTTGCACTGCGCATTTATGCCTCTCTGGCAGGAGTCTGTCGCTGGTGTGCTGCAGCACATGCTCCTCAACAGAGAGATGAGTAACTCGCCCAGAGGGTTTGAGCAGGTCTGTATGAGAAGGAGAGAAGGATGTACAAAAACCAACTGACTACAATGACAAAGAGCTCAAAAGCTTAACTGCAAACTTTTTTTCCCTAAATACTGATCTAATCTACACAGACAACAAGTGTTCATTTTCTCATAATACTTCCATCCCTATTAACAATCAGGCTCTTTTTTTTTTTTTTTTAAAGGAGGTTGGTGAGACTTAAGGTTGTGCAAGACATACTTTGATCTGCACCCTGATGAGTGAACATTCCCCTTTGCTGCTAGCCCAACTAATGAAGGGATAAAATTAGCTTTTATCCCTGGCACTTTCTTTAGCAAAAAACCATGCACTAATCAGCTGTCCTCACTAATCAGTCATCTGGCTAATGACCTTTTGCCTTAAAACACTAAAATTTCTGAATGATGTTAAAAAAAAAGAAAACCAATGCAGACTGCTCTCTCTTTGTGGTTCTTAATCCTATCATCTGGAATTGGAGACTGAAAGGTTAAAAGGCAAATCTGTATCCTGACTAGTTGATAAATCTATAATCAAAAGGCACAAGCCTTGACACCTCAAGATGTACTTCATGACTACGTTATTAAATTATCTTTTTTCTCTTTTTTCTGTAAACTAGAAACAGATGAAAAAAAAATTGCAGCACTCCAAAACAAAACAAAGAGTCATAAAGCACAAAAAAAGCCTTCCAATTGCCCAGATTCTCAGCGTACAGGGCACGGTCCTTTTTCCTCTCAATAGGATACTTTAGCATTCTTTTAAAAGAGGGATTTTTAAGACCTGTTTCATTTTCCTTCTCTGCTTTCTATAATGAGGTCGTTTTTCTTAATGTATTAAGGAGGTGGAGCAAAACAAAACCCTGGATGGCTGAGAAAGATTAGCAAAAAATGAGATGTCTTGTGGAAGTCACTTTGCAGAGGCCTGCAATAATTTCTAGCTGCAGTGCAACTGCACCCTGGGTTTTAACTTCAGGAAAAAAGGAGATTGCATTTACCACAAACACTACTCCCTCGAGATAAAGTAGTTCTCCCTGGGAATGATGCCAAGTGAAAAAATCACAGTAAATTTGACAGATTTCCAACTTTGCATCCCCAACTGAGGCAGCAATCAATACTCACGGTAATGAGGGTCCATGTAACCATTTCGGGGGTCCATGGTAAAGAGCGTCCCGCGGTAAGGTACAGAAGGTTCGGGAAGGTGCGATATAGATCCATGGATCTCCTTCTTGATTAACGAGGCCCTTTCCTCACTCGACGTGGAAGGCTCTTCACTGATCTTGCCGAGGCCTTGCCCACCCTGCGGCTGCATTGTGATTGCGTTCCTTCTCTCTCTGTGATAGGTCTGCCCAGGACTTTCATCCTCTGCAAAAAAATGAGGGAGAAGAAAGAGAGAAGGGAAGAAAAAAGACAGACACACACTTTTAGCCCACCTATAGCAAATACAATAAAGAAAAGTTCTCCCCCCACTGCCCTCCTCCTCCTCCCAGCGTAAGTTTGTGACAGGAGGTGCCTGTGTGGCTGTGAGGGATGGCCTGGGGATGCTTGCCTGTTCGGAGCCAGTAGCAGAGTAGCAGTAGATCACCATCACCCATGCACTGATGCTCCCACCAGAGGAGCAATCAATTGTGTGGGAACAGACAGAGGCTTGATGTTTCCCTGCCTCTGGGGCAAGGAGGCTTGGAGCTCCCTGATGAGTAGTCAAGAAATTATTTGTCACACAGAGGAGAAGATGAACTCCAACAGCTGGGCCTAAATCACACCCAGCCACCCACCACAGCTCTGCAGCCCAGCTCCAGGTCTGTGGGGTTTGCCTGTGTGAGGGACTGAAACCTTGCAGGAAGGTTGACAGTGATCAGAACCAAGGTGGGCAACAATAAAATGGGTACAACTGCTCAAGATACAGAACCAGCAACATCAGGCAGGTACAAGCAAGGCCACCTGCTCCGATAGTGTCACCACATTGATGCCTGTGTGGGATGGTTGAATACACTTCCCATACCTCTTTTTCCCATATCCACAAAAACAAAACCACTAACTCAAATAAACAAGGGGCAAGAAAAAGTGGGGGGAAAAATAGTAATAACTAAGAGGGTCAAACCCAAGCCCCAGGTTGGAGTAAGCCCCTAGGTCTGTGGTACCATTTATAAGGAAAAAAGAGCCTCATGGCCATGGCTCTACCAGCCTTCCTTGCAGACAGCTCCAGGACTAGGTGCTAAAATAACCCACTCCTCCCACAAGATTTTAACATCTAGGGACTACATACACCCTTCAAAAACCAGATAAAATGGTTCTGTTCCTCAAAATCAAGATGCATGTTCCCAGATACATTTCACACGTCATGTGGCAGGAGGGTTTTGCTAGGTACATAAGCCTGTAATGTAAATGCTCCCTTTCAGTTGTATTACCGGTTTAAAATAGAGATGTTTCCCTAAACAAGCATGATTGCTTGCTAGCTGTAATCCTTGGCCAGTACCAATGCTCCAGATACAGCCTTGTTCCATCAACCACGTGGCACATGCAAGGGTAGGGTACACCAATACATCTTGAAGGAGTACTGATAAAAACTGTTCATTACAAAGTTGCTCTGCAGTTCTAGAAATATACAAGGAATCTCAAATTATTAAATGCTGGGCACAAAAATGGTAGCTAGAAAAGGAAATGAAAACACCCTTAGGAAATAAAACTAAAGTGCTCTTACAATGCAATTCATCTGCAAAGAAGAATTATTTACACCAGTACCAAGATTGCACTTCAGTTGTCAGAGATTTGAGGTCAGGGCTAAGCTTTCACTTGTACCTTTCCCTGGTGTACTTGTTCATACAGCAAAAGCAACAGCCAGCAGTTCATCAGGTGACTATCTTCAGTAAGCCTGACACCAGTGTAACTCAACTTATGTGCCTTTGTATGAATCAGATCAGAAATAGGTATAATGGCAGAAATGCCATTATATGTGTAAACTCACTACACTATTGCTTTAAATTAAATAGTAACCAGTTTTTTCCCTGTTCCCTCTCCCCGCAAGTAGCAACAACACAAAAACTCAGCAGCATAGCCTATTGAGCACTTAATTATTTTTCTATCTCAAAGTATTACAGCAATCAGGGTTTCCTGACTTATCAGCATCTTCCAGGGAAAGAATTCTTTTTGCAGTCAGTAATTCTACATATAGAGCTTTTCCAGGGTTGGGTCTGAAGAGAAAGAGTTAATAGAAAAAGACAACAAGATTACAGAGTTTAAACCCTTTGCTCTTTTTATTAATATACACAGGCACTGGTCCCTGCTCTGGATTAGCAAGGTTTAAGGTTTCACCTTTTAACACTGAAGATGGTTTTAGTTAGAGAACTGCAAATCGGGGACTGAAACATTAAAACATATATCAGGTTTTTAGAAACCTACTTGTATAACGAGAAGAAAAAAAAAAATCACCTCTAAGATATATTTTCCATCAGGTTTCTCTCTAGCCAGAGTCTTTTATGTTAAATTTCAACATAGAGTGAACTTTCACTGATGAGATGTAAACTCTTACAAAAACAAGGTATTACACTCCATTTGAAATTCTGACAGACTCTTAAGTAGAGCAAGCTAACCAGTGCTACAACAGTTCAGAAAGAAGAAAGCAAGAGTGATTTGTGGGGCTGTATAATCACTGAGAAGATCAAATAGGATTTCAGTTCTTTTACTCTTCCATATAAAGACAATATTTGTTAAAACTGCCATCCTGGGATACAACAAGAAGCTGACATTTATTTGCAGGCTCCACTTTCATACTTTCCTTCTCAAAACATGTACACATCATGAATCAAGGTACTAGTGACTGTTATGGAAAAGGTTGATTTTTCAAATTGCTGAATGAAATTCAAATCCTACCTTCAGTAACTTAGAAGCTAAAAGAAAAATATGTTTTGTTTTAATAAGCTTTTCCCTTTTTTGGTTACTTGACCAAAAAAGAAAACAAAACTATTTTTCCTTCTGCATCAATAATCTCTCTCCCCATATTAAAGTTATTGCTATGTGCCATTACATGTCAAAAGTTTCTGTATGTTTTCTGCCACACAAAAATTGCCCCAGAAGTATTTAACTAAACATGATGGCATTTTTGCAATAATAAGGCTTATTCATCAGCCAAATAGCTCGCTGAGCATTGACTTCACACCACTGGACTGCTTGTGATAGGAGGCAGATGAGAAATTTGACAGCACCCATGCTCCAGGACACTAAGAGCCAAGCGGTTTGCAAAAGCTCTGCCAGCGCCGAGCGGGAAACTCCTCTTGCAGTAATGCTGCCAGCTCTCATGGCAGGCAACCCACTCCAGTGTGCCAAAAGAGGGAAAGCTGTCTAATCTTGTTCTGGTTCAACTGAAGTGTTCAATAAAGTTTCAAGAGTAAGTGCAGTGGGGCAAGGCACATCAGGCCAAATTATTGAAGGAAGCACACTGTCCACCATGGCAACAAGTGGGATTCTAAAGAAAAAATGTAAGCAAACAGCCCACTTCTCTAGCAGCAACTGCCAAAGGGGTTTTACAGCCAAATAAGCGAGAACTGTTCTGTTACAGCCCTGCTCACGTTTTAGAAGTGATCAGGTTTAGGGTCAAAAGAAACATCTGATTTATTAAAATGCTGCAGAGAAACAAATGCCAAAGTGAAAGCTTCATCAGCACCAACTCCAGTATAACTCCTTCCACCTTTTACCAGTATAAGAGTGAAGGGTTAAATAAGAAAAGAAAAAAGCAATCATGCCCAAGAGCAATCTGCATAAGCTTCTCTTTCTTCACGTACACCCTTTCTCTGACTTAACAAGCCAATAGCCAGAGACATATTAGAAATGCCCAGTCTTGAATGATCACTTTAATCCAGGATTCTCACATCCACTGAGAAATACCTGATTTAGTCCTGCTATTTTGAACAGAAGCCAATTTTATTAGAAGTGCTGAGCATCTCACTTAATGGAGCACCTCTCACTCAATCAAAAAGCTTTCTTAAAAAACTCACACTGGACAGCATGCTTGAATAAACACACTTTTATTTGGGCAGGTAATTTACCCAGAAAATTTTTAAAAAAGCATCACAAACCAAAGCCTAACCCAAAAATCCTTTAAACTTTCTTTACCTGTTGAATTTTTTCACCTTTTTTTACCATAGACCAAGACAAAATAGAATCTATTTTTCTTTAAACCACCTAAAGTCAGCAACTGAAAAAAAAGTTTAAATCTATTGACAGAGCAACACACTTCAGAGAAACCCCTGCTTAAACAAAACAACGCTAGCCCAGTTACGTCTTTTTATATATTAAGTTCCATCACCATATTTCTGCTTGCAACTTCCAGAGAGCATTACTATCTCATGAAAGACCTGGCAACACTTCAGCTGAGTAAGAGAAAAAACAAGGTACTTACAACTCAGTCCAAGAGATCTTGGCTGATGCTCCCTCTAAGCTCTTCTCTTCACTTGACCAAAATTTGCTGGCTACCAGGACATGGACATTTTTCCCTCTTTTCCTCTCTCTCCCTTCTCCACACCCCCCCACCCCCATCTCCCTCCCTCTCTCTCAGAGGCAGTGCTTCTCCCATTAGAGGAATTAAAAGTGGTTGGTGCCATGCTAAATTTAACAAGCTCATTAGTATTCTTCCTGTGTGCTTCCTAGTGAACTCTCCCTATTCAAGCAGCTCTCTCTAGCTGAGGGGTCAGGCAGCTAATCATTAAATCAAACTAATGTCACCCTATCACAATCAGCCTAAGAGAAGGAGGGTTTATTATTTCAGTTTATGCTAAATAAACGGTTTTACAAACGGTCTCCAAGCAAGGTCAACAGCAGCTTCAATTACAAGACAAACTTAACAAGAGTTGCTATAAACCAAGTGCTCCATATTGACCTAAGCACAAGCTCAGCTCTGCATATTGCCACTAGCAGGATTGTACAGGAATGCATATTGTAAAATAAAGGAAAGGGTAATCTTTTCTTTGCCAGAATCTGTGACTGCACAGAGACTGCTCATTCACCTCTCCCCAACCAGATTGCTGCTCAGCTCAATTCACCCCACACAAAGGCTGAAGACCAGACCTCAATGGACCGAGTGAAACATGTTCAAAACTAGGCTCTCTATTGTGACTGAATTTCTTAACATCTTTTCAAAAAGCGGAGAATGCCTTGAGGCTAAAGGAAGAAACAGGCTAATGGTGAATTGGGAATACTGAGCAAATTTCAGAGCCCTTTCCTCCTAGCTTTTGAGGTTGAAAGCAAGATCTTTCCTTTCAAGTTTCAAAGTCCTTTTTCCTCCCGCAGTGTCACAGAAGGATTTGAAAAGAAGGTAATTGTGCTCACAGTCCCCCTGATCAGAGCTTACGTCCTATTTCTGGTATTTCAGAATACTTCTCGCAATAATGGTGCATATAGCTCAATCCCTTAACCGTCCTGCACTCTGCAATTGCTCATTAAATGAACAATTGCTGGTAGAAAATGCCTTTTATGTTCAAGGTCTGGATATAAGATAAGCATTCTAGTACTCTAAATTTGGTTTACTAAGGAAACTCTCCATCATTAAATTACAAAACTGAAATCAGAATATCAGTCTTTCCCAGAAAAGTAGCATTTTAGATGCTGTGAGCCAGAAGGAAGGGGGAAGGTAGAATGTAAAAAAGATTGACTACTTAGATTATTAACAGAACAGATACCTAAGTAAGAAAGCAATTTCCTTCCCATTTAACAAAGTCTAAGTTTTTGACACCTGATATTTTTTTCCTTGAAATGATGCAATAGGGCAATTGCCAGGTTCATTAGGACACCTGTACCTGCACCTTCTTGCATACACACACTTTTCCCTACTCTCTTACCACCTTGAGAGCAACATGGGAGGAAACAGACCTGTAGGACTGTGCCTACCCTTAAAAACAGCATCTGTTGTAAGCAAAATTTTGTTTTGGGTGAGTACAGTAGTTTAAATTTGACACCCTTGATTCCAAGTTTGTTATTTTCCTGTAGAATTTGGAGCAATTGCACAAGAAACACTCTGGAAACACTAACACAGTTATAAAGGATGATGATCATAATTGGTTTTAAAAATAGACTCCTATCACATGAGAGGCTATAAAATCTGCTAGATAACAATACTGTATTCACTTTATTTGCAATGCTTAAGCATACTGTATACAAGATCTTTGTGCTTATAAATAATGCACATTATCTCATTTACCACTGAAAATGTATAGTTTTCTATTCCCACTTGCAATGGATTTTTAGCTTTGTTATTTTTTCTTTATCCTATGTTCAGCATTGTCCAAGAATTTATTTGTTATCTTTGAAAAAAGAATACACAGCTCTTTTGTGGTTTTGTTTGTTTGTTTTGAAAAACATGTTATATTCTTTTGTTGTCAACTTTATCTTTCACTGGAAGAAAAAGGATTGATCAATGAAGAAGAGAGGGGACGCAATCCTTACAATACCTACCTAATAATCAGGCACACTCCCTTATTTTCCTCAAATAACACATACATTCATTTTTGCTGCATTTGCTGCACAGCTTGGTTCTGTTCCATTGAACACAATGCATCGATATAGTGCCTATGACTTTGGAAACAGAGCCTGATCATGCATTTCTCTGAGTCAATGACAGAGATCCCACTGACCTGGACAAGACAAAATGGGGCCTGTACGGAGTTCAGACTTCTCCAACACTAAACCAGTAATGCATTATTATCAGGAGAATGTCACTCACAGCCTTTTCCAAATGTGTAATTCCTCCCCAAGACTGATGGGGAATCCAAGAATGGCACAAAGCAGCTTTAAAAATCTCAGGTAAACTTTTTCAGACCCCTAAATCAGAGACAGACTTGTTAGTAGCCATGTCTTTATCTCAATTTATCTCAATCCAGAAGAATTTACAGTGCTAATAATTACCTCTCCAGTCACTCCCAACTAAAATCAACTGGATGAAGCTAAAGAGACATATTGGAAATTATGTAAAATAAAACCACCTTTAAAATTTCATACAAGTAAACACCTACTGTATTTAACTGAGAGTCTGCATCTACAAATTCCTGCATCAGATCTATAGGGAAATGCTAAAAATCTCATATAAGCTGAAATAAATCCCACTGTGAAAACACAAGAGATAGCTGTAGACACCTATACACAAAGGCAGAGTGCTGTAGAAACTTCCTTGACAATCCCAGGACTTAGCCTCAGACAGTGGAGAAAGAGGACAGGAGGCAGGGCTGGGCTGCCTTACACATGATCCTCTATCCCGCTGGTCATATGTGACATATGGAAAAAAAAAAATGAATAACCTTTGGGCATATGGCTGAAGTTACTGACCTGACACTTGAGACATCCCACTCTCTTTAAGGACTTCAGAACAAACTGCAGAGGTTACTTGCTGTGAACTAGATTTGTGCAGTATCCTGTTGGCCAAATTTGCCTCGAGCTGCCCAGCTGAACCACCAGTTAGCCAAGACGTGGAGCTTGAACCCATGCAATGCCCAGTCACAACCCCAACCTGCAGGGCTGAGAGTCTTTGGGAAGCTAATGGAGGGACTAATTCTCAGCAACTTGCAAAGTCAGCCTCCAAAGAAGTGGGAGCCTCACTTTTGAACAAGCCCTCTCCCAGCCAGTTTCCACACAGGCTTTAAAATTACAAAAACAAACAATTTAAATCAAAACAGTTGAAAACAATTTTCTCCCTTCCCAAGTTCATTGCTACATATTTCTCTCACAGCACACAGTGGATTATTGCAGTGATACTTAACACCACTGGCATTAACACCACTCCAGCATTCTGGTTTAGGTGTTAGTGATGACATTCACTGCAGCAGGAAAAACACTAAACCCTGCACCTAGGCACCAAGCAGATGGCAAGATTTTATATTTACCTTCATGGGGCCTACAATGCCCAAATTTTGCTTGCTTTACTCACATTGAAATTCTAGGGATTCAGTGAAACTATTTGTGCAAGTAGAGCAAGAGGGATTCATGTTCAGCATCAGAAATGCTCCAACCATTGGGCACAAAGTCTGTCTGGAAAATGCACTAAAGATGTTGGTTAGCACATGGAAATTCTGTGTCATTAGCTTGATGAGAAAGGGGCTCTTAGTAGTACCAGTGTTTTGTAATTCCAGTGGACAAGAAAAAAAAGAAAGCCATAATGCAGAAGTAGAAGATATTTGGAAGTAGAATTAATTGGCAAAATTAATATGTAACCTGT
Organism: Thryothorus ludovicianus; assembly: GCA_013397245.1. Classification (NCBI taxonomy): domain Eukaryota; kingdom Metazoa; phylum Chordata; class Aves; order Passeriformes; family Certhiidae; genus Thryothorus; species Thryothorus ludovicianus. Next base: position 17,450 of record VZTB01008799.1, read on the forward strand.
CATTTCTCCTTTTAAATTTGCAGAACTAGAAGGCAGTCAAAAGCATTTCCCTTTCTTGGTATAATAAATTTTATGCTTTGATTTTGCTACTTGAGGACTGGGAAACGCAAATGAGAAAAAAATCATTATTTCAAGAACAAACAATTTTTCATTTTCCTTTTCAAGAAATTGTTCTGCCTTACAAAATTCAGCAAATACTGTAAATTAATGTGCGACAGCCTCAGCAAACTAGAACATTTGCTCAAGGTCTGTTGATCAGGGTTAAAACTCAATCAAGCTTTGCACTTTCAGAATATCTCTAGGATCATTGTCCTTCTCCAACATCTAGACAGTACAAAGAGCCAAGGTACTCAAATATAAATAAAACACAACAACAGACACCAGGATCTGACCTTTGGCAACTATTCCTCGAAAGGAAAAAGCTCCTCAGCCTATTGTAAAACTCTCAAAAGGATCCTGATCTAAAAACGTTATGAAGTTCCTTCCATTAGCCAGTTATTAGACTGTTAGTCATTGCTTACTTTGAGCAGGCTAATTACTTACATCAAAGGCACTACAATAAATTCCCAGGAGGGTTTTGGGGGGGATATATTTCTCAGCCATGTAATAGCACGTTTATGTCTATCTATGAGCAACTGCCTCATTTCACTCAGACACTGGGGGACATATTCTGTGCTGTCACTTTCTACCAAGCTGGCAGCAAGACCAGGCCTTAAAGCCATTTAAAGCCTGATATAAATTTGATTAGCCACACTTAAAAGCCACAAAAGGGTGTAAAAGGAGTTATAAACCTTTTGGTGCACCATCTCCTTTTGCCCTATCTGCAGCACAGACACCTTAGTTATGAAAGAATAAAAAAATCAGTAATTTATAGTGTTGCATACAAACAGAACTATATTTCTTCCCTTTTTCCTTGGGTGGGTTCAAACTGCTAAATGTAATCATTAGGAAATCACAAAATGGTTTGCAACAACCCAAGCAACCCTTCAGTTTAGATGGCAGATATCACCTATTTAGCTGCAAAATATTGCTTATTGCACAATAAATATACTTACTGTTGCACCCTTTTGCACAGTTGCAGTAAGACTTTTGTTTCCATTATATCCCTGTACTTCTGGTCTCTGAAAAATACCAGTTGTTTAAAAATATGCTATGGGTTACTCTGCCCTGATTTACAGTGGTTGCAATCTACAGACAATGATTTTTTCACCAGTTTTCTAAGAGCAAAATTTGAATGCCATATACATTTCTCTGTGCAGATGTGTATGTACTTCTACATACAAAAGTGTGGTCACAGGCACCCAAAAATTCAACTCCACCTTACATTCCATAAACTCCAACTAATTGCAGATGCATGATACATGATGCCTGTAAATAAGTGTCCACACAGGCAAGCTGGATACCTGAATGTAGAAATCAGTCTTTTCACTGACCTCAGCAGTAGTCTAAATAATTCAGAAAAATGCTGCAAAACAGTCATCAAGTTCACAGCAAAGGATGTTTTCAAATAAAGAAAAACTCTCCAGCCCTGTACTCCAAGCAATTGATGCTTTGAATGCTCTTCTGGACATTAATGCACTAGGTTAGAACAGCAGAGCTACTAATCAACAGATATTGCAAAATAGTCCTTTTATTAATACTGCTTTTCTACCAGGAATATATTCTGGAGGCCCTAAACCTTCATTAAGGCCTATTTGCCCCTAAAGTTAAAGCTCGGGGGCCTTTTTCCCTGCCTGGAGACACTGCTTACAGAAAAAAAAGGTTCTCTTAAGCCTTAAGAAGATCTTGACCTTCTCAAAGACCAATCTTGATTTTTCTCCCCTCTGCTCATTTTGTTCTCAATTTTCTCCACCAAAGATGATGTACAAGCTCTAGCAGAAGTGCAGGCTGCCATATTCTCATAGTTCCTACCTTCACATTAAAAATTGTAAGTCATCAAAAACATGCTAACAGCCACAGAAAGCAGCCTGGGTCCCAGGATGGCTGCAAGTGAATGGGCAAGGAGGGATGGAGACTAGAGAGCCTGGACAAAGCAAACTCTTCATATCATGATTTCCCCTCCTCATACCTAGGGAATGGAGTTCTCTCAAGAGCTCTGGATGCATGGAATTGTAGAATTAAGACAATTGACTACCACTCACTAGCTTACTTGTCAGTGCTTCTCTCCTCGCTTCATCACTTCCACTGCACCCTTCTGGCCAGGTTTTCCAGCCTCTGGTAGGCTCTGCCAGCCCTGCCTGCTACATTTGTGAAGAGGCAAGAAAGCTGAGACACATCACCTTCTTCCACCTCCTCAACACAACCTCACAGGGGGAGGAACTGAATGCCAAACAGATCACTTCATGGATGAAAACAAGTTGACAGTTAATGTCTTCTGTTGAGTTCCAGGGATGAGCAAAACTAGTTTTGAGACTTCATTTTTTGATTACTTATTCATTTGTCTTTCTAACCTTAATCCTGGATAATAGATTTTAAAAGACAGTGGAATATTAGCCTCAAACTTTTACTCATTAACTGCATATATGTACTTAGGTTCTTATAACTGCCTTAAGCAATATCTTATATTTCCATTTATTAAAATGCAGTGGGCACCTGAGATCCTAAATACAGCCAACTTAGAAAAACAATCCAATGTTCACAAAGAAAATGGCAGAATAATTTAAAACAGCACTCTTCTACTACAGTAGCCATGGAAGCTCAAAAAGGCCATTCTTAAACTGTTAATCAGGTTTTGCTGGCTTCATCTATGCACAATATGGCAGAAAGAGATTTCAATGTTTCCTTATTATTTTTTTCATTTATATTCTTGGCTACCTACATTGTCAGACAGCATTTAAAAAAATAAACTAAGTTTTATCCCTCAAAACATAAAATAAACATAGTTTGTATGGAAGGCTGAAGAAGGAAAAGGGAATCACCTGCAAAGTTCATTTGGCTATATACAAAGCCAAAGAGAAAAAAATCACTGTGCAATACCGAGTAGTATAATCAATTATGTGACTTTTGCGTGCTGCAGAGGAATGCACAGCCAGTGCAACTTCGTCTTCTTCACTCACCAAATGCGTAAAATGCTGATCACTGATTTCATAAAAGAAAAAACATTTTTATACAACAAATAAGCTGTGATTGAAGGATTCAAGGTCCATTTTATTTATATACAGAAACATCCACTAAGATTTGAAGGCAAAATGTGTCAAACAGTTAGCCCAAAGCTGCCCTAAAAATCACCCTGCATATTAAATGTTCCATTTCTGAAAAAGCAGTGTGCCTCTCATTTCTAGTATGTCAAATATTTTCCACAACTTGCACAAACTGTCCACAAATACATAACTATTGGCTAATAACTATTTAACAAGTCCCTCTGAAGACAAGGGAAAAAAAAAGAAAAAACACATAAAACCAGAAGAAAACTAATAAATCAACATTTAAGGTGTTCTTGCTCTGAATTCAGGAGGCCTACCCCGTCCAGACCCCTGCTATTCTTTCAGCAGCAGAGAAATCTCATCCAAATACGCTGCTTCCCTCTCTTCATAACAACTACCTTAAGTGCTGATTCACAGCTTTTAATAAACATCCTGAATTACTGAATAAGTGAGCCTGATTTACCAGCATCTCACCAGGATGCTAAATAATAAAAAAGCTTTTTCTCAAAATAGTAGCCATGTTCTTTCTTCCCCAGTGCAGCACAGAAGTTCCACCTTTCTGGCACCAACAAAAAATCATTTTTTTCCTTTATAAACCATAGCCTTTTGGAACCACAATACAGATACCATCACATCCTACTGTCAATCTCACCAAATTAACAATAATATTTTTATGCTAATCTCATTGTTCATGCCAGTTTTACCACAAGTTTTGCAAATATGAAAATTAGAGGACAACTTGTAGTCTAGATACCTCCAGATAGCTCTAGTTATTTATGACTATGTTGTCAACTGTGCCACAATCATTTGTTGTATTAACACATCCTCCTTGAAGAGGATGTGAGATTTAACACATTTGTCCTATAAAATTCAATCAGCCATTTCAGATGCACCAGAGTTGTAATATCAAAACCAGCTAGCTTTAAAGAACAAATTCCCATTAGAAATCGCAGTTTTTTCATGGCAAAAAGACTGACAGTCCACAGCCTTCTAACAGCAGAATACATATTTGGCTTGCTTGCTGCAACTCCTTTCTAAAGACTAGAAAAAGTCTTTTCCAGAGCAGTAAGGTTACCACTGTCAGCTGCACTGAACTACATACTTCCCTTGGGTAGGGTCTTATCTTCAAAAATCGCGGAAACAAAGATGTAAACTTGGACATTAAAAAGTGTTAACATCAAAGTATATACACTACATTTGATATTAATCAAAGCCTTGAACCAGCAATCTAACTGGCACAAATCAGGGGTGTCTACATAATTTCAGAAACAGCTGAACTGTGCCGTGGCCTGCATTTGCTCACCAACTTTTCAAAGCACAGTATGTTTTTACAACTACCTGCCAATCAAGAAAGCAGCAGGAATCCAAATTCACTTCTTGGCATTTTCACCATTTATCTGTTCATATTTCTTAACACATGAATTTTCTATTTCGTTCTTTTCCTTCAATATATTTAAAAATGTAAACATCTCCACCCGGAGCAATTTCTGTGCATTGTATCAAATCACAGCCTGTAAAAGATCCCTGCCCCTTGGTTTATATAAAAATTACTGTATATCACAATTCAGCTGAAAAAAAAGAGCATACAAGTGCATAAAGAAATTATTTAAATAGATGTCAATAATAGATAAATATTTATGTATTATTTCACCTGTATTCCCTCATCCTCTCTCCCATTCCATCTATTTATCATATATATCACTCTATATCCCAATAGAGTTTCAAATTCTCTCATCAAAGAAATTAAGTAAAAAAAGATGGTTATGATCTCCTAACCTTCACTATTTCCCACAAAAATCTGGGTTTTCACCAGCAGTCACACACACTCTCCTTTGTTGAAGACCATTCCTATGCAATCTTCATAACTTGCATTCAAATGAGTCTGTGCTAGAATTTACAGACAAGACCTTACAAAAGGCTAGGGAACACACTCAACTAAGCAGATGTCCTACAGAAAAGGCAGTGTAAAAAATGCAGGTAGATAGCTGGACAACACTATGAATTTTAACTTTCCCTTCTGCTTTAACTCACCAGTCTGGTTCATACTTAAGTCTACACAAGACTCTCAGAACATGTTAACTCATAATATGTCATAAAACCTTAGCCAGGGCAACACATCATGGCTTGAACTACAGCATATGCATCTCCAGTTATAGGTATAAACTTCAGGATAAATGGAAAGTGGACAAGAAAGAAAAAGTTCAAGTTTGCATTCCTAGCATTTTTGGTACCCTATTAATGTTTTATGTTAACAGGACAAAACCCAGGATGCCAAGATGCATGTTCTGATGCAACATAAAGTAGTAAATAACTGTACTCAGAGGGATGGCTCTTCTCCCATAATACAACATGCTTTTGCTTCATTTCCAAGGGAAACAAGACTGAATAATATCAAGGGAATGCAGAAAGGAGTTTGGTATCTATTCTACATATCTTTGAAACTCATTGATTGGATTAAGCCATTTTTATCTGAGGCAAGAGTTTTTATTCTAGATTTCTACCAAGAAAAAGGTAGCAGCTAGGTGGAAGAGCTGCTGTATTACCAACCCTCTAACATCAAGGTTGCAGATGTCTACATCATACAGAAAGCATTAAGAAGCAAGATGCAATAAGCAACCCACCGGAAAAAAACTTTGATCAGTGCCAGCATCTTCTTAGACACCAGAGAATCAAGACAGAAAGCCATGCCCTGGAGGCAATTCCTAGGAAGGTCTATTTCTACTCCAAGCAGCTTTGCATTTTAAGCAGAGCTGCTGATTAGGGATGTGATCTGGAGCAAGTTTCCAGGAAAAATCTTACAAAAATTCAGCACCAGAGTGCACCAGAATCACATGAGGTTCTGTGGGCTTCAGCAGTATAGGATGATTCAAACATTCACAGTGCTTGCAAGTTATTAAGTATTCTCTTGAGGACTAAGCATTTGTCTTCCACAATTCCCCTCAACCACTGGGGAATAGAATGAATAGGAATACTTTCATTTACCCAGCATATTTATCAACCACTCATGAAACTATATGCAGGCATGAAGACGGAGACTACTGAGTCTGTTTTGACAGGCTGACCATGAATTTCATCACAAACTGAAAAACTATACATGCACCGCCTTGATGTATAACAGCAAATAAAAGTGTGGCCCAAGAGTGATCATTTTCACAGACCAGGAGCATGGCTGCAGAAATACCAGACTTGTATAACAGAAGCTGGGTTCACTGGCCAAAGGGCTCTCTTCTAATTTCTCAACAAGACCTCTCTTCACTTCAGCAAAAGAAGGAAAAAATGGCAGAGTGGGCCCAAAGGAAGCTGGGAACAAATTGCAGCTTAAACCAATAAAATACCCATAGTCCATCGAGTTGTCCCGGTACTGAGAAGTGACTAATTAAAAAAAAATGACATTCAAGCAGGTTTCTAAATCATTAGGCAAGAGAACACAGTGTCAACAATATCACTGAACAGAGGAATAGAGAAAAATAAACCACCACTGCTTAATCACATCAGATTCTGTTCTGCAGCTATTCATGTGAGGAGCACAGAAGTCCCTTATACCACTGCAACTACCTGCTTTGCAGCAGTAGGTCATTAATTTATCCTCCATCATCTCAAATTGTAATGTTTTACCTGTAAGGACTTGAGAGTGGATATGCATTTTTGCCACAAGTGTAAAAAATATTATCATGCACTGTTCATGATGCATTACACATCTATGCACACAGAGAAATGTTGCAACATGCATAACACAAGAAAAAATAGGACCATTTTAAAGTAACATCAAGCCCACAAGAGAAAGGCATGAGAAAGTTATGGTTTCCTGTACAGCACATATGTAACTAGACACCGACAAAATAACATACCATTTTTCTCTACAAGACCCCAGCCTCATCCAGTACCACCCATGGGGTGGACAGTGTGTGTTTCATAAAGAGTTTGTCACTACCTGGTTCTCATCTTGGAGTTCAACGAATGGCCCCTCTGCTTCATGCACTGGCTTCACTGAAGCTCAGCTCTGCAGAGAGATTACTAATTTCTTCCTGGACTTTCTCTGGCACTCATTATAATATATCCAAGTGCTTCATTAGTAGTATGAAAATGTTTTTACAACAGTTCTCACAAGATGGAGATGGTCTTGTCCACTACCAACAGAGGCTACCCACTTAGCGTCCCTAAATGTACATGCATAGTCTGGAGAGCCTGAGAACTCATTTCCAGAGAACACATTTTCAGAGTATTTAGCATCAAATCTACTTTACACAGTTTGTGTTTTCAAGTAATATCTGTAACTGTATTTGTAAGCATGCACACATGCTTGCCTTTCTGAAAACCAGATATAAGTCACATAAAAAGAAACAAAACTTCCTATATTGGTGATGTTGAGTTGCTCCAAGTACTAAGTGGTCTAGGTTCAATGTAATTAATAACGGCAAAAATTTCTACATATTTGTACTTTTGTTGTTAAAGTATATAAAAAGGTAGGAGCTGTGACTGAAGAATTCCTCATTCTGGGGCCATTTATAAAAAGCTACTCTCCTAGCAGGTATTTTATTATCTAAATATGAGTTCAGTCTTTGAAATCTCTTTCTATGGTAGTAGAGAGATATTTTGTCTTCTTCATTATGTATTTTAATGAAATACAGAAATTTTTATCACCAAGACCTCCACCTCACTGTCAATGAACCAAAAGTTGGCCAAGGGGGTGACAGACTGTCATAAAAGAAGGAAGTGGAAGAGAGATAGAGAAATATTACAGCTGTGTGTCTGTTTCTTCAGGTCACCACCCAAGGAAGGGATAAATAGTGATCATGTCATTAAAGACTGCATTATAATGGACAGGCACAGAGAATTCTATGTTGGCATTCCTGATTTTGTGATATAAATAATATTCCTTTATTTAATGAATTGCACGTAGCTTCATAGCATTAAAAAAAAAAGCAACAAAGGAAAAAGCAAAATGGGAAGATGAATTTGGCAGCCATAAGAAATGGGTGATTTAATTCAACCCACTGACCCTTTGAAAGCAAACAAAACACTTTGTACTCTCAGTAAATTATCATTTACCAAGACATTCAGGGCAGAAGATGACAGACAGCATATCAAGGGTTCACAGACAGTTGCTGATAAGAGGAAATTTTGCATGTTGAATCCCATCCCAGGCTTTAAAGAGGAAATTTGCTTTCGTGAAAACTTGCTGTTTTTCCCACTAAAATATATATTTTCTGTTCCACCTTTCCCCTTGTAATTTTGAAAATGCTTCATCTTCCTCACTACTATCTCCTCCTCCCGGACCTATTTGCTATTCTAACACTGCACTCTACAAATCTCTCATCTCAGATCCATTTTCTTTAACCAGTACCTGTTAGCTATGAAATCTAAGTTCTTTGTCCTATTCCTTGTGGGAAGGATCTTCTTGCTCAGTTGTTCCCATCTTCTCTCTCAATATGTCCTTTTCTTAATCTTCAGTCATGCATGCCAGTCATTGTGCCCCATTTCTGATGATTCCCTGTCTCTCCTTCTAGGTCCTCAGCTCACTGAGCTTGGGCTCTTTTCTTCAGCTTCTTTTTATGGCATCTTTTCTCTCTTACTCCTTTTCTCCCTTCTGACAGGGCTCCCACTCTCCAACCCACACTCAGCTAAACAGAAATCTTCCCACATGGTACTCAGCATCAAACCCTGGACTAGCACAGGAAAACTGGTGGAAGTATCCTTCACATGATATTCAGAACATTGGATCCTGTAAGATCTTCAGTTCCCTCTCACTGTTCCCGTTACATTGTTAGCATTGCATTTTCTTTGATGCAGCTGGCTGGTAATAGTGACAGATGAAAAACACAGCCCTAAGGTCCACCTGCATGCTTTGCAGGAAGAATAAAGTTAATACCTGAGGAATAATTATTTCTGCAACTCTCACAGCTGCAGTTAAATGGACAGAAGATGAGAAATGCCATTTCATACGATGAGAGTCATAAAGTAGGATCCATCTCACCTAACTAATGTACTCTTGTTGTCTAGGCTCCTTCTCTTGTTGACTGAAAAACCATGCCTTCAGACTGTGATTCAGCCTGTCTCAGAATAGAAGGACTCATCTGTTGAATGTACACCACTGACTACAGATCACCCAGTTAGACATTTACCTTTCAGAAAAATAAGATGGTCCTACTGTCTAACTTTTAGAAATATGGGGAATGCAAACTGTTCTTTCATGGTTTTCTATAGAAAGTACTATTTTACCATCCAGTAGTAATAATAATATCTGTCTTCAGTCTTCAATTTACTTCTGCAACTGTTTGGTCTGATTTAATCTTTTAATAACATAAATAGTCAAACTGAAGCTAACAGATTTCATTCTCTATTTCATTACAACCAAATACTGCAGAGGAACTTGAAGAGTAGCGAATAAATTTTACTTTCAGATGATTCATCTAATCTTTACTGGAAAAACTTAAGTCCCAGTGATACATGTAGTTTCTTAGGATAGACCTGATCCCCTCTCACTGCTTACATAAGGAAGCTAGGCCAAACAGCACTGAAACTGGAACATCAGCACTGAAACAGCAACCAGACAATGACTCATCTTGATTGGTTGTTTTAATTAAATATACAGTCTACCATTTTGTAATAAAGGTAAGATAACACAGCCAAACCAATACATCCGTATTCTTCTTCTGTAGAGGAGAATACCAAGCATTTTCAGCCTTATAATCTGTAAGTCTACAATAGGTACTTTATGAGATAGGTAGATGGACCCATTCCAAAATCAGTTCCCTGGGTCAGATGTCCCACTTCAAAGATATCTCTCTACAGACATCTGAGTGCCTGAGCTACAAAGGTACTGAATGTTGGCAAGACCATTGACACCAGTGAATCATTCAGAAATTTTCAGTTTCAAAACTATATGGACTTTATCATCACTAAGCAATTGCAGTCATGATTTACTGACCTATAATGCCTTTAGCAACTGAACTTCCAAAACATGTAAGTCCTAGTGAACAACTGGTACTAGTCTGAGCCTACATAGAAGTCTGGAGATGCAAGGGACCAGGACCTCCACAAATGTTGTGCAGCTGGTACTTCTGTGACTTTTGTCTCTCTGTATCTGTTCAAGCTCTTTAGACTAAATTCTCCACAGCAGGAACTGTCTGTTATCAGACATATATCCACAAATGAGCAAAGTAAGGCCTCTCTGAAGGCGTCCTTCAAAAGCACCACAAAAATGTTTTGGATTTTTTCAGGCTACACAATTTGAGTTTCTCAGAGAACTACCCGAGACCCTGTATTTAAAAATCAGTTACCCAAATAATATACGTTTTTTAACCATTGTAAAAAAAAAGTGGTGTACTCTTCATTCAGTGTAAAACACGGTGAAGTCTCAGTCATGTTGGAAGTACAAAGGAAGTACAAGAAATTTTCCCGTGTCTAACTGGCATCACTAATGTTTTATGAAGTAATCTCTTGAATGCAACACTCAGAATATTCACCCTTCCCTTAAAATTTCCATTTGAATGTGCCTTTCTTCACCACTGCAGAGGTCGTTTGCCTGGACAAAAAAAGATTGGGAACTTTCAGGTATTTCCCTCTACCTCCATCACTGTTACTTCCAATAACAACTGGGAAATAGCACTTGAGCACTTGAGTTGGAGGGAGCTGTCTGGTATCATTGGTCTGATCAAATGGAGAAAAAAAAGGACATGTACCCTACCCTGAGAAGATCTGTTTAAAAAAAAATCCAGGATCCAATGAAGATTGATGAACTGTACAGGACAGTTAATTGTCACTGTTCCCAGATGAGTTATTAAAGCTGTGGAGTAATTAAATCACATCTTGTCTTTCTTCTTATAGACAGGGCAATCTCCATGTTGGAGAAAAATGGGTAGAAATAAGAGAGAAAAACTATAGGTTATTTTACTTGCAGAGCTTAAGACAACTTTGAAGCAGCCCCTGCTGGGATACAAAATCATCCAAGAATTGTTATAAGTGTGGATGTTTGTAAATAAGGCTAAGGGTAGCCTTAGAAGTTCAAGAAAAATTCACAAGTATTTGTGCTTAGCTGGTAAACATTTAGGTTTTATCTTTTGAATTTTAACTTGCATTGTCAAAATGTTTGATTTTCAGTTTGGGAGAGGCTATATTTACTATTGAGGGATAATGACTTCTAAAACACTGTTACCATCGCTTAACAGCTAACCAAACTGGAGAGAAAATCAACCACAGAACAAAACTGGAGCAAGGGAATTGTTGACAAAAAAATACTTCTTCCTTCAGCTCCATAGAGATCAGAGAAGAGTTCTTTACTCAAACCAGATTTTAGATGCTTCCTTCCGTGCACGGTACATATGGCTTGCATCTATTTTTTCTTTAAAACAGAGCTACATTTCTTCCTGTTAGTAAACATATCAAGGCTTTTAGGAGAACTAACAACAGCAAAATTTTTCTTGCTTTTAATGTATATAGAGCATAGGTATTTTAAATAGAAAATATTTTTTCTGACCATATACATAAGCTGAATGGCTTTGTAAGAGCCAAGAGGTAAAAATACTGCCTTACATAAAAAATCATTCATTTTTACGCAACTAGCATTTGAGGAGATCTGTGTCTAGCACTAAAGTACTTAAACAAAACTGAATTTAACTTGACAAGAATACATATCTTCTCTTCCCCTCAAAGCTTACTTTCCCACCTTTCTCCTTATTCCACTCTTTCCTTTTATACGCCACCCCTTTCATACTTGCCTTTTTTCTCTGACAAGAAGTCACTGCTGAGTAAAATATAAAACGCTAGCATAGGAACAAATAATTCCTTCCAACTGCCCTATCACCCCTTCCTCTGCTGTCCTGAAGGCAATATAGTTGCTCAGAAAGAAAAGTTGATAGCAATTTTGAGCAAAGCTAACAACTGAAATACAGCAGGTTTTCATGCTTCATGCTTCCAGCATAACAGAGTATTGTCCATCCACTCCAGCAATTTGCTCAAATCTATTTAATTTCCCTCCCAACTTTTTCAGTTTGGTATCAAATACAGGGGAGAATTTGGCCATACATATAAGTGGATTGCTAGTCCAGATTGCTAATAATGCTATTTGTCGATTTTGCACCCAGAGGGTGGTGAAAAAAATCAAGGAATCTGCATAGAAAAATGTGTAAACATTGATTCAGCAGCTACATCTTGCTAATACTAACAATAAACCCAGCTGATAGAAACCCAAGAGCAAATGAGAGCATAACTGAGACGTAGAGAGATAAGAGGAGCTGGGGGCAGCTTATGCAAATATAGACAAAAAAAAACTCTTTGCTATATAAAAACAGAGCACGGGGGGTGGGGTGAAGCAAAGAGGGTAGCTTAATCCCACCAGCTACTCAGTTCTCAACATGTCACTGACTTCCAGCAGCAGTACAAGTCTGCAGTGGAAGTCAAGAAAGGTACTGGGAAAGACAAGTCTATAAAAGAGATGTTTGAATGCTCTATAAACAAACTTCAAAAGCTATACACACAACAGAAAAATACGTCACAGTGCTGGCATCCAGCATTATCTTGGTGACAACTGTACAGTGCAACTTGGAAAAGCTTGGAAATGGTCAAAACAACTATAAGCCAATAATTTTGAACAAAAAGGCCTGATGTATCCATCCAACTCAGACATACTAGTTATTTGATACTAATTGGGCTCTGCTAATAGCATGGCAAGAAGAGGCTGTACTGTGGGGCTACAGAAAGCAGTCATTTATCTAATCTTAACATTTTAACAGATCTTCATTATCACAGCTTGGCATCAACACTGTACTCTGGAAAGTACCGTACGCTGAAAGCCTCTCAGTCTGGTATTTCCACAGCTGGTACTATGCCAATCATAATGACTTTCTCTGAAGCATCCAACTTTCCCACCAAAAGGCACATACTAAATAATGACAAGCCAGAAGCTCTCTCATTAACAGCCTTTTTCATCCGTCCATCCATCGCCCCAAATGAAGAGCATGAAGTTCATTGTTCCAACCTTTGCCCATACCTTCTCTTCCCATGATCAAACTGCCCAGACATCACTGCACACAAAAGCATTACAACAGTATCCTTTTTTTCCATGGGTGCCATGCATCTCCTGACAGAAACACCAAAAAAACAAGGTTTCTTTCCTCTCAGGATTAATACACATAAGGAAGGCTACTGTCTTAGCAGGTTTGCACGCAACTGTATATCATAGATGTTGACATTTATATCACTGTTGGCATTTTACTTACAGCCTTTAAGTAAGGGGTCTTGTCCATATAATAAGCATTTCTTTCAATATGGATCACCACTCACAAGTATGCAGTGGTAAGAAGAGCAGCTGAGCTGTGTCTACACAGCATTGTGAAGGGCCCTGGCTAAACCGTTTGTGCTTTCCTTGAATTCATTTCTAGGAGTATCTGGACGTCTACCTCCAAAGTCTCTAGCACAAGGCAGAGTGCAAGCAGACCAGTACAACATGCACTGGAATATCTCACTGTGAAAAACTGCCCAAATCAGACATAGAAAGATAGTTACAGCAGTCAATTGAAATAAAGGCATAATCTGGCCAGTAACAGAAAACAGCAGGTCTTATGCTGCTGGATTTCATCAGCTCTCAGGATCCAAGCACATAAACTCTTCTCAGTAAGAAGTTGTAACTTAGATAGCAAGAGATGGATAGGCAGGGTTCAAGACAGGAGTTCTTTAAAACCCCTGGCAGTTATCCCTCATAAGTAGAGACAAACATTTCTTGGAATCAAAAAGATAAAATTTGAGGATAAAGGAAGAGCAAGTTTGGTGTCATGGAATCCAGAAGGACATGACTTTGAAGTGTTTCTTCTTTGAAGAATGAGGAGTAATGTATGAGAAGTATGAGGAGAAATGTAAGATTCCTGTGAATGAAATTAAGCAACAAGGAAAAAAGTCAAAATACTCCTAGCATTCCTGAAGCATGCCAATAAGCAAGAAACTGCAGCTAGGCTAGGCTACATATACTCCCACTCATTATACTGCAATACCTCAACCAACACAAGACATACTGAGGAAGAGTTTCAACTGATACTATCCCATAAACTCTCCCTTCTTTCTCCTCTGTGTCCTTTCAATTCCCAGCATGAACGGAAAAACAAAACAGCAAACCAGAGAATATGATTTCAGCCCATCATATCAGCTGCCAGAACCAGCTTTCCAGGACAATAAATCACCTGGCTATGGATACAGAAATTTCACATATTATTAAAATTCACTTTAATGGTGAGAGATAAAAGATCCATCCTTTCTACAGCAAAATCTCACTACTGAGGATCCGTAAAACAACAGCATCTCATTCTACAAAGCCTCTAGAATTTTCCAGTAAGACAGTGACAGTCAGCTCCAGTGACACCCTTAAAGGACATCAGCAACACCAGCCAGTCCCCAGAGCCCAAGGTTCCAGGATTTGGAACGGTGCACAGCAAGGCAGAGAGATCGTGCTATCGGTGACAGAGCTAGAAGTTCACTCCAGCAGCTGCAGTTTGTCACAGCCACACCCAAAATACCCATCAACTTCAAACTGCAAGTCCACACAGTCCAAAAATCTTCCTCTCAGTGGTGGCAGTTAAAATTATGGTTTAACTAAGTCCCGCGCCTTTTAGCAAGCTAGTAACAAAAAAAAAATAGCTCAGAGCAGCCTACAGTAAGTGACAACCGCTCCTGCATCAATTTTTATCAAGTCAGATGGAGTTGTTGCATCCAAAATCCAAATGCTTTGTTTTATACCTTTCTTGAACAAATTGTTAAAAGACTTTGCAGTGTTAAGCATCTGGCAAAAGTTGATTACACGCCATGAAATCTCTTCTTGCACAGGAGCATAAATGGGTTCAGGGCAGTTATTAACATATGCTAAGGTAAAACAGCATCATCCAGTAATAACTCCATTTGAAAAAGCACCTTAAACATTGAAAGAAAACACATATATTTTTGTTCAATATTATACCTCTTAATTTAACATCTGTGCTCCACTAACAGAACTTTCCTACTTTCTTGGGTGAAGACAAAATGTGCAGCCTGATCCTTAGAAGAGGAAATTTTCAGCAAGTCTTATGTTTAACACAGTAAGCACCATCTAGGTGACAGTCAAAGAATGTATATTTGATTTATCCAGGCCAAAGAGTTGCCTCAGAGTATTAAAAAATCCCCAAAGTACTCAGATCCCCAGAAATCATTCAAGTAAAAAGAAAATACAGCAGGGTGCCTCAAACTTCTTATGAGGTTGCTCAGAACTTAGTTATTAGATTGGCTTAGAATATAACGTTTTTAATATTTACATCACATATACTGACAGAACTGCAGAAATTACCTGTCCAAAAAGAGTAACTAACTTCTAGCCATGCCTCATACATTTCAGAAGCTTTAAGCAAGCAAGGAGCCACTGTTAATGTGACCAGCCAGCAGAACAGCAGCACAGACAGGGCTGGTCAGCAGGTCAGCAGTGGTGCATCAGAATTCCTGGAAATAATCTGCTATGGACTAACAAAATACTTACGGACCCATGCATTTAAACACAGACAACAAGCCAAACCCAAGTTGCTGCATACACTCAAGTGTGACTTTCTCCAGACCATTAGAGGTTCACAGTGGAGAGCAAATACTCCAAATCTTTAACAGACTTCAGCATGGGGAAATCATTTGAATCTATATTACAATGTTATGAGTATAGATAAGCAACATACACAATGTAAACAATAAATGTGATTCTGTCTATGCAAGTTAGTGAAATGTGATTACATATGTTAAAGAATTCCAATGGATTCCATGTTAGTCTTCTTATTGGCCTCCCAAAGGTACACTAACAAGCACAAGCAGCCAAGTATCAGATCCTCACTAGTAACTCATAGTGTTCCACACAGGTCATTTATTCCCCTTTTTGCAATGAAAAGCAAAGACTGTTCTTCCTCAATCTCATATCATCCAAGCTGCAGATAGTAACTGTGGGAAAAACTTGAAATATAAAAATAAATAGAATGGGGTTTTCCTGTATTTCCTGGATTTTGATCTCTCTTGGCAAGCTGAAAGAGGAAGCACTGTCCTGTCTCTGAAGCTATCCAAACACTACAACATAACCTCTCCAAAAATACTCAAATTTCATTCTGAAGAAACTGTTTTCATGTTTTGTTCTGAGCATCAGACTAAGTGCTGACCTTTTATGGCGAGGTTATATCATTTCTAGAAATGTGACAACACAGAAATCAGAAAGGATATTCTCTTGCAGCTTTATACCACAGAATACAACAGGTTCAGACAGATGCACATTTTAGTTAATTATACTGTGTTTATCATCACATTCAAGGAATCTGGTGGTAACAGTTGATGAAGCGTAATACATTTGTTCTATATAATTTCTGTTTATGAACCCCATGGAACACATCCCTGCTACCAGCTCTACGCAGAAGGCACTCAGCAGCACCAGCCCTGCTCAGTAGTGCTCAATTCATTCATTTCAGCTTCCACAGACCTCTTTTTACTGCTAGTCACCACCACTGCAACTGCAGACAATGCCTGCCATACTGATGCATCAATAAGATGACCTGTTCAATAGGTCACATTCCTACCTGATATCTTCAGAACTAACAACTTTTCTACTGACTTAGCTCAAAGCAGCCTCCAGGATGTCTGCAGAATGAGAGAAAAGCTGCTTGACACTTGGACCTGGGCTTCAAGGAAACATTTTATGATGGGTCTGTTTCTGTTAGCTTTTCTCAGCTCTTACAGGCTGGACACTTTTGGGACAGGAATTAAAAACTTCCCTCTCAGCTTTATCTAGAAAATAAAGCAACCAACTAGTACATCAAAATAAATTACAATGAAAACATAGCAGCAGGCAGAGTATAGGTGAGGAAAATGACAATTATGAAATAATCTCTCTTTCCACCTTTAAACACATTCTGTCAAACTTCTTGTCAAACTTTTGGCATCCATATACCTGTCAGAGTGTAGCCCCTTCACAGCCATGAGAGCAATACTTCAGCATTGCTGACCAGTATACACAAGACTAATCAAAGACTAACAAACCTTACAGGACTTTATTTAAGACAGTCACTTTTCTTTAGATCAATATTTGGCATTGAAGTAAACATTTATAAAAAGAGAAACAGTTCTCTCTGGGCGTACACACTACCAATAAGCAAACACAAAACATCGACACTGTTTGTTACTGCAAACTTTGCAATAGTAAAATCTGTTTCACACTCATTTCTAAACCAGATTTGAATGCCAACAGCCTGCAAACATCATCATCGTGTGTCTATGGAAAACTCCAGTGCCAGTATGCACAACCACTTGCACAATGTGATTCACAGATTTTTCTGTGTTTTGTGAATGTTGGCATATCTTGAGGGCATGCTTAGTCTAGTGTGTTCCCATTTAATGAAAAAATGGGAAGACTTTTTAAGACAATAAATAAATATAGGTTTTCATCAGAGACCTGAGGCATCCATTCATCATCTTATCTTGTCCCAAACAGTTTTTGAAGAGACTTGTAATAAAAGCATTCTCATTTTGCGAA
The DNA here is from genome assembly GCA_013397245.1 of Thryothorus ludovicianus. NCBI lineage: Eukaryota > Metazoa > Chordata > Aves > Passeriformes > Certhiidae > Thryothorus > Thryothorus ludovicianus. Next base: position 35,102 of record VZTB01008799.1, read on the forward strand.
TTGCATAAAGTATTTAGGGATGGTAAATGAACAGAAATAAAATCTAGTTACATACTTTCTACTTTTTATTTAAATGTACTAGCAATGCTGCCTCATTCTCTCAATTCTGCAATGACCAGAATCACTTCACTAATTCAGTGCTTGAGATTCTCACTAAAACTAAAATATTTATGTAGCAGAAAAAGAGAAACTTTGATAGACCTCCAACCAACCTAAAGAAAACTATTATTTCTATTTCCATAAATAAGCACAGCTGAAGAGCAGCTCTAGAAAGCTCTAAGTATATAGAAGTTAATAAATTCTGTTCCAATTACATCAAGCAGTAAGTAAAGCATCAGAGACAGGCAATACTGAAACCAAGTAAGGTTATGCTGCCAAAGCAGCAACCCAAGATAGGCAACCAGGCTGAAAGATGTAAGGAAAATTGTGTACAGCAATCTCACAAGAAAGGGAACTGAGGGGAGGGTTGTAGTGAAGACAGGCAGCATGACAAAGCAGACACTGGCCTCAGTATAGGGCAGTTTTAAATGGGGTCAACTTAAGAAGAAAGCAGAAAAAATGAGAGAGAATGGAAAAAAATTGAAATGAGTATATGATAAGACAAAAAAAAATTGAGAGAGCAAATGAAGTGCAAACAACAGGAACCTGGCAAAGAGAAATACTTAGCAGGGAGATCAGCGATCAGGACAAAAGGGTAACTTGAGACAACTAAGTGAGGAAGGGAAGAAAACTAAAGAGGAGGTAAAGGCAGAAGAAACAGAAATGGCCACTCTTGCCACAGCATACACAAACAGAATGCCAGTTCCAAATTCTGGCATATCCAGCAACTTCCTGTGTTGTTTTTCCTTCTCTCCCACTTATATAGCCTTATTGCCTTTTCCTGAAGCAGAGTATGATCCTGTGCCAGTTACAGCTCCTGTCATCCTCCCCAGGCAACTCTACCAGGAGCTCTGCCACCAAGAAGCCAACACCAGTTGATTTGTGCTGGGTTTGTAAATACCACTCTACTTCCATGTTTACCACTACCTACTACAACACTCAACACTCATAGACTTAAAATAATGAGAACCCTGGTATCTCTCAAAATACTTGCAAACTGAGGTTTCTTATTGTGAGAGTCATCAGTTGGGATCTGCCTGAAGATTGCCACCAAACTGTAGGAGAAGTTATTTTTGTTTCAGGTTTGTTTGGCTTTCTTAAGCAAAAAAATTTCTACAGGCCACTTCTTATGCATGAGGTTGTTTCAGCAGAATGTCTGGATTTCAGCTCAAGCTGTGATCTCACCATCTCCTCCAACTTAAAAACACTCATACAGACTGTTTTTCTAACTCTCACCATCCTAACCAAAACATGTGACATCACTCTTTCTATAGGTGTAAAAATGCCATCTCTCTTTTCCACACACAGTATTGAATTACTTCATTAATCAAAAGGAAACTGAGTTTGAGAAGCAGGACTAGAAACTGAGGTTAAGTATGTCAAAGCAACAGTATGTTGGTTTGCCATTAAAATGTCTTTTTTTTACATAGATCTCTGTTATATGCTTTTCTCTACTTGGTGACTTTCTGTTTATTTCTCCCTATCCTAGTTCTGCTACCGTATTGTCCTTTCTACTTTGCTTTTGATTTATTAGACGCCCTTTCCCAATAAAATGCTCACATGTTCATTTTTCTTTCTTTACGTTTTAAGCTTATGTCTGTCTTCCTCCACTCACTTGATCTCTTTCTTCTAGTTATTTAACACTTATTTTTGGCTTTGTTTTGGCCATCTAACATTCTATCTATCAAGATTTTAAAAATGTATTTCTCTTTTTTTTTTTTAATTGAGATGTCATTTCACTTAGCCTGTTAGAAAGGCTCCTTGTTTTTTGATCTACCATCTTTCACCACTTCCCATTTAATTTTCCAGCATCCCATAGCCCAGTCTTCCCAGTCAAGGACTGAATCATGCTTCCAGCAGAGTGCAAAACATAGGTAAGGAAAGATGAATCAAAGTAGGAAGGAAATTAATATAGTCCTGACTTAAATTCCAATGATCAAAACTAGACTGAGGCCCCAACTAGCTTGTGGGAGTCCATTCCCTTTTCTGAAGAAAATGAGCAGCTGCCTGGCACCCAAGCTTGTGAGCCCTTGCTCCCTTTGCTGTCCAAGGAGAGCAGAGGACCTACACCTACTGGACCACTATGGCACAGTAGGTCCCTCTGCATTTCTCCTCCGTAGCCCTGGCAGAAGGAACATCTACAGCATTAGCCCTGCTCTGAGTAAGGCCAGTTGGATCTAGGCTGCTAGCTCTGCCAACACCTCCAGCTCTAGTATCTGCTGCCTGTTACCACAGAGACAACACACCACAGAGGCAAAAGGCCTGGGAGAAGAGAGCAGCAGGAGCTCAGAACAGTCTTTCATGGGGATGCAGTCAGCACACCACCCTCTGCTTCCCACTCCTCCACTCCCAGGCAGCAGGGAGTGCGAGCCTGAAGAGATCCTCCCTCTTGTAGGCAGCTAGTGGAAACCACTGCAAACAGTTCTATTGTCCCAACTTCTTTCCTGCTCCTCCTCCTCCTTTTGCAAAGGTGGGTAAGGAAAGTTAAAAGATCTCATTTTTCTGGTGAACTGAAGCTGCATGATACACGGCTTCAGATCAACAGCAAAGTCCTCCAGGAAGCAGACAACAGGACTCATGTTTTCAAGGTACCAGCTTAAACATCTACATCCAACAGCCCTCTGTAGGCAAAATCTTTCCTAAACAATAGATGATTAAGTGTAAAATATATACTCCTCCCTTTAACATGCTCTTAAATAATAAAGACCCAAGTCACACAGCAAGTTGATCAGACCCAGATTACAACTAGTTTGGTCCCCAGCTCTCGCTCCCTACAAAACAAGGTTGCCTCATTTTAACCATACGAGACAGCTTAATATTTAACATTCATTTTTTAAGAAAATCTAGCAAGTGAAAGAGTTCCTTTTATTGATCATAAGCACCATTTACAGGCTCTGTAAAAAGCTATGCACAGTGACTGAAAGGCAGGGTGGAAGTGATTACAGCCAGGGCAAATCACAATTTCTATTTAAAAATTTAAGGATCCCACCTCATGCTCAAATAGTCCTGAGGAAGACCTCAGAAAGCACTTACAAAGGGCACATGACATGAAATGTTATGACCTAAACACTGCAAACTTTCACTTAAAACCAATGTAAACCAAGAGGAGCCATTCCAAGAAGCAAAACCAGGATAAAACTGATCCAAGGCTCTGAAGGAAAACTACCCTGGGGAGACGAATTTCCCCCTCACCCAGGCTGGCTTATAATCAATGAGTGTCATTGTTCTCACTGCTGACTTGTGACTTCAGTGACTCTTATCTCATGAAGTTCCATGAGCAAAAATTACCCTCTGTATAACAAAGCCTTCCTAGGGCATACTATCACTGTTTAAGTGTTTTAGGCTGCAAACACCAGTAGCTCCCTATTGGCACCCAAGATGACTTTTCCTGTGTTACAGCACAATGGCTCTTACCATATCTTGATATAATAGCATTGCCTGCTTGATTTCACCTCTTACAGGTTACTGCTGACTGGTTTGTTTTCATGTCTGGAGACCAAGATTTCTTGCTATGAAACTAAGAAAATATCATTAAAAATGCTTTGTCACTGACAAATGTAGTTGGAGCTGTTCTGTAAGAAACCAGATAAAAATTTAGTTCGTGATTCCAGTAAAAAATCTCAGTGAAATGGAATAAGAAACTCCTCAAAGACCAGTGGAGCACATATTGTTCCAAAACTTCAGGGCTTCTCAGGACCAAATAAAATCTGGAACCTACACAGCAATGAGCTGTTAGTCTCTTCATTCCATACCAAAATGGTTCTTTCAGAGACAAAGTGTTCATACATACAATAGTCAAAGACTTCTTTTTCCTGGTGCTCTGGTGGTTTCTGCAGAACTGGAAGAGACTGGCAAAAAAAAATTAAAAATGTTTATACCAGTTTCCTGATAAATACAAAACTGAAACACTTGGCATAATTTTGGTATTAACTTGACAGTGTAATTATAATGATACCATGAGGTCAAGTGAACGTGGCTGGCAATTTTTCCAAAATTGAATATTTTTATATCACCATTCCCACTGGTGGTATCATTAAGAATTTTGGGGTGTTGCAAGTAAAATAATGCAATTTGCCTTTTGAGTTCTAACATTAAGCTTGGTTTGCATTTGTTTGCACAAAGAGTTCGCTGCAGGTGAGAAGATATTTTGTTCAGAAGAGCCTCATAGACAGAGTCTGGGAAGGTGTCAAAGTGTTCATCATCAAGCCCTCTTGAGTTTTGGTGGGGTTTCCCCCCCCCCCTGTGTTAAAAAGGAGACAAAAAGCCCCATGCTGAGTATTTTCAGTGCAGTGACCATTATGAAGTTTGTAGAGAAGGATCAACAGGCTGTTTGCACTGACACAGGTTGTGCTGCAGAAAACTCACCAATTTCTCTGAAAGTAGAGTTTAGACAAGACAAACTATAGTCTCACAGTAAATTCCTGCCCATGCATAAATACTGGACAATCTTCTTTGCTCCTCTCATCCTCACAGTCGAAATGCCTGTTCCACACTTCACTGAAAGCAGATCCTATGTCCTTAATTCCACATTTCCATTCTGTGACAGACTGGTCATGACCTCTTTTATTACCATGTTCCTTTAAAAAATGAAAATTATACACAAGACACACGACTGAAGTAAATCCTTACATCAAAGAAGAACATTCCTATATTGTGAAGTCTAAGGTTTTGTGGGACTCAGTTTAAATCAGTCTAATGTTATAATATCCCTATCATTTTGGCTTCTATCAAAATGCATGAAGTCAAATTGGTCAAAAAATAATCCAGAAAGATCAAGATACCAATAAGAAAAATATGAAAAAAAAAAAATAGCAATCACACTTTAAATGAAATATGACTTCTGTGAAACAAGTATTTTTCTTGGAACAAACTCTCACCCATCACACCAGAGGAAATCAGCTTATGAACATTAGTAAGAACAAAATTTACTTGCTGTGCCTATTTATTCAAAAGTAACAAATTTGAAAAAGAAGTTTAATTACTAAATAAACTGATTATTTAAGCCCTCAACCTGTGAGCAATCTATGCATATACTTTGATTTACAGACCTAAGTAACCCAATTCCCAGTAGCCTGTGTGTTTCAGGACACACACATTACCTTGGATGTTAGAGTATTTTGCTTATAGCAGTACAAACCAAAACCCAAGAGAGCCACATGACTGTACAGTACAGATGTATCTACAAGTTGAGAAATACTGTAATCAGTGGAAACAGAAAGCCAATTTTCCTCTAATATCACAAATTTGCTCAGCAAAGAAACTTAACCAGAGACAGCTAAAATTGTTTTCTACTCAGTAACACAGGAAAAATGGGAAAGAGACTGATCCTGGATATTAACTATATTCAGTCATCCAAGTGTTACAGCTCCTTGCTAGCAGTCTACTAGAACCATAACCAAGTCAAGTTTTATCAGTATGGGAATGCACAGATCAGGCCTTCAAATATTAAATAAAAGATTTCCTTACAACTCCGATGGTGTGGAGAACAATAAAAAAAATATAAAAGGGAAAGAGGAGAGCGAAAGGGGGAGAGGGAGAAGGTCTGTGTGTGTATGGAAGAAATGTGGGCTCAATATACAACAGCACTAAATATTTTATCTTTGAACCAAGTTGCTACAAAAGAGCCCTGATTAACATTTCATTACAAAAGATGCACCACTATACTAACAGCCTTAAAAATCTACATTTAAATGGAATAAAAAAAAATGTTTTTCAAAAGCATTCTCTAGACATTCCCTCTTAAAAGCAGTAGGTTAAAGGTTTGATTTATATAGACTTTAAAAGGTTATGCACTGCCTTTGTCACATCACAGCTTAACTTCAGCTTTACATTTATGAACTGGATGAAGACAATAGCATTTCTGATGTGCAAATTCAGACTTTTTTATTTTTTATTATTTGTCTGCTAAAAATTTCTTTTGGTACATATAAAAGCTAACATCTAGCTCTTTTATTTTTTTTTCCACTTATTTCCCTGAAAAACTAACATATGCTACACATTTTAATTTTATTTTACAGAAAACAGCACATGAAAGCATTGTTGGAATATTTATTAGATTCATGTGTTATCATTTTGTTACATGATCTGCAAAGAAGAAAAAAAAATACTCATGGTTATACCAAAACAGCACGATTGGTGCATCATGATGGGTGCAATATGGACGGGTAGTTTCGTACTGGACCCTACACGACAAATGTGCCTTTACCATATTTCAGTGTTTTAAGTGCTTGCACAAGCAATGTTGGTTGAATTATATAAGGACTCTGCTGTGCATCACCTATAGGTTAATTCTCACTCCCTGCAAAATCCAACTAAGCTGCGGACAAGTGTTGAAGATAAAACTCAACACTTGCTGATCAGTTGCTCATTAGTGAACCACAGCACAGAAGGGACTTGCACAGCAGCCAGCCCCCATGGGATGCCAAACTGGGGGCCCATCTTCCCATCTTCCTCCAGTGTTTACACAGGGAACTGGTGAGAGATAGTAAGCAAAGGCACCGAGCCAGAGGAGAGAAGCCAATACTCTAATAAATGCAGAACACATCACAACCTAAATATGTTAGTGTAAATATTGAATGATTCCTAATTATTTATAATCAGCAGTCATTAAGAGTTAGCTTTTCCCCCTTGATTCCTTCAGCAGAGAGGAGGCAAGAATGAAAAATGGGTTAGCAGCCTTTCTGTGGGCCAATTGCTCTGTTCTCAGAGGGACTCAGCCAAAGCCCATTAGGAGGGTACTGACCTCAGTCTGCTGTGGATCAGTCCCTAAACACCACAGTAGTCTCTAGATTCCAAAAAGGTTATGCTCCCCCTGGCTTTAAAGGCAGAGGGAGAAGACTGGAGAAACCTTATGCTACAGTCTCTTTCCCAGAAGATTTTTAAGCGTCCCATGAGATGCAGTCAGAGGTCAAATAGTGCATAACACCCTCTCACACAACCCACTTACCTCCCACAGACTTGCAAAGTGCGGGGCACCTTCTGTAGAAATTAAAGGAGTCAGGAGTAATGCAATAATGCAGAAAGTCAAAGGAATGCCAGGTGTGCTCAGCACTGATGTGCTGCTGCAGCACACATTTGCACCTGCAGATTGCCTGCTTCCACCCTTTACAGAAAAACTGGTTGCATAGGTGGGTCCTCCAAAGGAAATGGTGATCAAACAAAAAAAGCATTTTTAATGTATTCTTCAGGATTCGGACAAAAGAATAATTTTACATATCCTACCTCATATTAGACCTCTGTTATCCTCAGTGAAGCCCACTGCTTTTCTGCTGGGAGGGTCTCTTACACAGAACAAATGCAGCCCATATGTAAAGCCTACTAATTAAAAGAGCTCCTGCAGTCATTAGACAAGTTCTCTCTCCCATCATTCTCATCCAACAAAATAAAACTTCATACCAGAAGTTCAGTAATGCCAACTGGAATACACATTCCTTGATGGTGTTGAAGACCCTAAAGGAGTAAGATTTGCAAAGCATTAGAGAGTCACAGTGCAACATTTTCTAAATAGATGATCTGGCTGTACAGAGCTGCTGAAAAACACGGTTTGTGTTTCCAGCTACTGTCCACAAGCTCATAATCACAGTGCTTCTAAAACTCTAGGAATCTGCACTGTAGGGTACTTGATGACATAGCAAATAACTCTTCCATTGATGCAGCAGTAGCAGCTCTTAGAAATAACTCTGGCACTTACTCCCTGAGAAGTAAATATTGACTTAACAGCATCTACCAGCGCATATGCAAAAGCCATACGAAAGATTGCTTCTGCCAGTGCAGACTCACATGTTCAGAATCATGCTTGCCACGTTATTCTGAATCATTGAACCATGTAAATTATGAGAGAGAAACCTCCTCTTACAACTGCAATGAAAAGAAGCCAAGAGACTCCCTTCCAATTTCATCCAAACCATAACTCTATTCTTAGATGGGCACTTTACATGCAATATCCCAGTCCTGCCAACATACATAAATATAAATTACTCCAGGGGAGCAGCCTGTGTAACATCCAACAGCATCCAAAGACCATTTGCCACCATGTGGATCTGGGATTTTTAGGTCTGGTTCTTATCTTTTAACAATCACTGTTTCAAGATAATTTTATGGTAAAGGGTTGGATTATGACAGTCTGGAAAGCCCTACACAACAAAGTTTCTTCCACTCAGCTTAATGGACTTCAGGCAAGGAACAAAAGAGACTTCTCCAAGAATAGGAATGGACTCCACCAGTTAGGCAGACAGCAAGGAGCTAAGGTAACATAAATGATTGCTATACAACCTCATGAGCTGTCCTGTATCATCTCAGCTCTGTGACCACTGTCATTATCCAGCCCACTTCCCAGCCTCACACTGCCCTCAACAGATCTGCTCCACTGTAGGTCTTGCTTGTTCTCTCAGGAAAGCACCTCTGCTTTGCCTGAGTGGACCTTCATGTCTCAATTGTCTCAAATACACTAACAGGCTTCTTTTTTTTATGAAATTGTCTTAGGATGTATTGTCCTTGTCATTCAAAGCCTCTCAAGAGTCCTCAGGGCATTCCAACCCTGAACAAGAACTGTAAAATGCAAATAACTAGGATTATCAGACTTAGTACCCAATAGCAAGGGTTTATTGCCAAGCTGAGGACAATTGTTGATAAAATTAGGCCAGTAGATAATGAAGCTAGATTGCTCCCTACTGGCACAGAATTTTGAAGGCATGACTTCATGCTTCTACATGAAATAACTACAACAGAAGAATGAAGTGGTAAATTGGAACATGTATAGCTGCACCCAACATGTGCTCATTTGCAGGTTCCAGAATGAAATGTGCATTCATAAAATAAAAGAGTCTGCCTCCACAAACAGATACTTCCCAGTGCTACCACCATGGCAAAGACAAGAAGATGCAGTTTGCAGTGCTCAGAGATTCCAACTGTCTCATCTGCCCAAAAGGTGACTTAATAGTGGTCTCAAAATATGAAATTCATTAATTCCTTTTTGACAACAACAGCTATCCAATGGAGTAAGGACAAGGCTTCAAATCCCATCTTAACTGCAGCAGAGCCAAGAGCTGAACATACATCTACAGAGATAAAATACCAGCATAGAAACAAGCTGTGATGGTTTGTTTCTTGAAATCCAACAAGGCAGTCTAATAAGGCAGTCACACATCCTTAACTACACTGGCTCCAAAACAAGTTTAACCATCGTTTAGGCAATTCCAAAAGCACAGTAATTGCAAAATAATGTATAATTCAACCATAATTGTTTATCATGAGTAATGTACATTGCATGCTATTTTCAGATGATAACGAATTACAGAGGGGTAGGACGCTGATTTGGCAAAGGTTTATAATGACTGTCTTTCATTAACCCCAGGAAGGGGAGAAATAGCCATCATGATCACCACTACCACTCATCTACTTATGTCATCCCAGAGCCAAAGGGAATGTAGGGATACTTATACTGATAGAATGAGTTACAAAATTGTCTTCCCCAGAGGATACAGGCAAGCTTATATAACTAGCAGTGAAACTGGGCAACTTTCCAGAAAATATAACAAACTGCCTGCAGTCTCCCATTTCAAGGTAGCTGCAGAATAAAGCTATTTGATCCACATCCCATGCATTTTATAAAGAATAGAAAAGAACAGACACCTAGTAGTGTTTGCTAAATTTTATTTTCTAAAACACTGAAAGGTAAAACATCTTCCTTCATGGTCTCTTTTAGTTTAAGATACTCAAAAGCATTTCCAGCACTGAACAAGAAGAAATACAAGTTTATTAATAGAAGGTGTCTGAGTGTTTTTTTAAAACACAGAAATATTGTACCACATTCCAAAATAACAAAAAAAAAAAAAAAAAAGGGGGAGGAGGTGAAAAAACATATTGATGAAAGCACTGTAAATTTCTAAGCAGAATCTTCTTGTCCCTTTCTATTGCCCTCTACCTCTCCCTTTCTATTCCATTTCTTGAAGGCTACTAAGATAACATGATGACAGTTACACAAGCCAACTTCACAGTCTTTGCTGACATCTTAAGAGAAAATTTAGACTGGACAGACCCATCTAGAAAGGATCAGCTGAAGGAGACAGGTCACAGTTTGCAACATTTTTATTTTTATTACATATTTTTATTTTTAGATCTCATTTTTCAGGTTGGAGACTGATTCTATTTGAACTCCAGAAGAAGCAAAAGAAAAGTCTATGACCTGAAGGGACAGAAAGCTAGGAAAGAGATTTTCAGTGAGATCATTTCATACCTCTTCATGGCTTATGTTTACTCTAGTTAACATCCACGTAACTTCAAGGACTCTTTACATTTTGAAGAATTGACAGTTGCTAAGTTCTGAATGCTCTCCCTTTCAACTACAGCTTGATAACCCGCAACATACATACATTCTGCTGCAACTCCTGCAGCAGAACCTAGAAAAAGCAATTTCACTACTCTCTTTATTGCTAAACAAAACATAAGCCCAACATAATACAGGGTTTTACTTAGACTCCTCTAATTTTGTCATTGTTTAGGTATGTTCCACATTAAAATAAGTTCAACCCTGAAACACAGGGGACTTTCACTACTAGACTGCCAAGGATTTGGTCTCCACAGTAGCCAAGACTCCTGGAAATCCAGAAGCATCTGTACAAGGCAATACTGTGTGCAGCCAGACCATGCCTGAGACTTTGCATATGACATCCCCACCGAGCACTGCTCAGAGCAACTCCACTTGCACAGAGGCCTGGCCAGCAAGTCTGACTTCCCTGGGATGTCAAAAAGCCAGCAGAAAATGTTGTGACCACCTGAACTGTTCTTTTATTGGGTGGAGGTTCTGTTTTTGCCTCCCAAAGAAGTGGAGAGGCTACACTTCTCAGAGGACCAGCGAAATCTAGCACAGTATGTCTGTGCAAATAAATGCAAGCACAAAAACAACAGCCCAAATTGTGTTGACCCACGCAAACAAAAAATTGTGTTGCTCTTCCTTCACATCTAGAGATTTGTGTCTAAAGGTAACATTTTGCCCCATAGTTAAGGAGTCTGAAATGCAGTATTTTTCACAGATTCACTTATGAGTAAAATTAAGTTTTTCTATATCAATTATTCTGCACCTACCTGTAAAATCTTATACTCCTGCAGTTAAAGTACTGAACAACTATGACTTTTGTCTAACAATGTTAAAACACTGGTTTTTGACAGGTTCTAAGTCCAACATGACAATCAAAAATTTCACCTGAAATCTGCTTAAATAAGAGCACCACAGAGGAGCACAAAGCCTGCTCTTTCTTTCTTTCATTCTTTCTTTCTCTTCTTTCTTTCTTTTTCTTTTTTTTCCTCTTCTTTCCTTCTTTTACTCTTTAAATACCTGGTAAAACTTTTGATATCTTTGCTCAAGGTTCTTATTCACTTATAGACATAATTATTATTGTTTTTAGGAGTAGGTTTACTTTTAGCATCTCCTTAAGCCTTGTAGATAAATGTAGCAATAATTACAGTCCCTTGAAATATTTTATTACTTGAGATATTTTGGTATCATTCATACTAAGGTTATTTCTCAGAGGAAAATAAAATAATTTCTTGGTGCCAAAAAAAATGTATGCAAGCCTTAAATTCTGATTTAAGTTTGATGGCTGGAGAAAAAGGTCTTTGAGAATTTAAACCACAAAATGAATCTACCTCGTCCTATTCTCTGAACAATCAAAAGAAAGTGTTCAAAGCTGAGAACAGGACTTGTAAGATTATTTCCATTCCTTTATATGCAACATTATCCTCTACCATATCAGCAAACAAAACGGTGTCTTGGAACAGAAGTAACCTCAGGGTGACTGTCAGAAGATGCTGATGTGCCTTGTAATGAAAATACAAAATAAAACTGACTATTTATATTTTTCTTTGATCAATACTTAAGAAAACTTGGCACGGACTTAGACTGAAATGAGTGTTGGAAATTAAGTTGGTAGAAATCCCTTGAGTGATTCCAGACCCCTGCTTTTTTGGCAGGGACACTGTGATCCTGTACCCATCCTGGTGTTTGAAAAGTAACAATGTCCATTCATCACTCAAACTCTTCAACCAAATGTCTCTGAAGAATTATTCATCACATACACCTTCAGAAAAGAAGTTTACAATAATGTTCAGAAAGAAGCTTACAAGTCTGGCATTTCTCTAAGAAAAACTGTGTTGTTTTCAATTTTGCTGAAAAAACTGAGAGGTGCAGTTCATTATGAAAGCCTTGAAAATGCCTGTAAAAACCAGCAGGTTTCATAGCACTTTATGACTGAATATTTGAATATAGATTAAAATAAAGGATTCCCATGGAAGTCAATGGCAGTTGACTTCACAACAGAGGTCAAGTCGTGATCTAATCAAATTCTGAAACCTGGAGTACTTCAAACTACAAGGAGTGATTCTATTACAGCTGAATGAAAACTGAGAGATCATTATTCTTTCCCTTCTTTTTGATCATACAAAAGAGCCTACAAATATAACATTTATAAAAGAAAGCATATTTCCAGGATGAGGTCCTGAGATGGTTTCATGAGAAATTATCTCATAATTCAGTGATCAAGGATGCTAGGAGTCCAAATATCTTACTGAAGGGAACCAACTAAAAGACTATGGTTTGAGTAAGGACTGAGAAGAGATATCTAAGATTGAATATTTAAAGCCTGGACTAATTAAAGTTGTTAAAAATCTTTTCAGTATTTCAGTGAGTTGTGAACTTCAGACTAAAATTAAATTAAACTCCATCTTACCACTAAATAACAATATGAAATTACAACTACAAGCACACCTTACAGGCACCTTTTATGGGGTTAATTTTGTCTCATCCTTATCTCACTGTGAATCCTGCAAGTCACACTCCCTGTTCTGAGCCCTGACCCCAGAAAGTGATGAATTTCCCTGACCTGCAGGGTACAGGCAGCGTGGAGCAGCCCCAAGAACCCCAGGAAGGGGTAAGGAAAGCTCCTCACCAGAGACACCACCTGTAACTCACAGAAGCTTGAACACCAAGAAAGTTAAGCAAAAAACCTGAGGTGGGAGAGAATATAAAACCTCTCTCTAACCTCTGGCAGATGCAACCCCCAGCCACAGAGAGATTCTGGCTGTGATAAGCTGAGTATTCTCAGATACTTCCAATGGGAAAATCCACAGAGTTGAGAGAGAAACACAACATGCAGTGCAGCCATCTCCTGAGTGAGCCCACTCTGCATCACTGTGCTGTGCAGTCAGTACTGAAACCAGTCCAGGCTTAAGGGCTCATCACAGATTCTGAGCACCCCAGGGAGCCTCCAGCAAGTGGCAGGTACCAGCCACCATCCTTCTCCTCTCCAGCAGAAATACAAAATAAAATTAAAAAAAGAAAAAAAAAGCAGGAAGACAGTTTATGAGGAGCATTTTATCTGAGTTAGAGTTGGAACAGGCTGTAAACTCCCATGGGACTTCTAGGTATATATACTTCAGAAGAAACCGTAAATTGAATATTAAACACACATTTTTATCAAATCATATTTCTCCCAGAAAAGACTGAGGACTGCCTGTTTATTTTTTTAATCTGATTCACTATGTTTACAAGTGGTAGAAAAGCTGATTATATCAGCCCCTCCATCTTTTTAGCTCTATTTGAATGACTTTGATTTTGTTTTTCTAACACTGCTAAGAAAACTATAATGCAAAAAAAAAACTAAATAAACTCTATAATCTGTGAAAAAGCACTCTGAAATCCATCAATCAAGTTGTATTCGCAATTGCTTCCCTGGCTTATCAAAAAAAGGCTCATTTGCATTATCTGTTATCTTTAGATACCCAACCTGGTCTATAAACAGAGTTATCAATCCCGTTCAGAGGCCAGTCCACAAATTGAAGTTTTCTATAGAGGGAATTAGCTATAAACAAGCCTGAGGCAATTTTCTTTGACAGCCAATGGTAAACCATAGGAAGTATCTTCAATAGTGATTTACAGTTCTTCTCTGGTTTCCATCCAACTTTTCCTTCTTGCGCTTCTGTTCCATCCAAAAAGGAATTTTTCAGATGTTCTAATTTCCCATTCAAGATGCAATCAATCCCAAGTCTAGGTGTGTCTAATCCAATTTTTATGGTATGTTCATGGGCCAGCACCAGAGAAAAAGAACGCTCTTTTTATTTTCTTTCAATTGCCTCTGCTGCAATCACAAGACTTGTCATTTCCTGGTGTGAAACAGCAAAAGAGAGAGCAAAGGAGATTTCAGAGAGAAAAGGGGGGGNNCAGGTGGGGGGGGGGGGGAAGGAAGGTCAACTTACTAAATAGAAAGGAGAAAACAGATACACAAAAATAACACTGACATTTTTTAATAACCCCACATACTGAAAATTTTCATTTAACACAATAATTAACTTCAACTTCTTTAAATCTGTGTGTTTTTAAGTACTCATTCTTTAGATGCAGGATATTTAGGAAAGGACTCCAGCTTCATGCTACCCATCCTCCTCATCTATACCATAATGAAGTCAGATTCAAGTCCTGTACTGCTTGCTCATGCACATCACTCTTCTGTAGACAAGTAAACCCTATTGTCCACTCTCCCACACCACTGAGAGTCAGAGGACTGCTACTCTTTTACAAATGAAAGATCTATTCTCGTAGCAGCTTAAGATATATTTTGGCTAGCTCTGACCTTCTGAAAAAAAAAACCTGAAGATTTAAAATATTTGTTTTTCAATCTCTAATTAAAAAATATTTCTAAGGCACTGACACGCACAGTGGATCTTAATGTGCACCCCAGGCATGGAAAAGAAGTAACAAGCAGAGGCATGATTCCTCTCTGGGTAATCTACAGCAAATAAAGTTAAAGCAGCCAAAAACCCAGTGTGAGAAAGACCTATATGGATTTAAATCTGTGAGAGAAGAGGCAGAAGAACAAAGAATGACACACAGGACTTTAGCAATTAATAAATAGTCCCTATGTCAACACAGACCAATAAAAACTGTTCCCTTTTATATTAAAGGAAAATATATTCATAACTCAGACTACAGAGCTTGTACACTTTCCTCTTCCTTTTCTCTGTATATGCATTTACCTGTGGGAGATATATGAGTGTATATATACACACATATATGCACAGAGTATTTTTCTCCTGAGTGAGAGCTACCCTAATGGGTAGGCACTAATGGGTTTGAAGCGATAAGGTAAAAGCAGACATGCAAAACGCTCCAAAACTTCTGTTCCTAATCAATCACAGAGATTAGTGACATCATTCAAGCCTTTGATCAGAGCTCCCCTTTCAAGCTTAAAAAGGGGTATAGATTGAACCACACCAGTGGAGGGATTGAAGAAACACCTAGGATACAATTCACAGTGAAATATGAGAAGTCATTGGCATCCCTCTTCAGAAAAACTATCCCTTCCCACCTTCCTCAAGGAATATAGCGTACATTCCAGAGCAACCAAGCACAAACAACAGATTTATCTCTTTCCCCAATAATTAGAAAACAACCACAGAAACAACACATCACAAAATCCGTTCAGATTTTATTTTTGAAGCCTGCACACACATTTTATCTTGAGCAGGCGGTTTATTACATTTACTTGAATTTTAAAATCTCCTCAAGTCCATTAATAAAAAAAAAAAAAAGGAAACAAAAAAAGAAAATAGGAAAGGGGAAAAAAAGAGAAAAAAAGCCCTATTTTCCAAGAATATCTGAGCAGCTTTTAGAAACAAAGGCTGACATCCTTTCTTAGAGAAGAAATAATTTCCAGGAGAACCAGCATCACAGCAAGCATTCAATAAATTTAGCACCAGCCTTTGTCCCATCAGGGCATTCAGAGAGTTTGGATCACTAATCCCACTTCAACTAAAATTGCGCTTCATTGTTTGTCCTTTCATCTGAGTTTCCATGGCACTTACTAGGACTTAAGTATTATTTATTTAGCGCTGTCTATTAAAAACAACAACAACAAAAAAGTACATCTTAACATGAGCGTCAGATTTGTTTTACTTTCAATAACCTCAAGGCATAGTCAACATTTTACATTCACAGAGATTTCTTCCAGTTAAAAAATGTTCAAGAAAAACAAAGTTGAAAATAGACCTAAAAACACTCACTTCCTTGTTTTGGTTTGGTTTTTTCCCCATCTGAATTTTTAAAAATCTAATTGATCTTCCTGAACTGCAGCAAAAATGTAGTTTATTATCTCCCTCATCAGGTGATCAATGATTTCATTAACAAGACAGATAACAAAACTGTCATATCATCGACACAGTTATGAAAGATGATCCTGGCTTCTTCCTCCATTTTCCAAAGTCTGGGGTTCTCTGTGGCAGCTCTGAGTCCATTCAATATTTTCCACAGACAGAGAAAAGTGAAAATCCATTTTGAAACCAATTTCAATTAGGATCCAGAAGCTGTTATCACAGGTGTCGCAGAATGGGCCTGTTAGTGGAAATGTCGCCTATCCATTCTGAAATGAAACCTTATCAGGGGCTACGAAGATGGCTGGGGACAGCCTATCTGTAAATTACTTTTCGTCCTGTGTTAACTCAACCCTAGTTCTGTCATATGGAATTCTTTCCAGCCCCTCATAATAATCAAATGACTAACCAGGCGCTGTACCAAAGCGGCTTTTATTCTGCTCGGGCTTCCCCCGCCAAATGAACAAGGCTGCAAATGCAAATAACCAGAGGCAGCCAGGCGAGCCGATGTATTTAGTAATATCACTTAAAGCTCTCATAGTTTATTACAGGGAACTAACGGGCTTGAATTCTGAAGCCTGTCTCCACCCATTGCATTCCTGGTGATTTTTCAATTGCAAACTCCAAGGCCCAGTTATTTCATTAATTCAGCACCCAAGTAGTAAGGCTTTTCTCTCACATCTTTCAGTCTCCTTTTAGCAAATTATCCCATGACGGAGGATTTATTCAGTCAAAGACCTCGGACTTTGAGAGGCAACAAAAGAATCAAGAGACTTTCTGGTCCACCTGCCTGGCGAATGATGAGGCAGGGTAAAGCCTCCCCTAGAGAAACCAATCAAACCATTGTGTGGCACAGTCAGACCTTTTCAACTGTCATGCCAGGAGAGCAGGAAAAGAGATGAAAGAACTCAGGATGAAGCTACCATTTACAGAACCATGTGGGAATGGTCTCCAAAGATTTAATAATTGGGATGGAACTCAACTTTCTGAAAACTAAAAGAAAGGGGGGGTGGGGGGAGGAAAGGAGCGGAAAAGAGTGGAAAGGAGCGGCACGGAAAGACACAGCGCGGAAAGGCGCGGAAAGACAAGGCACAGAAAGGCAAGGCGCGGCAGGGCAAGGCGCGGCAGGACAAGGCAAGGCAAGGAAAATGAGAGACCAAGAGGAGGGGAAAACATTGCGGGTCAGGCCCAGAAGGAACTTTACCACACATAAAACTCTCTGTTGTTATGTATAAACCCCTACACTGGAAAAGATGAGAAAAGCAAGCATGGGACAGGGGCACAGAGAGAGTGCATGGTCTACAATACCAACTTCAGTTTCAGCAATTTATCATCTCATCTTAGGAAAAACTGCATCAGTACAAACCTGTTCTATTTAAAAAAAAAAAAAAATCCCTTGGTTTGGAACATCTGCATGCATTTTCAACCTTTGCATTTGTGGGACTTAAGTTGCCACTTGTCTGCATGTGGAACATGCATGAAAAGTCATACTAAATAAATGGAAAACAGCGTATTTAAAGTAGCTGGCATGTGCAAGGAATGTGCTTCTGTTTAGCAAGACCCAGTTGACTGAAGCCACAAGATGAGGACCTGATTTGATAATCTGACACTTAACACCTTATAAGCCACATTTTAGAATGATCTGCACAAAACACACTATTTCTTGTATACTTCTCTTTTTCCAAGTGCCCCTACACACTTGAAGTATGCATTCACCAGTAGGCCCAGATCACATTTAAAAACAAATCTTTTTTCTGAATTGCCAGCCTTATGAGCAAAAATAGAATCTGCAAATTAAATTGTGACCATTTGCAGTATACATCAAAGGCAAGCACTTTTAATGGGAAATAAGATAATAACACAGCACTAAAAATCCATCTCATTTGCTTTTAGTTGGGATGTCAAAAGAATGCAGCTCCCTCCCCTTCCTGTCTCACTCCAAAATAATGAGATAAGGCTGGAAAGAATACAGAAAATGTAGTTTTATTATGGCACCTTTTTTACATAATCACAGACTATTCTCTTAGCTCACTCCTCCCACTTACTGGCATACGTATTTAGTAATAATTTCTATGTAAGCAGAAGCTGAAGTTTTGATTCTTCAGAAAAGAAGAGGAAAAAAAAAGAAAGGGGAGGAAGTAAATATAAACATTCAGAGCACGGATATAATCAAATGCAACAATGATTCCTGATTATTTCCTTTTAACTGGAGACAGATATGAAATAGAAAACATCTAGAAGAGAAAAGACAAATGCCAGTTGAAAAACTTGTTAAGTAATTTAATTACTTCAACTGCCTTAATCTACACAGTTCAGATCATAAAGCCAAATACTGCACCTGCCTGAAGGGTTGCCTAGCTTTGAGTCAATTAGAAGGATTTTTAAAAGTTCTTTTTTATTTACTTTAAGAAGATGATCTGCTCTGCATAGCTCCTTCACTTGCAGATTCTCTTTTCTGGGACTCAGGATCCAGAAGTTTTCTGCCTTAGTTTTTAAAGTACCCTTCCAATCCTTCCAAGCAGCCTGGCACCAATTTGTTTGTTGACACCCATTTCCAGCAGCTGGGAGGATGATGCTATCACTTCCAGTGCTGCTGCTATACAGCCTTCCCACCTCAGTGGCACGGGCTGGCACAGCAGTGCAAGGTCTTTAGGAGGCCCATTTTCTTTTAGCATATCTTCCCC
Organism: Thryothorus ludovicianus; assembly: GCA_013397245.1. NCBI lineage: Eukaryota > Metazoa > Chordata > Aves > Passeriformes > Certhiidae > Thryothorus > Thryothorus ludovicianus. The sequence goes on from VZTB01008799.1 coordinate 54,022, forward strand.
TGAGACCAGCACTTGATGGTAGTGAATTAGTCTTTTTCGGAAGGCTAACAATATCACTGATGTTTCAGCTGCCAACAGCCTTTATTCTTCTAAAAATCAAACCTCTTGGTTGCTTCCTCCTAACCAGTACTGTGGGCTGTAATGGCTGAATTTTTTGAGTTCTGACTGACACTAGACTCCTGCAAAGCACTAGATACAGAGCATGGTACTATCACCCTACTGCAGAGACATAGTTTAAACCCTTTCATTATCACTTCCGTGTCAAAATCCAGGTACAGTTTTAATATAGCTGCTTAGGTGTTTTAGGGTTGAGGTTTGACTTTCTTGTTGTTTTTCAGGAAAAAAAACTCCCCAGTGTAAAATTTCCTAAACTTAACCTCCACCTTGAACAGGTGACAAGCTTCTGCTACTAACTAATGTTTTCTCCTGATTCCACCTCATGTTATCCAACAGGATGTTAAGTCATTATTTACTGATTACAGTGTTTGCAGGGATAAGCCACTCAATCATCTCTTTCTGGGACTAGCAAAGGAATACAGGAGGACTGACATTTAATATCCCTTATTCTATTAACTACTGCAGGGAGGGGAGAGCAGGGGGGGGAAAAACAAGGGAAATCTCAGCAGAATTAATGAAGCAATACTGTATTGCACTTGCAGATCATTGAGTTTAGAGAGGGGTAAATGTAGGGTTGGCTTGCTGGGGAACAACACTAGAAAATAGTACCAGGCAGAATGAGTTATTACAGCCTACAACAAGCCACAACTTGATGACTGAAATTTTATTAGTAAGCATAAAGGGCTACGGGTGCATTACTCCAAAAGAACATGTATTTAATCAGCTACTCACATCCGATTACAATGTACCAAGACATGCAGTCCCCATTTAATTACGACTTCCAATACTTTTATTTCCAACACTTCCAAGCATCAGGGTAGCCTATTCTCCCCCAGGAAAAATACTTTCTCTTAAGTTTATCCTCTTACAACCTGGCTAAAAATATTAGAACAGAAGAGTACAAAAAGTCATACAAGTTCAGGTCTTTGCCGTTAATTTTCTGGGCTACCACATGTGGCCAGTCTACCCTTAACTTTCATGCTGCTCTATACCTCTTTTAGATAGGGATTACTTGCAGTATTTGTCTTGCTGAAAAATAAATTTGTCAGAAAAATATGTACACTGAAGTTATGATTTCCAGCATCTAAAACTATAGGGTGTTATTTCCTCTTTGACATGAAAATGAGAAATGAAGAGGGCCCCTCCATCCCCTTTTATTTCAGAAGAAGAGGATGGCATCTCCTGATAACTTTGTAGAATCGGGTCTCATATAATCAATTCAGGCCTCAATTTACAAGTCACTAAAAGAGTACAGGCAATGTTTCTTTATACCTAAAAACCTCTTTTGAACCCTGACCTTTCATTGGGACCCTGAGCACATCAGTCCTATGAGGGAGCCAAGAATAGGTATTATGATTAACACTTATTTTATGGTGAGGCTTGAAAGCAAGCAGCAGTGCAAGCAACCAACTGAAAGTTAAAAAGGAAATATGATTCTTATGTGGTTGCAGACTGCTGAATACTTCCTTCAATCAACCCTGAAAGTACTAGGAAGAAGGAAAAAAATGAAGATACTTAGATGAAGCTGGCTCTTCTTCTGAAAGAATCAAAGTGGACACATGAACTTCCTCTCATTTATTCATTGATCAAGCTTGGTTTTAAGTTACATCATCATTAAGATAATAATTTCTGCTTTCTATCACTTTAAAGTATGTTCTCAATAACTATCTGATTCTGATAAAGGCAGTCAAGTCCCCAACCTACATACGTTTTTAATTAGTTTTTTTTTAAGGCAGAGTAATAGGTTAATAAGAAATATCAGATTACACTGGAACAAGCTCATGGGTCAAAAACTCAACAAAACGTATCGAACTGAAAATAAATGCTTGGCTGTCAAATACTGAAGGAGTTCTTATACAATAACTGCATTGTTTTAATGCAACATTAAAAACATCCGTTTTGAGCCAAAATGTCCTAAAGAGGAAAGCACTTAAGTCACCAACAAAATTCATAAGCTAAACAGTAAATAAACCAGGTTTGAATAAAGCACTGTAATTTCCTAATGTTCTCCAAGCAATGCTGTGAAGTGCAGTGTGGTCTTGTACAAGCATTAGTTCAGTCCTTACAGAAATTGCCTCTACTTTTCTGAAATTAGGGCAAAAAAAATAATTATATCCATGGTACTGATTAAGTGAAAGAAACAAATGGCATTGAGCTGAGGGCTGTGTTAACTTAGTATGGGTTTTTTTAAACAATGCCTCTAGGGAAGCACCCTAACAATAAATCCAATTCACCTACAAAACAGCACACAGATTTAAAGCAGCCAGCCTGGTAAAGCGTTAAAGCCACGGCGTAATTGTAAGCATGCAAATACCCACATTATTAGGGCAAACAGAACTAGTCCCATGGCTAAAGCAGAGCATTTGCTTAAGTTCACCAGACCGGAGACTTTACTGCAATGCTCAGGAAGGCTGGCAACTCTTAATGCTGGGGCAGCAGGAGGGCTCTGCACCAATGCAGGCAGCACAGCTGCACAGGCAGAGCATGGCAGCAAGCAGTTTTCTGCTCCATCACTGCAGCACTCAGCCTGACATGTGGACTTGGCATGCTGCTGGTCTCAGACAGCTCATCCATCAGGCTGTGAGGCACAGGGGCCAAGAAGCAGCATGGAGGAACAATCAAGAACAAGCCTCCACACAGGTATTCATCACAATGAAGCAAGACAAGTCACTGGGCAGACTCCTGCAACATTTCCAGCATTCACCTGATGATTTCTTTCTAACCCTGGAACTACCTGAAATTACAGGAGGTACTGTATTATTCAGAGGTCTAGCAAGTCAGGTTTTGTGACCTGCAACACCAGACAAAGACTCTCCAATGGGAGCACAGAACTAATGTTAATGATTTTATCAATGGATAAAATCCATAAGAAAGCCATTCTTTGCACAACTTGATAGAAATCTGTGTATGCATGCAGCAACCTTCAGAACAACCTAAATCCATGCTCTGACACAGTAAGGAACAGGGTGCTTTTTTTCCAGAAAAGTGGCATGAATGTGCATATGAGAAGACAAGACCTGACAACTGAGCCCTGTGTTAGTAAGGTGGTCCATGGCAATGGTTTCTACTCCGATGTAATAGGAGTGGCAGAGCCATGACATAAATGTGATTTAGTTGTTGTTATTTCCTTGCCAAAGCAGATTAGCCTGAGGTTATCAAATCCCACCATACACAAAACTAAGCTTACTTTATGTGGTAGCACAAACTTTTTTATTTATACAGCCTTTTGTGCATTAATATCTCCATTAGCAGTTTTCTTTAGCAGTTTTTGTCCCGCTGAATATTAGCCTAGTAGTAAATATAGCAGTCAAACAAAGGATTAAAAGGAACAATTTGCAAAGGAATGTATCCTAGTAAACTGTAGTTTGTTTGAGACACAAAAAATGAAACACAAAAAAGAAAAAAAAATCAAAAGCTTGCAAAAACGAATGCAAAACAAAGCAAGAGTGGTTCCACTGGGAATTAAAGTGCATCAAAGATTTTTCTTATTACGTTTCCTTATTACATTGTAGTTATTACAAATTATGGTAACTTTTTTTTTTTTTTTAATCACATATATTTCAAAGGACGTTTTAATTTGCTCCAGTATGTGTTTTGTCCTAGAGCAAATTTTAATGGCTTAGTTATAAATCCTGAAATTTAGGAGTTTATAATGGAAATGCTGGCAGGTCTGTATCTAACACCTTGCAACTATCTCAGCAATAGAGAGTTTGTAGTCAGGTGAGTGAAGCAGAAGTCTTTATGGCATTAAGACATGAACTCAGCAGAAGTGTCTAATGTGCAAAACGTGGCACATGCCTGCTCAGTGTTTGAGACTACAGTGCAGCTGGTACCTTCCAAAGGGCACCCTTAGTCTGAGCCTCAGAACTTCTTCTGCATGGTTAACGTGTAATTTCCCCTTCCAGGTCAACTTTCCCACTTTCTTTGCTTTGCATCTAGAGTTACACCAGACTCTTCAATACACAGTTTGTACAACATATGATTTAAAAGTTTTCCACATTAAATAGCCATATTAACACAGATCGTGCTTTCTGAGTGTGTCGCTTATTTCTGGGAGCTGTAGAATTAATAATTTTCTTCGTTTCTTCATGACTGTAAGCTTTGTATAAAAGCAATAACTAGCAGCTTTCCATTTGTTTATGATCCAAGTTCTGATTCCTTCAGAACCAGGGCTATTGAGGAAACACTAGTCTGTACATCACAACTCAGACTGGTATCAATAAAATACAAACTTTTACCTTACAAACTTTGTTAATTCATGAGTTGTCCCGAAGGACAGAAGCACTGATATTAGACATGATTATGAGGTGATATTGGTATGATGGGCAGATGTTGCTCTGCAATGAGCAACAATATCAATCTTCTGAGAAGAATACCAGGGATTGCTCTGTCCTTTTGCTATTTTTAAGGGTATCTTACCTTGTTTAACAGAATGTTCAAATGTAAATCACAACATTTAACATTACCACAGCCCTTTGCAAAAAAAAAAGAGGCACTGAATCGACAAAAGTGGCAATATTTTGTAGGAGTGGTGTCTTATAGCAACTGATGATGTTCCTGTAGTAATACTCATTCCAGCATTAAAGAACAAAAGATGCAAATAGATGCAAGTTCCAGCTTTCATGCAAATTGTCCCCATAACTAAAATTCATTATCATGACAATCACATCTGCAAGAAACAAAACTTCTAAAACACTGTAAGAGTAAAACTTACATTTAAGTTCCTAAAGTTTTAGTACTATTTGTTTTGGTTCATGCTCCATTAAGTCTCTAGACTAAGAGGAAATTTTTTATATCAAAGAAGTAATCCATTTTTTTATCACTTTGAAGCCCAGCTCTGCATCTCTGGAATGCTGTTGTGTCTCTGTTATTCATGAAGGTAGATTAGAAACCCAATCCTTGGAGATCCTGGTGACTTCCTTAAACACAAAGACTAACAAGGCCAACACTTACCCACTGAAAACAAATTAACTGTCCTTGTCTTACAAAAAGGAAGCCTTGGGGCCCAGGGATATGTACTACATTAGCATCTCCTTCCACTAGTAGGAGACCAGGGTTACAACTCTGTAGTCATTCATTAGACTTTAAGTCTTTCCAGCTCCTGGGAGTCTGATGACCCTGCCATGCAGTAATACTTCCCCTATAGGTGAAGCACATAGTTACTGCCATTAATACTTCCATTAAAGAAAGAAAATTACTTGACCACTCAGTAGTGTAAGAATTTAGCAAAAACATCTTGAAGGCTTTTATTTTAGCCCTCTAAATCTAAATGTTTACCAATAACATTCAAGCTAGCCCATACAGTCAGAGATGAATGTTTGAGTACAAACCCCTGACACATCAAATATGCATATGCGTTTAACTGTGCATCTGTTTGAAAAGTTGTGCCAATGTGGAAAATCCTACTATGGATTAAAAAAAAATTACAACGGGGCCCTCTTCAACTAATGTGAACCATTGTAATTCTATTGTCAGCAACAGATCTGTGCTGATTTACACCAGCTGAGGATCTAATTTCTTATGCCTTGGAAAACTGATGCAACCTTTCCCATAGCAGCTCAAGGGTTTTTATAGTCTCATGGGGATCAATTCCATCTAGTAGGTCAGCAGGTGTTGAGTTTGCTTTGGATCTGAAGTCCAGGCACAGAAGGATACTGGTGTACATGCCATCTAATTTTTACTGACCCATGGATATTCCTCTCTAGTACGGCTGTAGGATTCATTCATTTTCTCCTGTAGTCTAGTGGGACACTAGATACTAGTGAACCCAGATAAGTGAGCATGATGGAAGCAGAAAGTGTGAACAGAAAATGTTTTGCCAGAAGTACACCAGGACCACAAAATATACAGAAAGGCATTTTCTGTTTTTAGCCATTACTAGACAGATTTGTAAAAAAACAGCAGTTAATCTGCAACTATCCAAAATTCATAGGTCTAAACTCTGCCCACACCACCTCAAGCAATTTTCTTTCCTAATGCAACAGGAGTTTTTCATTAGTAGGAACCATTATGCTCAGGCCTCTTACACCAATGAAAAAGTCTAGGGCTGGGATTAGCTCACACTCTTCTGCAAGGCAGGGAATATGTAAAACTGTCAACTGAGATAGAATCTCTGGGGAGAATTAAACAAACTACTCCAATTTTGCAAATCTACAAGCTGTACATTCACAACTTTGAAATGAATCCACCAGAGGATACACACATTTTGTTCTGAATATTAAGGAACTTTGGAGAGGTGGAATAGTCCTTTGTGAGAAGGAAGTTTATTTGTAAAAGAAAAGAAAAAAAAAGCCTTTGCCAGTAATTTTGACAGACCCGCTTCTGTCTCTATAGTAATAACTAATTAAATAATTAGTGTAAGAGATTTCAATGGCCAAATGCAAAGCACTTGCAGGCCCTGCCAGGCTAATCAAAACAATTTCCAAAACGCCAAAACCAGGAACTTCCCATAATAAATAACTTAGCACATTTACATTTCAAATTAGAACATCTGGAAGAAAGAGACTATGCCTGATGCCAAGACAGGCCTTATTGTATCCTACCACTTTCTACCACCACCGCCCCTCCTCCATTCATTTTCTTTAGCCTTTCTGTAGAACAAACACTGATCCAGGTGCAAATGCTCAATTCACAAGGAATGCAGTGAACATAAAATTACTGTAAGTTTGGCTGCTAGTAAATCCCTGCTGTTACTCACCATTGGAAGTTGTGCTGGAGGCAACAGCTTTCTCACTGACATCTGTTCGACTGGAGCATTTCACGATGGAATTCTCCACTTTTTTCTTCTCAGTTGCAGTAGAGCTACGGGACTGCGCCTCCATGATGACTTCTCATTACTTCAGCTCTCCTTTCACTAATACCTGAATGAAACAAGAAAGTCATAAACTCTTAAGACTGTTTGAAAGCCTAGCCCAAATCTTCTCACTCCTCTCACCTCAAGAGCCTGGAGCACAAGTCAATTAGCAGTTCACAGTTCTGTAAACTCATCAAATCATGTTTGCATGCATGAATTCCTAAGGAATTCAAAGAAACACTAACACTAAAACTAGGCATGTTTGCCTTTAAAGAGAATCAGCAGCACAAACTACTATGTTGTTTGATAGGTAGGTCCATTTTTTTTCAGCTTTGTGGAGTTTTAATGGATCCAAGGGAAAAAAACCCAGTATTTTTCTCTTATGCCCAGAGCACTTTGGAACATGGCAAAAAAAAAAAACAAAAAACAAATCAATACAGACCTTCATGTTGACTCTAGAAGCCAAATATTTAAATTTCAACATTCACGGTGTTAGAACACACTACAGCAGGAATTATCCTGTCTATCTCTACACCTTGTTACTCATGTAAACATCTCTTACTTTCTTTGTTCAAAAATCTAACTCAAACAAAATTGTATTGGCGAAACACTCCGAAAACCACAGGGAAAGACAAATATTGCTGGTTGCAGATAATTGGATCACTTTCTTTTGCATGAAAAGGCTGGAAATAGAAAGCTCTGTAGAGGTGTGTATCTGTTTATTTTGTCTTTCCTGGATATTCTCAGTGTCATTTTCAGTGATACATTCATTTTATATCCCCTAAATAATTTCTCCCTATTATCAGATATTTTACATTCCTGATGGAAACATGAGAAGCCCAAAAACTGCCAAAAGGGTATCACTGCTTTTACAGCAGTGCAGGCACACCAGGCCCCAAGACTGCAGGGATCTTAGGCTGTGAAGGACACAAACATTAAGCACTAGTCTGCAGCTTAACTTGATGCACACCTGTCCATCCAAGAAGCTTTACACAAATCAATTCTGCACACATCATGCTCAAACCAAATGCCTTGATACTGTTGTAGTTTGAACATGAATCTATGCAACAACAACAAAAAATAATAATTAGTTTTCTGCTCTGAGCAACACTGCTTAGTAGCCAAATGGGTCTAAAACAGAAGTCACACTCTTCTAGGACACCATTTAAATAAAATTTTAAAAAGGCTTCAAAAAGCCACAAAGTATAATTAAGTGTAATTATATTAGCAATCTGTTTCCCAAATTCTGACAGTCAAAAAAAAAAAAAAAAAAACACCGAAAAAGAAAGGTTACAAAGCCAATTCATCACACACAGCTGTCTAATAACCTTCCCCTTCCCATCTTCCCAGTAGGCGTCCGTTCTAATAGTACAATAAAACACTCCAAAGCCTCATTGTTATACAGTAGGGATCAAAGTAGAGCCCAGTCACTAAATGAATCATTATTTATCTAGGCAGCACAGCCAAGGAACTGGGCTAGATATCAGAAACTTTCTGCCACTGACCTACTGTCTGAGCTTTGGCAAGGCATTTTACTTCCCTTGAGTTTCTTGCTTGCTAAAAACAGGAATAACAAAGCTCTGCCTGCCACAGAAGAGGACTTCTAAGGCTACTCTCAAGATCTATCTGTGAAAGTGCTATAAATATTATTGTGATCTGTGAAACAATTTCCTACCAGACTGCTAAGGAGAACATCAGGTGTCTTCAGAGAGTAGGAGAGATCTAACAATACTCAACTTGCAACAGCCCTGATTTTTACTCGCAAATGCACAAGTCTCCTTGAGGAAAGATCTCACATGAGCTTTGTAAACAGCACCTTTCCAAATTTCTCATATGCCTTCTCCTTCTTCCCCTTTGCACACTTTATTCAAGGGCAACCCCAGTTTAGTCAGTTAGCTTGAATATCTTCCGTCTCCTGCATTAGTAGAGAGGGTGGAGGCTAGCACTGCTGCCAAGCTGTTCACTCTACACTGAAAGGAACATGTTCATTTTCTTTCTACAGCCCATGCCACATAAACACCAAAACCTGCCTCTATCCACCTTCCAACCACTACATGAGTGCTCCACTGCACCCTCCTATCCTCTGACCTTTGAGTTATTTAATATTTTCTCAAATTAATGATTTTCTATGCATTTCTGAAGGAACTAAAAAAGCTATACATCTTCAGTTGTGGTTATTTTTCTTCTGTTGCCTTCTGAGGGCCAAGACTGCCATTGAGTCAGCATCTTCATTTACATCAAATAGTATGACTTTGAAAATTTGGAAGACGAAGCTGCAGAACTCGTCCCCCTTTTTGTTTGGTCCTTGGTTCACAAGCATGTTGATTTTTGACTTAAAGTCATGAAAGGAAGCAATTATACTCCCTATTCATAGAAAGGAAGAAGCCACATATTCGACCTCCACAAGGCCAGTGGAGTGGCATGAAACATTTGGGAAGAGATCACAAACATATTGACAAGTATCTAAGGTGGTTCCACTGCTTCGTGCCACACAGATGTCTATGCAGGTATGTGCAAGTAGCCTGCACTCATCTCCACCTCCTCACTTATCTCTACTTCCTTCCCCTCTCCATCATGACAACTCCCCATTACAAAGTGATCCTAACACTTCTCAGAAAAGGAAAGCAATGCCGGTACTTCAAGAAGTTATGATTATCTTAATCTCATAAAAAGCAACTTTGAGTCATCTGCAATTCAAAAACAACATGTGGCTGGTCAGATTGACATAATCCATTCTCTTGACTACTTTATTGCTTTCTCTAACAGCCTGCCAATGAGATTTTTTTGGAGCTTTGGGGTCATCTCCTTTACTGGAAGAATAGCAGACATAATTCCATATTCTTCATCATTCTCTATCACTTCTCTGTTTTATGCTACCTGGTATGGACCACAATACTGAACAGAGGCCTAAAGCAGCATTTAAATTTTTGGACAGAAAACTGAAGAACTGGCCAAGACCTAATATAAACATCGGCTCTTGGTACCTGTTCTGGTTCATGTCTACTTAAGTCCATATTCAGAAAGCAGCTTTTATGCATGTCAGTATGAAAGAGGGAACACCACTAAACTTTCTTACTCTACCCCTGCACCACAAGCCAATGGCCCCAACGCTGCAGGCCTTTCCTCCTGTGCCTTCGTTCCTCTGCTCCCAACCCACACACACTGGCATGAACATCTGCAAGAATTCCTGCAGATGCAAAAAAACCCCAGTGGTGCATCAACAATGGTACAAGTGGTTGGGAAGGTACGGAAAGCCAGAAGAGATGGCAGGACCAATTATTAGAGGGATGCAGTTTGCTATGTTTTGCCCCTCAGGGTAGCAGTCATCAGGAGATCAATGTGATCCCCAAAAATCTCTTTCTTTTTTAATGAAGACTACCTTAGGCTAAGTTGAAAACACAAACCGGACACACGTCTTCTAGAATCACTCTCTTTAAATTTGGTGGATTTTTATTTTCTCTCAGAAACTACACTGAAATACGGGAGCTGCAGTTCACAAAAAAAAAATAAAGCCCAAAGTTATGTAATGATTTCTTTCCACTCATTCTTAACTCCTTTAAAAAGCATTCTAAAAATCAGCTAGCCTGACATCATCTCCACATTAAAATATAAAGTGGCGTATATTAGGGTGCTTGTCTCTCTCTCCAGTGTGTGGGTCAGTGACTTTCCTGTTCCTGCCTCTAGGCCTGAGACAATTTGAATCTATCACAGCAAGGAATCCCACTTTCAAAAAACCTGAAAGCTAGTTTCATCGGCTATCCAACATCTCCATCTGCATATGAATGGCAAGAAAATGCTATAATAGTATATGGGCAAAAGCCTAAACCTCCATAGGTAAATAGAGAGATAAACATTCCTTTTTGAGAGCAAACATTCATGGCTTTTCCCCATTCAACCGTGCTTGAACCATTTGTAATTTCTCTGAAGCCTGAACCAACTGCACAATTAATTCCAGATCCCTATTTTAAATCTAATCCCTATCAAAACAGCACCTTGCCTGCAGATGCGTCTCTTCTTTTTAAAGTATAAATGTAAACCTTCCCCAATTGCATATTATATTGGAGGAATTTTAGGAACAAGCTACTAGAATGAACTAGTTAAAAGAAGGAAACTATCTCTTTTAAAAGGAGTGTCAACAAATCAAAAAACATTGGAAACTTACTTCAAACAAAAAAATCCTTTCAAGTAACTTAATATTATGTAATTTCTGGTCCTTATGTATATTGGTTATAAGACTGTGCCTTACAGTAGCAAAAATGATCATATTAATAATCTGAGGAGGAAAAAACCCACATTGTTTTGATCATTTACTCACAGTCCAAAGTAACAAAAACCAGTGGAGTAGCCCCGTGTTTGGAAGAACAAGAAGCTTGATCCTTTCTGAACATTTCAATTTTCCAAGAAATCTTCACTGTGTATCACTTCTACTCTCTGAACTACTATTTAAATCATCTTATTTATATTGCATAAATTAGCTTTAAATACCAGACCATTCAAATATTTACTGCTAGGAATAGGCTAACTGACTTCAACAAGACTGCTTGCTTTGGTCAAAGTGCTGAAGTGTAAGCATTTAAAGTTCTCAATTTGCATGTTAAAATTGGTGTATGTTTCTTATGAATTTAAACCTTCTGCCTTTCTTTGGTTTATTTTTATTTTTTGAGGAGTATCTTTAAACATGTTGAATTAAGAAAATAAAAAAGAAGCAAGTAAAACCTTTCTCTGTTTTACTTGATGCTGCTATAGTTGTATTCAATTCATTAACAAGTGGTTTGCATCCGCTGAGAAGAGCTGTCTGAAATAGCAGTGTCACAGCATTCATCATCATTACATCAGCAGTAGGGAAGTTCATACTGATTGCTATCAGCAACCAAAGTGCCCCAATCAGCGTGCAAGCAAACATAGCATGTTTAATTTTTCAGAAATTACTCTGGGTAGTTAGGGTGTTCATAGGTACTACTTTGATCCACACTACTGGAAGCAGTCTTTGGGGATGCAATATATCTTGAACAGCACAACTGTATGAAAGTGAAAAACACAAGGGGAGGCATGAAGAACAATCAGGAAATTACAGCCTCTCTCAAGCATAAAGGACCCTTCATCAATTTTATCAACATGGGTTACACCATTCCTTGGGATTATTTAAGGATAAGAAAAAAATGCATCTTGTTCAGCTACATTCAAATGCAAAATTTTTATGAGACAATTTTAAGTTATTATACGGGACCTATTTTACATTGATTTACACAGGCACAGGTACATTTAACTTCCAAAACCCACCTAGATTTCAGCATTGCTTTCTATCAAACCTGCTGGTAAAGCTGCACTTACAAAGTTACCCCTGACAGAACCTGATAAAAAATGTTCATGTGCTCAGACATTAACCTCTTGGAATATCTCACCATTTTTATAATAGCTATAGGAACTAACCTGTATATTTTTAGAATAGTTTTATCCTTTCCCAGTTCTTTGTCAGCTAAACTAGAATTCCGCAATCCTCATTAACTACTCCAGGGTAAACTTTATTTGGATTCCTCCCTGTTGAGACAACTACTCACAGTAAGACTAACACCAATATAAACAGCACACAGAGTCTTATATCCACATCATATAAAACCACAACAAACAATAAGTTGAGGGGGGGCAAAGTGTCTTATATTTCACAACATCTATCTCAATTTCAATCACATGCATGATCTATAAATGCACTAGTTTCTATCTGCATATGTCTAAATGTGTTGAGAGAGGGAGAAAGAGAGAGAGGGGGAGAAAGAGAGAGAGGGGGAGAAAGAGAGAGAGGGGGAGNAGAAAGAGAGAGGGAGAAAGAAAGAGAGAGGGAGAAAGAAAGAGAGAGGGAGAAAGAAAGAGAGAGGGAGAAAGAAAGAGAGAGGGAGAAAGAAAGAGAGAGGGAGAAAGAAAGAGAGAGGGAGAAAGAAAGAGAGAGGGAGAAAGAAAGAGAGAGGGAGAAAGAAAGAGAGAGGGAGAAAGAAAGAGAGAGGGAGAAAGAAAGAGAGAGGGAGAAAGAAAGAGAGAGGGAGAAAGAAAGAGAGAGGGAGAAAGAAAGAGAGAGGGAGAAAGAAAGAGAGAGGGAGAAAGAAAGAGAGAGGGAGAAAGAAAGAGAGAGGGAGAAAGAAAGAGAGAGGGAGAAAGAAAGAGAGAGGGAGAAAGAAAGAGAGAGGGAGAAAGAAAGAGAGAGGGAGAAAGAAAGAGAGAGGGAGAAAGAAAGAGAGAGGGAGAAAGAAAGAGAGAGGGAGAAAGAAAGAGAGAGGGAGAAAGAAAGAGAGAGGGAGAAAGAAAGAGAGAGGGAGAAAGAAAGAGAGAGGGAGAAAGAAAGAGAGAGGGAGAAAGAAAGAGAGAGGGAGAAAGAAAGAGAGAGGGAGAAAGAAAGAGAGAGGGAGAAAGAAAGAGAGAGGGAGAAAGAAAGAGAGAGGGAGAAAGAAAGAGAGAGGGAGAAAGAAAGAGAGAGGGAGAAAGAAAGAGAGAGGGAGAAAGAAAGAGAGAGGGAGAAAGAAAGAGAGAGGGAGAAAGAAAGAGAGAGGGAGAAAGAAAGAGAGAGGGAGAAAGAAAGAGAGAGGGAGAAAGAAAGAGAGAGGGAGAAAGAAAGAGAGAGGGAGAAAGAAAGAGAGAGGGAGAAAGAAAGAGAGAGGGAGAAAGAAAGAGAGAGGGAGAAAGAAAGAGAGAGGGAGAAAGAAAGAGAGAGGGAGAAAGAAAGAGAGAGGGAGAAAGAAAGAGAGAGGGAGAAAGAAAGAGAGAGGGAGAAAGAAAGAGAGAGGGAGAAAGAGAGAGAGAGGGAGAAAGAAAGAGAGAGGGAGAAAGAGAGAGAGAGGGAGAAAGAAAGAGAGAGGGAGAAAGAGAGGGGGATTTGTAGCTTGAAACTGAAAAACACCCCAAGTTAACAACATGTAGTAATACAATCTTTCCAAACTCATTACTATCTCCTTCTTTTCGTTGTTACTTTCCTTTGATTTCTTTCCCCACATAAAAAATTAAGAATAACTAGACCTAAAGCCTGGTTAATGACAATGTGATCTGTTCCTGATAGGTTAAATAGCTTGTGGCAACAATAATGGAGGATCACAAACACAAAGGCAATCAGCTAGGCAAACCAGTGCTATTAGCATCCTCATGATTAAGATCCTAAGTGAGAAAATATTCTATGGCATACACTGAACTACTGGTTGATTGTAATAGCTGCTCGACTCCAGGGGAATTATATATTTGCTTATGTATTTCTGCTACAGATAAACTCAGCTACCTAAAAGTTCTCAAAATATTTTAAACATACACATATAATAGTAACAATAAGTGGCTCTTTCTACTGAGACAGCACCTCAGTTGTTCTAAATATATATACATCAACTACACATTCTTGCAAGTAGCTTATATCTACTTTTGTTTTCGGATTTAAAAAGCTGATAAGTATAACTCCAATTAAATGTTTTTTACTATTACTTCAACAGATTAAACTCTGTATCTAAATAAAACAGATTTATGCCACGAAAGAGATTATTCATTTTCATACTCAGTAAACAGAACTTAATGGATAAGAGCACTGAAGGATTTAGGTTGAACTGTCCATCTCCAACTAGTTTATCCCTCACAGAAGCAGCTGTTCGGGAACATGCAACAAAAAGCTAACAGAGACAGAGCCCAGACGGTGGTTTTAGGATTCAGATAGGATATATCCTCTGAGGTAAAATTTTATAATCAATTCACTGTCTGAGAGCCTCTACAATAAAGAACTGAACTTTAAAATTAAGAAAAACAAACAAACAATCCCACAATGAAAGCAAAACACATCAGGTCATTAACTCTGCATTTAACCATTTATTATTTTAATCACATGGTCTTGGGTTTCTTAATTCCTTTTTTTACTCTCTTACAAACTATCTAAATACAATGGAAATAATAAAGTTTATTTCTCAAAAATTAGAAAGTGCTACATATCTTTCATGTCTGCAAATACTTTAATATATTTGGGGAGGGGTGTGTGTCTAAAACTAGTAATGCACTTACTCTGGAGAAATCAGAACTCCTTGCTCAGAAATTGAGAGCTGTGTTACTGCTTGTTTTGCAATCCTGCTTGTTGTTGTTCTTCAAATTCTGCAGTAGTGAAACATCTAATAATTATGTCAAAGTAAGATTAGCTGTAAAAGATTTAGCACAGGGAAGTAGAAAAAAATCTGTGGACTGTACTGTTTGTAGCAATAGGTTATAATGAGGAGTGACATTTCAAACTTCCCTACCAAGTCTACATTCTGTTTTTGCCCCTGTCTTCAAGGAATTCAGCAGCACTAAATCGAAAACAAACTTAAGTAACAGTATAGTGACTTCCTCTGGCAGCACATTTGTTTTATGAAGCCTGGATTTTGGTTCATTCATATGCTCAAGACCTGAAAGGCCAGCAATATTCTGAGAGAATAGCCAGAGAGACAACAGCAAGACTTGTTGTGTGGAAAACATACTCTATGACTCCTGTGCTCATACTGTTCCTAGGATACTTAGAGTGACAATACAGGCTGTTGGTTTTTTTTCTTTGCCTTCTCGTCTTTGTCTTCTTAGCTTTGTAAAGCAAATTACAAACATCTGTATTGGATGTGCTTTGCACCACTTAGTCAAGTGATAAGTTACTAGAACTTCAACAGAAAAATGCAGAAATACTCTAATTTCAAGCACTGGAGCTTAACATTCCAGTGAAATGACCACTTTCTTCACACTTTTTGTTTTATCTCATCAATCCCAACAGATGAAAGTTTCCTTAGAAACAAAACTAGAACTATCTATCAATGTCAATCTATACAGGAACTGAGCTCAAGGAAGAATGTATTCAATGTACATCTATTGCAAAGATGTGCCTTCTGTTCCCAACTTATGATATGCAAATGAAAGAAGAAAAGACTGTATTCCATATTTTACAATAAGCATTTTAAAACAAGATCAAAGAAATCAAGTAGAATGTTTTTGAAAGTGCCATATTTTGATCACAGTCCCATTCCTGGAAGCCTGTTTATCTCCTCAGCCTACTCTCAGGTTAAGGGATGCCTTCATCCAGAATTTCATGTTCTAACCCAACACAGATGTTTTAACACATAAAAGACCTAGGAAATCTCCATATATCCAGGAAGAACTTCAAGTGTGAAAGGTACTTTATAAAACTTTATCTTCAGCTTTTACAGTTTAAGGTTTTACACTTGTCTCATAATAGCAGGAAAACTGCATCACGATTCCTTCATGTTTTTGTAACTTGACAAAACACAACAGCACAACTCTGAACTGCTGCATTACATATGCACATTCCACTTCACAATCCACTATATTTGTTAAAATAGTGTAATCATAGAATTATGCAGCTGCGTTATTTTCCTAGAAAAAACATCCATAGTGAATTGATGAGCCAAGTAAAATCCCACCAAACTACATCCTGATAGTTAAGAATCGGCAGTACTAGGATTTCATTTTAATATACAAAGTTCAGAACAGCATACTGAACTGACACTAACTTGATCTGTATTTCTGACTCTTCAGTTTCAGGTATTCATACATCTTATCTACTGAAGACTATTCTCTGGGCAGCTGGATGGTATATTATTTACACGCAGTTGATTTTCTTGACATAATATATTTATACGCAAAGAAAACAGAGTCTCATACAAAGCAGTAAACATTACAGGGGGAGGTTCAGCTCTAAACCACTAAGAGGTCTGTTGAGCACTTTACCCTAACTGAACTAAATATCAGATACAAAAAAAAAAAAATACAGCAACATTTTGAGCATCAATAAAAATAAAGACTTTTAAAAAGGCCTAATTGTCTTGATATCCAGTGTAAAAAGTAACTCCACATTTGAGTAGCAACTTCAGCTAAGAAAATTATTCAATCAAATCTTGTAGTGGATTCTGATATTATCAGCTCTGACACCCAGCAACCATTAAGGGAAACACACATTCTATCCCAATTACTTTGTCCCTTGTTGTAATCTAAATAACCTTGCAGGAGTTTTTAACATCAGTGTATTGTCTCATTTCTTGTTTAGTTCTTTAAGAGAGAGAAACCAACCCTTCAGATCAGCAGCCAATTTCAAGGTAAGACAGGTACAATTTACATGTACAGAGTATACCACAACAAAGCCACAGTATGATGCCAGCACAATCTTTAAGAAAGTTTTCCCCTAAATCTCTGCAGAAAGCAGCCTTAAAAGAAAGCAGGGATTAGAGTCAGCTGGAAGGTAGGGAGGAGACTTACCTCAAAAGCAGCCAAGCGGAAATCAGAGCAGTAATTCTACCAGTCGGCAGAGAACACTTTTAGAGCTATAACGGTGCGAAGAAGTGCTGGGCAGCATTGCCTGAAGGCAGCAGTAATACACTGCTGACTAATGACTGGGCCATGCAGACAATGAATTTGGGATTGAAAACTACAAGAAACCGTGCAGTACCTTGACAAATGGGCTTTCAAAATTTCATTCACTGAATAACCTTTAAGCACAAAATTGGCTCAAGTTCTCTCGGGAATAATATGACACATGTTGTTGGACAGTAAGTATTTTCCTTTTTAATTAAAACTATTACACCGAATGCATAAACATGATTACAGTGAATAAAATATAAGAGTTAACTATTTAGCATCTAGAAAAGACCAGACTGAATGTGAGGGGCCATACGTTCAGAAGAGTCAACAAATCCTGCGGTTAACCACCTGATTCACTGAAATTCATTCTTGACAGAATACATTTTCCCTTCTTTGAGACATAACGGGGAACAAGAACTTCAAAGGTATATTTAATGAGCTGCTACAAACACAATTGATTAAAAGAGGCTCAGAAATTATGTACTAAAAGCTGCATTGTGCTTAGAACTACAACTGAAAAAGTCTCATTTTAAAGAGCCCGGTCAAAGTCAAGCTCCGTAAAACAAATCAAGTCTCATATAAACTTTGTCATCTCATGTACTGACAAACACATTAAAACAACAGAATCCCTCTTTAAAGGAGCTCCTTTTTCTCAGTGCAACTCGACTTCTAACTTGAAAATAGCAATTTTGGCTCTTTTTACAGACAGAATTAAATACCTAAAGTGTCCCTAAATTAACAAGTACCACTTGCCATAGACAGCATCGCCCTTAGCAGCTCCTAAAAACTTCAGAAAAGGTTCTTAAAACAGGAAGCTTAGTGAGCTCATAAAACTGTTGTTGGAGCCAGGAACACATAGCATATTTAATCTGCAAACTGTGAGAGTCTACAATGATTTCAGCAAGATCTGAGGCATGCCCTCAAGGTTTGCTGGGATCTGGGATTAGGGAGTTGATAAGAACCCTCTACTGCCCATGGACATGTTTTTCTTCTGCAGTTAAACACAAATGCATAGAGACGTTTGACTGCTGCTTGGCGGTACTGCTCAAGTTATATAAAAGCTTTGCAGCTCCTTTTGCTGTCAATATATCAAAGTTTAAAAAAAAATCATCAAAGTGTGAAATTTCATTTAAAGTCTGCCAGTCTACAGCTCTATTTCACAGACCTATCAAATAAAAGTAAAGATGAAAAATGCACTGAAAGAACTTGAAAAGTTTGCAGCAGCACCCATGCCCTATTTTTGTTTATTCTGTCTCATTTTATTTGATTTTAAAGTATAACAAATCAATTCTCTTATAAAAATGACAAAGTCTAAAGGGAGGATGTCTATAAAACCTGTGGTTAAAAGACAACTTGAAATCATTATTACAGCTGAACCTTATGTTGAATAAAAAGCTTCCTCTGTAGCCATTTTAGCATTTCAATTGCTTAACTGCAACTTGGCAGAAAATATCTTGAATCTTCCAAAACAACCAGAATTACTACAGAATATAAGTGCCAGAAAAACTAAAGCTTTCTTCAAAGTATTCTTTAGCCAGGGATTTACAACAATTGCATAAACAAGAAAAGCCTGACTTTTAAGGTAATCTACTGTAGTCTAAAAGCATTAACATTCCATTACTAAGGTTTTCCTGAGGATTTCATGACTCGTTGATTCACTTTTCCTTTAAGTCTGCTTTTTCTCTGTACATTTCTGTCTCCATATAGTTGAACACATGCAACGCTGATCATTAAAATGCCTTCCATAACTCTAACTAAACCCTGCTTTAATAGCCTTCAAATTCCTTATTTATCAGGCAAAGATGACTAACTTCTCACTAACACTCTGCAACATAAAAATATGCCATTCCTTCTTCTAACATGCAGAATAAAATTCCAATACACTACAAGAGTGCAGGTAATTGAATAGCTTTCCCCAAAATGAGGCAAGAAGTGTAACTGAAACTTTCATAGGTTGATATCAGTGTATACATTTATCATTAAAAAATCAAGTAATCTACAAGATGAACAAATTAAAATAATGTCTCCAAAGTTGAGAATTTTGTTTTTTTCCAACACTATTCAGAAAAAAAGAATCATTTATAATCATTTAATTTCTTAGCTACAAACTGGTTTTTTGTTTGAAAATGAACAATCTTTCACAACTGATGATTACGTATAGCAGTAAAACACTTTCTTGGCCACTGCACATCTTCTCAAGCCAAAAACGTTACTCCACTTACACAGGAAAATGCAGACGATGTCTTTGTTTTGCAGTACTTCTACAGAAAAGCTTTGGAAAACAGCATGTCCTGCTGAAAACCATATGCTATTATCAGAATGTAAGAGTGCATTCAGCTGGGCACCTTAAGCCATGGTTTTGTTTCCACTGCTGCTTAAAAAAATACGCATATACTGAGAGTCCTTTTCTTACTCATTCTTCCTACTCATTCAAAATCACATAATCCTGCTTTTAAAGAAATAATCTCCTGTCCTTAAAATAGTCTTCTCTCATAGTTACTATTATTTATGTTTTTAGAATTGGGCTATACACAAAACTGAAGGTATTTACATACTTGCTAGTTATACCCAAACCTTCACTATATAAACAAACTCTCAAGAGGCTGCCTACAGTTTACATCGCTAAACTCATTCACCATTACTTTTAATATATATTTCCATGGCTGAAATACAGTGATGTGAGCATGGCAATTTTTACATTTTAAGGTTACTTTACTTCTAAAACACTGCATTTGTCTTCCTCCAAAATAATCATGACATATATAATTAAGAAACTGTCAGATCATTATCAATTTTTAATAAAGGACCTAAATGAAATAATTATAGGTATCAATCAGTGAGGCACCTTTCCAAATTACAATGCAATTGCACAAATATTCAAACTACTTAAGGCCACTTATAGTACAATTTAATCCATAATCTCGTTGAACATCACACCAAAAACAATTTTGGAACACTGAGAAACATGGTGATTTCTCGCTATTCCAGTGACTTAAACTATTTCAAAACAGATAGCGACAGCACAGAGAGACAGAGAGGCAGCCGTGCCCTCCTAAAAATGTTTGTTGGTTTAATCAGCCACATATCTCAAGGCCTCTGGAAAATTTTGCTTCCAAGTTTTTCTGTAGCACACACACAAAAGAAACGAAGTCTGCACGCTGAAGCTTAGAAAATCATATTTACTGAGCCTTGGAAATGAAGCAGCAAGTACCAGGGGTGCGACGAAGAGGAGCATTTTGCAGTGGGCTGCTACTTAATGCTCCTTCAGTGAAGTAGCCTCTAAAACGTGACACTGTGTATCAAACAGACAACTATCCGTACCTCTGTCTAAAAGGCTCTTTTGAGATCCGGAGAGTCCATCATTTCAAACTGAAGTGGCAGCTAGAAAATGTGGAACAGCTGGCAAGGAGCTGGGAGAAAATGTTTTACATAAATATATCTACATACAAACTGAAAGAACACCATGGACACCATACCCGCAGGACGGGATAAAAACTACGCACCAGACGGTTAAAAACAAAACTGGGGAGTGAGATGGGGATCAGGGGGCATGTGTTTCCTTTTACCTTTTCTCTTCACGTGGTGCGCGGGTTGGGGAGCAGGCGCTAGCAGCTGCGAGTCAGCAGGCCCGTCCGAAGGCGCGGGAATTGCGCCAACACCCCACCGACTTCACGGGAAAATCGGAACCGCGGCGGACACGCTCTGCTCCCGCCCTCCAAAGTTGTACACGGCTGGGCCGCGGTGCCGGCCCGGGACGGCTCCGAGGAGCACCAGTGGGGCAGCCAACCCACTTCTCCTGCTCGGCCTCGGCTGGGCCCGTCCCGCCGCCCCGCTCCCCCGCCTGACCCCGTGCCAGCGGCGGCGCGGAGCGGGCCGAGCGCTGCTTTGCTCAGAGTCGCCGGCACCCCCCGCCCCCCTCCCGACCGGGACCTGGCCGTCCTCTTCCTCACAGGGAGCAGACGGCAGGGAACGACAGCCCCCCGGGCGCCCGTCCGCCCCGCCAGATGTGACAGCGGATTCTCCCCCACTCCTCTCTCGTCTTTCCCCCTGCAAAGTTTGTACCGGGCTCCCGCCGCACGGGCGTGAAAACCCCCGGGAGTCGCTCAGGGAGTAGGGGCGACGAGAAAGAAGGGAGTGGAAATAAAACAGCAGCAGTCGCCCGCACATCGGCGGCTCTGCTGCGGGACGTGCCCGGCCGAGCTCGGCCGGCCCAGAGCAGGGACTGCCCCAGCCTCGCCCCGCACCCCGCGCCCTCGGCTCCCGCGCTCCATGACAGCCATTTTGGGGGTTAGACACCTCGGTCCCCCCTGCCCCCGTCTCGAAGTTAGGGAAGCGGGAATGGGGCCGGGAGCGGGGCCGGAGAGACGAGAAGAAAGTGGCCCGGAGTAGAGCCGGGGGAACAAAGAACTTCTCGCCCAAGTAGGTACGTACCTGCCGCCGCTGCCGCCGAGCCCCTGCTCTGCCCATGGGCGAGGGCTGGGGCCGCCGCCTCGTCCCCACGCCGCTCCTCCGCCGCCGCGGCTAGCGGGGCCGGACCCTACGGCTGCCGCCGGGCACCCTGCGGGACAGCGGACGGGGGCCGGCAGAGGAGTCCCAGAGACACAGGCGGGACGCGGGCGACAGAGAAGGGTCAGCGGGTGTTGGTGGTTGTTTTATCCCAGCCCGCCTCCCGCGGGGAACAGCCCGCGCCTCTGCCTCCGTGTGGGGGTGTGTGTGCGCGGGTCGACCATCACTTTCAATGATCTTGTAATCTGATCCCTTCTGACTCACTCGCACTGACTGACATTTCTGATTTGGTTCAACAAAAAGAGCGCGGGGGAGGAGAAAAAGAAGAAAAATAAGAGAGGGAGCAAAAGGGGAAAAAAAGAAAAAGTATCCCCAAATCCACCGCCTTGTACCAAACAGTTTCGGTAGGGAAGGTAGGACCCCTCCGTCCCGTCCCGTGCCGCCTGTCCCCTCCAGCCCCGCCGACGCCCCGCACTGTTTTGGCTCGGGGCAGCCACCGAAAGAGGGGAGCAAACACATCGCGGCGAGGTACTCACGTGTCAGAAAAGTTATCCCTCTCGCTTTTCTCCTCTCGCGCGCTTCCCTCCGCCGCCTCCTTCAAGTTTTACAGATGTTGCAGGGCTGCTCGCCGTCGCCGCTCCCTCCTCCCAGCGCTGCTCTCTGGATCAGATCAGGGTAAAGGCTCTTTAGGGATAACTCCCGATTCAAGCACCCTCCGCTAAACTTTCCACCTTCCCTCCCCTTCCTCTGGGCGGCGGAGAGGGCTCCGCTCTCCTTCCCCCCCTTCCCTCCGCCCGTTCGGGACGCAGCGGGCTGCTGCCTGGGGCGCGGGCCCGCTTGCCTGGTGGAGCGGCGGAGGGCTGCGTTCCGGGGTGCGGGTCGGGCCGCGGNCCTGGCCCGCCCCGGCGGCGGCCCAAGGGCGGTGACACCCCGCCCACAGCCTGGAGGCAGCGCGGGGCGACGGCGGGCCCCTCCGGAGCGGCCCCTCCGCCTCGGGTCGCGCTTCCTCCTTCTCCCTCCTCTCCCGTTCTATCCTTCAGCCCAGCCTGCATCTGCAGTCCCGTTTCCCTCGCACCGATGCCGTGGACACCCCTTTCTCCCGCCCGTCAAAAATTCAGGGCTTTGGGGGGAAAATGTGCCCTCCGAATGGGTTTTCTCTGTGTACTGCGGCTTCTGGCCTCGCGTTTGCTCTGGCGCCGCAGACTGACTTAAAGACTTCAAGAAAAGTTTCACCTAAGCCATGTGACACCGAAAAATAGCTCTTTTGGGAAAAAATACACGTGCTTGGTCGAGGGAAAGGGTGGTGGTGATGCCAGCGTCTACTCCTCCTTTCCCAGCCCACCTGCCAGTCTCCCCAGCACCCTGCTAGGCTCCTCTGGCCCTCACCCTACAAAACAGGGCTCCCCGCTGCCTCCCTCTTTAGCCGTAATGTCAGTTCTTTTCCCGGGCTCCTTGCGAGCAGGTTTCCCACAGCAGCATGATGCGGTTCAGAAATAGCAGGAATTAGGATGTCATTTGTTCCAATGTCTCCATCCTTCGGGAAATGATGTGTCCTGACAAGACACCTTACCTTTTTCTAGTTCTGCAGTTTGCTCCCCTGATATTAAAAAAGTCTGAGAAACCGTAAATGAGTGTTACCACAACCATTTTCCATCAAGTCAAAAGCTGAGACTGGCTCTCGGAAGAAGTATGTATATATATATATATATATGCATGTATTTATATGTATACATATTATACATATACATATTATATGCATTACGTAATACATATATAGGTATTTAAGTTGTTGCCATCACAATGTCAGATACTTCATATGCACCTTTGTTCATAACCTGGCTCACAACACAACCAAGATTTGTTACTGATACATACAATTTAGCAAGGTACCCAAGCTCAGGCTGCATATGGAAAGTCCCCAAAAAATAAGTCGTTCTTGAAAAAAAAGTGTGTTTGCTGTGGAAATGAAAGATTGGCTTTTGAATGCACTGGCTGTGCATTTCATAAAGCTTCCCGTAGTCTCACCATTGAAAATGTTAATTTTATTACAAAAGAAAGGTGCAGGTATTTGTGGTTTGAGGTGACTTGGTCCATGAGTTTTTTTAGAAACAAAAACAAACCAGTCTTATCTGTCTCAAAGGGCCACTTCAACCCTAATTTCCTCAGGCTAACTGGTTTGGAGTTGTTTTTCACTTGGAAATATTTTCTGGGTGAAAGAAGTACCTTTAGGGAGAGGCCTGTAATACATGGATGTCCCTGGTGAAGTCATTGCCCTGGCAGCCCCAGGGATGCCTTTTTTTGTGCAGATTTTACAGCCCCAGGTCAGCACACCCTGAGTTTCAGGATAGGCACGGTAGTCAGATGATTTCACACTGAGTGAGAGATGCACATCATTGAAGCTGCCACGCACACACATGCTGTATTGGAGGTGGGCAGTGGGACCCAGGATGAGAGCCTGGGCCCTGGTGCCATGCCACTGCAGCCAGCGATTTCACAGCACACCAAGAGACAAAGCTGCCCCTGCTCAGAAAGAGCAGCCTCTGGTTGCCCAAATGATACTGCTGACAGGCATAGAGCTACACAAGGAAGGGGCATGTGCAACACCAGGTTCTGAATGCCAATATGAAGAGCTGATATTCTTCCAACTTTTTTATCTTATATGACTTCCTTTTCCAGTCTTACGTTCCCAGGAAAATGTAAGCTGTTTCATGATGTATGATAATAGTGGTGTAGTCCTGCGGATGTTTTGGTTTAGTTATATGTACTGCTATATATACCACCATATATATGTACATTATGTAACATCTATACCACCCCTTGATACATGTATATGTATATATATGTATGTGTGCTGGGAGAGTGGTGGTGCACAGAATGCTCAGGCAAACCTCAGGTCCCTTTACAGATCTGTTCAAGAGCAATATGATTCCTTTAGCCCATTGTTTGCTTCTCCCATTTTCTGCCTATTGCATATTCCTTTCTATTTTACACAATCAATTTTCTGAAAATATGTTTTTCCTCTTTGGATAATTAAAACCCTTAAAAGTAACAGGGGAAATTAACCAACATCCAAAATGATACTTTGTAAAAGGAACAAATTAATGTGGAAAATCCTATTTTACCAACTATTTATAATTCAGTATTGCTGATGTTAAGATACTGCTTTTAATAATAGCTTAAAAGATATTCAGACTGGGGCGTGATTTTAAGATGAGACTGGGCCTTCAAATCAGTATTGATTTTAGACTTTTTTAAAAAGAATTTATTTTCTCAGAGTTTGGACATCTTGTTACATCATAAAACAACTTTTGTTTTAGCTTTTCATTTTTTGTTTGTTTTTAATATTATTCACACCAACTCTGCTCAAGACACGTATTTCTAATTTGAGATAAATAACCCCAACATTTATCTACACTCAACTCACATCAACATTAAGACAAAAAAATTATAAACTAAAGAAGAGATAGAATGCTCTAAGATTTGCTTATGAAAAATGGCCTTCAATTCACTGCATTTCTGAGCAGTGAAAGTCTTGAGAGAAGGGGAACACAGAAACCGGAAGTTTCTGCCTGTGCCTGTGTCTGCTCAGGCCACCAAGCAGAAAATAAAAACTGATGGTGAGTGGGTGACATTTGCCATTTGAAACATATTGTAAATGTTTCAACACCTTGACAAAGAGAAGTGCAAAAGAAGCTTAGAGCATCCAAGACCCTTCAGCTAAATAAAATTAAAATGGGCAGCTCTGTTCAGGGAGGTGCCTTTCTTATCCTCTTTCATGTCTGATTCAGAGGAATTGTACATGAAAGATGCAATGGGAAGACAAAAACTACACATTAATAAAATGTAATGATTTTTCCACATATCTGGATTGCCCCTCCAAGAGAAACTGATCTCTGAGATTTGTCTGTGACGTTTCCCTGCAAGTAGGAATTGACTCCTGCAGAATACCTGTTGAGTCATGCCAAAACTCATTTCTCGGACTCAATATGCCACAACCACAGGACATTTCTGCCATAAGTTGGATCATGCATGATACTTTTGCATTTCTTCAGCCTACCTTTTGTCTTCACTTCTTCTCAGCCTCCGACTTGAAAATTACAGGCCTCCCTCCAGGCTGTGTGACTGTCTTCCCTTTTTTCTGCATCTGTTGTTACAGAAAAGCACAATCAGAAAGAGCAGGAACGCTGCTCACTTAAGCTTGTATGCAAAAGACCCGATATTCAGTGACACCAAGAGCCTGTCTCCTCACCACTCCCAGTTGCACCACTCTCCACTTTCTCTTGAATCCCAGTGAATGCTCTATGGGCCATATTCAAGGACCTTAACTATTGCTATTTGTCCAGGTGACATTCACTAGAAGACAAAGCTCTTAAGACAGTGCCTTTCTTGCCAGTAGACAAAAACCTTACAGAAATAAATTCTATGAAATAGATAGTTCTGCTGTGCTTTCACAGGGGCAACCTCAGGTAAAGCACTGGAATATGGAGCAGTGGCACTGATTTCTGGTCATTTATGCAATATCCATCACAAGAGAACTTGACTGGTGGGTCTTGCCTTCACCTATGCATCACCCTTGTTGCATGGCTGCCTCATACAGCAGAGATGTCTCAAGAGGCACCTAGTGGAAGCAAAAGAGGAGTATGAGATTGTACCATGTCAAAATCCTTAAAGTCTGCAGAAGTTGCAGCTAGGGGCACGAGGAAAGGTTCATGGCCTGAGGTGGGATGCAGAACCAGTGTGTGGAGGTGACTACATTTCAGAAGGACATAAAGGTCAGGGCAAAAACCTTATCTGCAGTTACTGTCATGGAATTGGTTTAGGAAAGGCAAATGGTGTGGGGCCTGAGTAGGGAAAGAACTAACTGTTTGGAATCTCTTAGTCTTGAAAGAAATTATAAACTGATGTACCGCTGCACATTAGTGTAAATTGGTAACTTTGGATTCTTTCATTATTTGGATTTTTGATTTTTATTATTGGCATTGAGAAAAAATGTGGCAATTTATCAGCAAATATCCAGATGTGTCAAAGTAACAACCCTCATTCAAGAATCTGAGTTTTCTATGGATGCTTGTTGCATCACAGACTTTCACTAAATTTATATACGTAATTCCCTCTGGCAATCCATAGTAAGGAACCTCTATGTCTTTCTCCTTCTTCTCCTAACACTGGGGATATTGCTAGATTTCAGTGGAAAAAGGACTGATCCTTAGTGATCAGATTTTTCTTCCTGCTTTGGTAGATCATGTCTTGTACACCATCCTATTTCTCTAAAAGTCTAATCTGACTAACCTAGTTATTTATAACGTATATTCATAACTATTTTTTTAAATGTTGTGTTATGAAATTAAACAGATCAAAATGCAGTAATTTTTCTAGCTTCTATCTTGTAAATATGTAAAATTACATATTTCTTTTTCCAATTCTGTTGTGATTACTGAAGGAAAATCAAGGCTGAGAGCTGAGTTTTACAGATAAAAAAGGCAATTTTATGCAGAAAATTCTGTACGTTTGGGCTTTCTACGTAGAAAGTCTGAGCTCTCATTCTCTTTTACACAAACATTTTTCAAAATACTCTTACCTTCCTTGACTTTGAATGTATGTTTGCATTAGAACTCTTCATTACTATGAACATTCTTCAGAAGAATATTTTTTTACAGGAAATTAAAATGGTGTTGTTCTTCCTGAGATATTTGATATGTGACCACAAACACACCAAACAAACAAGCAGAGTGAGTTTCCTTTGTTTGCTCTTAAGAGAACCCTATGCATGTCACTTATCAGGTAGGTAGCGTATGGGGGAAAAGCAGAGTTCCTCTAACAGGCTACATCCAATAAAGACACAAAAATCATAACATTTCACACAGAATTGGCATAAATTATCTGTTTATCTCCTTTTTGCCATGCTACAATAAGAAATGAAATTCCTAATAGTGGTGATATTTATGTTGTTATAATTAGCTAGATCATTGTTAACATCCCCTTTAAATGATCTGGGATACTTTCAACCTCTCTCTAGGGAGTTGTTTCAGCTTCCCTCCCAGCTGAGCTACTGAACTACATGTGAAAGGATTTAGCAGTATTTTGTAGGGTATAGTCACAAGCCCTTCTGCAGGAGATTTTGTTTATATAAACTGTTCTGGTAGAATTTAAACCAATTCCTTCAATGAAATCACCTTTATGAGGAAAAAATACAGTTTCTCCTAGCATGTCCAATCCTATGTTTACATTGCCCATTATAGTTGTTCCAGTTGGGGTGGGAGGATGGGGAGAATATCACAGATATATAAAGGATCTGTCAAAATGTCTTTTTTTGCCAGTTGTTGATTCAATGAATTGGACAGACACATTCTAAGGTAAATTCAGACACTCCTCTAGGAAATGACCAGGTTTTCCCCTAAGCCTTAAATCTACTAGCCAACATTTTAAAGCATGCTCAAATACCATGGAAGGCTTGTAGTCTTCAGACTTTTTGTCAGTCTCTTAAATAATTATTTCAGTAGCTGGTGGATGCCCATTGTTCTAGTCCAAATGCACATATTTTGCTTTTTTTTAATGGCAATAGAAAAAAATAGATTACTAGCTTCTATTTCTTCCTGGCCTTGTATAGCTATAGAGACACTACTTAGTGGGCATTTGCAAATGTCTTTTTCATAGTAAGTAAATGCACTACTAGTAGACTTCTAGCATATCATCCGCAGTTAGAGTTGTCCTAGGTAAGGTGTAACATTAGTGTTTGCAAATCAAGTAGCATCCTATGGGCATTAACGGGCCCCTGAGGATTGCTAGTTTATCCTCTTGGCCACCTGGGTGCAGATTCCAGACTAGTCAGAAATCCAGCCAATCTACTGGCCTTATCTGTCCTTCGTGGGCATTTGTAGTAACAGAAAGATACAGTGCAACATATTTGATGATATCTAGACAGGAGACATCTGAGATCAGTATATCTAAAGCATTAATTTCTCATCCATCAAGTCCTCATGTTATACATCTATCTATATCTACCTCTCTTGATCTCTGTTTCACATCTGTCTGTCTATACCTTAGACTTAGTCTCATTCTTACTGGGACAGTGAGACTGTCCACCAAATAGATCAAATAAAATGCATAAACTGCAGCAGGCAGTTTACTTTGAAGGGACTATTGGTTACTGTGCTCCCACCCTTACTCCTGTCATCGTGCTCCATATCAGGCTATAGCTTAGATCGACACTAAACCTCTAGTACTGGATAAAAAATGCCACACCACTTCAATATAAAGCTGTTCTGAAGATAGAAAGTCAGGACATCAAGAAGTACTAAGGAGCTTGTCCAGTCAGGATTTATACCAGATGAGATAATTTCTATTCCTCTGCAGCCAACATAAAAAAACACAAGCTCTATCTGGTTAATTTGGCAGAAAGGTGATCAGGTACTCACAGATGGTAAAGTTATTGCTGGTCTGTGACACAGCAGCATGTGCAGCTCTCATTAATGGCAGAGGACGACAGTCCCATGTACACATATACATACAAAAATTCTGTCAGAGCCTTTCATTTTCTCTGAAGTTATTTTTCCTTTCGTCTCATTTATGTCAGACTATTTGAGTTCTCTTATTCTCTGTTCTGTAATGAAGAACATCCACAAAAGCCTGGAAAGAACTGATTAGCAGGAGGTTTGAACTATTTCACAAGACAATAACCTCCCTATTCCTCAGACTGGAAGCCTGGATAAAACCTCAATTGGAGACAGGAAGGAATCTGCAGCTTAAGATCATACAGTCTTGTTCAAAGGTTCTGCTACTTCAGGAGCAAAAAAAAACCAAAACACGTACACTGACATGCCAGGCTCCTTTTACCAGGGCTTAATGACACACCCTTTCCTAAACACCTTTAGCAAGACAAGCCAACAAAACATGGGATTCCAGATTAACAACTGATCCCACAATATGCCCCCCTTTCTTGAAACTTTCATCATATTTAATTCTTTGGTACTACTTTTTAAATTTCTTACAAGAATGGAAAAACAAAATACTGTAAAGTTGAGTTCTTTTTGTCCATATTTGAGGTCTTGGACTGAAAGACTAAGTAGATAGATCTCAGAAGTACACCTTGCTAGTGATACAAATTGAAACTTTGGAGAAGAGCCCCATGGATCAAAACCAGCCATCCTTGGAAGTGGTCTGGCTGTAATGCTCATCACTAGCAGTCCAGAGTGGAATACAATGCCAGGTGGTAGCTAACAGTAACTGAAATTTCTGGCTCTTTTCAGGGTTCTTTAGCAAGCCAGGGCATCCAGGGATATGCAAGTCTTAACTGAAAACAGATGTCACATTTTCATCAGTCATGTCAAATATTAATCTTGCCTCCCAATTCAGTATCAAGGCTCCCAGGTTTCATTGAAGTGGTTGCAATTTTTGCCATAGGTTTTGGTGGTCATGAGGGATGTAATTCTAACAGTAAATTCTGAATTTTACTGGCATTACCTGCATGCTGAAAGTAAATAATAATCCTTTGTATGTTTGCAGAATCTCATCCAAAGGAAAATATTTGGAAAATAAGGGATCAAAGAGCATTTTCCTTAGGAAATTATGATACTTTGTCAACATGTCTTTAATTTGTCAGCAATTGTCAAGAATATCTAAAGTATATGTGACATATTGGAAGAACTATATGTTATTTTGCTTGAACCTAAAAAGTTTCTGTCCTGTAGCGCTCAGGCAAACAAAAATTGAATAAACATTGCAGGCTGGTGCTAACTTGGCATTGGTGCTGACACAGACCAGCAATTGGCCAACTAAGAAAACAGGAGACAAGGAAAACAATGTGATATGTGCTACCGTCCTGAGTTTTGGACCAGCAAGACAAAGCCAAACATAAGTTTAGAAAAAAATGACCAGAGTTTTTAGGCAGGAAATATCTCTTCACAGTCTATATGTACATCTCTTCACATTCTATATGTACATTTACCCAGCAGTAAGACCGTGCTCCATCAAAGGCAGAAGACTATTTTACAATGGAGATCAACCATGGTTTTATGATTATCATCATCAGTTCAAGTAACCCTCACAAATAGCTACAGAGAAAAAGCAAGCTTGCAGAATATCTCAAAGTAAAAATTAATCTAGTAAAAATGAGAAAAAAATTTTACATGCATTTAGGGTGAAGGACAATCCAAAAGAATACCAAATACCATAAATGTGCATTGTAAGTTTTCAACTTTTCCCTTTCCAAAAGTGTAGCTATGGTAGATGGATGAGTTCTTACCCTTTTGCTTGTTCTATTATTTTATCATCTCAATTTTATTCTTCCGTTGCATTTATTTGTTTACTTTATTGAACTATTAAACTAGACTTAGAAATCAGATTCTTCCTACCTTTCAAAATTTTAGTTACTAGGAGCACAAATAGCACCAAACCACTTCCATTTTTATGTAGCTTTCTGAATGTATTTGGTGAATGATGCACATGATATCACACAGTACATAATAAAGAAGAGACATCAAAGTGTTCAAAACCAATGAATTTTACTCTCATACATCATGAGATGTTCTTTATAAATATGAAAATTCAACTGAAATATTACTTAAAATTCTCAGATCCTTCTGGTTACTCAGTGAAAAGAAAGCTATAGAAATTAAAACTGCACTACACTTAAAATTTTGCTTTGCACCTGTGAAGGCAGAGAATACAGAGAATAAAGCACTATGATAGTTGATGCTTGCAGGATTCTGGGATCTGGAGTTTAAACAAAGAGAAATAAGCACTCGCAAAACCCCACATGATGTAGTGGCATACCTGAGTTAAGAATTGGAAATCTGAGGACACTGCGCAAGAAAAATTTTACAAGGCGAAAAGAAAAAGAAGGAAGGTACTTTTCATTTTCTGGAGTATGTAGACCAAAGAAAACTCAAGCAGAATACAGTAATGTAATCAAAAGATGACAGAGAGATTTACTCATCCTTCACCATATACAACTTTGTGACTACTCATACTATGACCCAGATGTAGGACAAGATCAGCTAATGGATGGAAAACAGAAAAGCAAAGTAACAAGATAAAAATTGTGCTGGTGAGCAATAAGAGCTTTATGGAGAACTTGTACTTGGGATACTGTGTCCATCTAAATATATAAAAGTATATAAAAGCATTTGGGCAGTGCATTCCACTGTTCAAAAGAGCCTAATCTTCACTCATACTTGTGAGCAAACATCATGTCAACTGTATTTTCATGGCCTAAAAGTTAATTGTCCAGTTTGAACTTCTCATCTGGATGCCCTTGACAGTCCCTATGTTGCAATTCATCTCTTCTAAAACACGTGACTAAGACAGGATGAATCAGTCTTTGGAAATCCAGAGCCAATTAATCTTACCAACTGCAAGGAAGTCATGGGAGGAGGTAAGCATCTGACTGCCCCAGCACTGTCTGGTGAGACTAATCCCACCTGGGTTCTGACCTACCAACTCCCTGAGCAGCACTTCCGTCCATCTGCGGTTCCTTCCTGGCAGTCAATGACCTCACCTCTGACTTCTACCTTTGCCTTCTTCACCTTTGCCTGATAGAAATATCCCATACAATAGTTCTGCAATTAAAACATGAAAAAAAAACCTGCTCATGAATCTTCCTCGGCAACACAGAATACTGCAAGTAAATCAAGCCCAGCCTTTGTCCTCTATACTGGTTTCCCAAAGAATCTCAGAGAAGATGAGATTCCTCATCTTACCATATCTAAAAAATATGTCTAACACTTTGAGGTGATAACCACATAATAACATCATTCCTTAGACACACTGGAGCCTACCAGAGAGAATCTTGTTTGTGTAGGAAACTGGGCTAAGACAACAGTGAGGCAAAATCTTTACTGTCTTCTGTTCCAGCCACAAAGCTGCGAGCTTCTACCTGCCATCTCCATACAGGGAAGAGAAACACAAAAAAACAAACAGAAAACCTCCAGCTGTCAAGGCAGACCTTCAGCATTTGTGTGCAGGAAGACAATGAACAGGGTTTACTCAGCTCTGTAGAGCTTGGAGAATGTATGACTCATGAGCAATATGGAGGACAAAACATT
Organism: Thryothorus ludovicianus; assembly: GCA_013397245.1. Classification (NCBI taxonomy): domain Eukaryota; kingdom Metazoa; phylum Chordata; class Aves; order Passeriformes; family Certhiidae; genus Thryothorus; species Thryothorus ludovicianus. The sequence goes on from VZTB01008799.1 coordinate 86,824, forward strand.
ATGAGGTGGAGTTGAGGAAAGCTTAATTTATAGCTATGCCCTCCAAGTTCCATTTAGCAGGCCAAAGTGTGATTAATTTGTTCTACCACTTTGGGTTGTGTAAGAGGATGTGTTGAGTGCTAATATATGAGCAGTCTAATATCACAAACTGTATCAAACCATTTAAAGTCCCTTTATCCACAGCCTTGCCTACTTGAGGAGGTTACAGACAGCCAGCAATCTACCTGTGCTTGTATGATCTTTGATGCAATTATATCATGCTCATTACCTGTTCAAAATAATAAAAGCAATGTCCAGAGAATGTGGACTTTATTAAAAAACTTTTAGATCACACATAAATTATTTTCATATTTATATTCCTTAGATACCACACAAAGAGCAATATATCTTTATGGTCTAAATCAGGCAATTACTATGGAGCAGGGAGAAAATCTGTTGGCTTCAGAGTTACAGATGCATTGTACACTTACACATACTATTCCAGTAGTATAATCCCAGCTGTCAAACCTGGTGATTGATTTGTGTGCTTTGCTCCTTCAGCCTGAGTGCAGGTCAGTGGGTCATACTCTGCAGTCCTTATCCAGTTGCCTCTTTGTTGTTTTTTACTGCCTGAGTCTGGTAGACATCAATGAAAAAGCTGCCTTCAGCAAGAATAGCTGAATAAAAACTTAAAAAACTGGTCCTGTATTTGGTCTGCTATCTTTTGAAAAATCTGTTGAGATTTATGGTAACAAAATGAGGCTATAGCTTCTCAATACACTGAATAGCAAATAAACCAAAACAAGCCTATTCTGCAGAGAAGGACAATAATTCCTTGCCTCTTCCCAAGCATGAAAAAGCAATGAAGTCTGCTACAGGGCCTGTTAGCAGCAAACATGATACCCTCAGGCTGGAAGAAGCTCAGGGACTTACTAAGATACCTTCCTCCCCAGGACTCTGCTGGAGGCAGAGGAATGCTGCTGATGTTGTGAAGATGCTTGGCAGAGGGTAAGAGCCATCTTTGCAGGTAGACCAGTTTCAGGATGGCATGAAGCTCAACAAATCAAAGCCAATGCCAGCACAGTGTGCTCAGAGCAAGACAGCCCAGCTGGAAGCATTTCCAGGTGTGCCTGAGATGGAGCCTTGGTGGGGATCAGTGAGGCAGTGGTGAGTCTGCATTTGATAAAGGCATGAATTACAGGAATGAGTTCTGCTTTGAAAAAAAGGTAAGCAGAGATAAATGTGAAGAAAAATGAACTTCTCAATTAGTCTTGGTTTCCAGTTATGCAGAAAGATAACCAAAACTGAGAATAAGTGGCAGGTACACACCCTCACAAACGGGCTGATATTAGCCCTACCATAGCTCCTGCTTGCTTCCCCCACATTTTTAACAGCAATACAGTCTAAGATGGAGGACACAGCTGCCAGCTGGCCTCACCCAGTGCCCCAACCTCATGTATCAGGGGAGACAACCAACCCTTCTAACCAAAGCACTAAAGACAAAACCAGCACTGCACTTTATCTGGAAAACCAATGACACACAGCAACCCACATGTTCATATGCTCACTAACTGCTACTATTGAGTTTAGGGTCAGAAATGAAGGATCTCAAGCGCCCAAGTTTCCCTGGCACTTATTCCCAGGTCAGTTGGGAAGCTGCTACAACTTAAACTACATTTAATGAACTGAGAAATCCCTTCTTTCTATAGAGGATAAGACCTTTATCTTCCCTTCCCTTCCCTTCCC
>VZTB01008801.1:23406-45702 GCA_013397245.1 Thryothorus ludovicianus
CTTCTCCTTCTCCTTCTCCTTCTCCTTCTCCTTCTCCTTCTCCTTCTCCTTCTCCTTCTCCTTCTCCTTCTCCTTCCCCTTCTCCTTCTCCTTCTCCTTCTTGTCCTCCTTCCTCTTTTTGAGCTTTCCCCTATGGGAAGCCTTCACCTTTCCCCTGGAGGCCAAGCTGGAGTTGGTGGCACTGATCTGGGGACAGGTGACTGAGGAATGTTGACAACCAACCCACACAATCCTTCTGCATAAAACTTAATGAGCCAGGCCACAAAGACCTTGAGCTGGGCTCAGCCCTGGGCTTGTGGCAGCATCACCAACCCCAAAAGAACGCCTGGGGTTAGTCCAGGGGCAGCATTACAAGGCTGACGTGGCAGGGTCTCCCTTTGCAGGGTAAATATTGAATGTGCCCCCAAGAGCACAGAGCCCACGGTGCCAGGCAGTGCCCAGCTCGCTTTAGGCTGCTCAGAACTCCAATTATTTTATTCAATAACCTCTCCTCCTCCTACATTCTGAAGCCTACAAGACAATGAGCTATTTAAGCCCTGAAGAGGGCATGAAATGGCATTTATCTTTTCCCAGGGCATTAAGGTGGAATGAAGGGACATCCTGTTGCCTGAAGTGAGAGGAAACAGGGACAACAAATTGCATCTGCTGGCTCCAAAGTGGGCAGAGATGTGGCTGCTCATTATCCCAGCAGACCTGAGCTGCCTGAATCCTCTGCCTGGCTCTGCCCTGTGCAGCAATATCAGGAGAAAGAATGATGAAAACATAATGGGAAAGCAATGAAATATGACCAAAGTCTTGTAATGATGAAATATAATGACTCGTAATGAAGCAGAGGTGGGAGAAAAAATAAGCTCAATTCTTGTGAAACACAAATAAGAGACAGGAAGAGTGCGAGGAGGAGGGGGGGAGTGAGGGAGAGGAGAAAGGAAGCAGCAGCTGGAAATGACTTTTAACTTTTCCACTTAATGTTTTAAAACCAAAAAGCAATTACTGCCAGGCTGGCATTGCCTTTCTGCACATTAATTTCCTATTATGAATAAAATTAATGAGTTTAGCAATCTCCTCGTCCTCACAGAGTTGCACTCTCCATTACTGGTGTTAATAATCCGCCAGGGACTCTGACTCCAAAACTCAGTGCCACGGCCTGGTTTTGTGAAGTTTAAAAAAAAGAAAACAGAGATAAGGTGAGGATGGAGATTCCAAGAAATGGAAAGTGATAATGGGGCTTGAGCTGGGTGAAGAGTGAAGGTCATTCTTTATTCACTGACCCCTGTGGGACCTGATGAGGGGGATTCTTGTACTTTTGTCCCAGCGGAAATCAGGAACCAAGGTCAAACCATCCCAAATCTTGCCTGGCAGATTTAGAGCTCTTGAGAGGCAGGCAGAGCAGGAATGTCTCATTTCTTATCTCTGTCTTCCACTTGGAAACCAAGATATCAGGGAGGGAACACAGCACGCAGGTGGAACTGGAGGGAAATTTCTCCCAGCTCCAAAGAATCCCACAGGGCTTGGCACAGGAGCTCCCCACTGCTGCTGGGTGGGATTTCTGCCTGCAGTCCCTCATTCAGAGCTGCCTGAGAGGCCAGGCTGAGGGCAGCACCCCAAATCCCAACACGGGGACTGAGAGAAGCTGCAGAGGAAGGAAAGCTGGCTCCTGAGGGTGCAGAGCCATGGAATCCCTTCCCTAGAGGCCAGAGGGCTGGGATAAGGCAGATTCTGTGGTGGCAAGTGAAAAACCCTGGATTGACCAGAGAAAACTGGCTGAGATGGCAGCGAGCCATGACACAAGGGGTGCAAAGGTGGCCACGAGATTTATCCTGATGCCAGGCTGGGAGGGATCTGCATGAAGAGGTTGGCATCCCTGCCAGAACACCTTTCCCAGAGGGTGAGCCTCCTGCAGAGCAGCTGGGGAGGTTTCGGGTGCTGTGCCCCACTGCCCTGGCCCTGCTGTGGGACGTGGCTGCTCAGCAGGCAGATCTCTCGTGGAGAGCAGCCCCTGATGCACGTCACTCCTAAGGAGCCAGCTCAGCTCAAATGGCAGAAATGAGGGGTTTGCTGTGCCCAGGGCACTCATGTGAGACATTCCTCCCCAGCCAGGGGGCTCTGGGACAGGCACAGGCTACAGGGCTGCAGCACTCAAACCTAAAAATGTGCCCACAGCTCACCAGGGCAAGGGCTTTGCATCACACATCTGAGGAAAAGCTGCAAGGTTATTCATCAATGAGGATTTCACTTGCAGCCTCCTCTCCAAACCTTGGGCAGGGTGAAGATCTGAACAGCCTGAGCCTGTCTGGCTGCGTGACTGAACAAGGGCTGGGCTTCCCAAATATCCCCAGAACAAGACTTTTAACCCAATTTTAATGTTTGCAGCATGGCACTGTCCTTAAATCCCGTGTCCTCAGCATGGAGATGTTTACCTCTGTGAAGTGAACAAGCACAGCACAGATCCTTCATGGATCAGAGCACAGAAACACATTTTCTTTACAATCCCTTCTGGGCAGAGGACTCCTGATATAAAAACCCCGGGTCAAAGTCACCTCCTTTCTCCTCTCTGTACTTTAGCATTTAAAACCTACAATAAAGAGGCTGAGAGGGGAACTTTATTAAAAACATTTTTTACATTTGTTTGAGGTCTTTATATTGCACTTTCTGCTCAGATTTAAACATCAATGATGCTCTCAAACACTTTCTTTCTTTCTTTTTCAAATTTTCTCCTTCCCTCAGCTCTGTTATTTCAAATTTTCTTCTTCCCTCAGCTCTGTTATTTCCTAACGGCATGGAAATTTCACAGCCTCCCAGATGTCAGACTCCCAGATTCCACCTGGAGTAAAACAGGCCCCAGCCCTGAATCAATCCAGACTGGCACTGACTGGTACCAGTGGGGTAATGGCATGAGCAGAGTTTGCTGAGGATCAATCCCAGTGTGAGCAGAGACTCTACAGCCAGAAATTCCCACTCCATTGTTTTTGCTGGAAATGGGAGCAATTTCTCAGCTGCAGAGCCTGGAGTGGGAGGTTTGAAGCATCCTGGTGGTCCAAGGTGTGGAGTGAGAATTTGCTCCCCTCCTGCAGAAGGTTTCAGCTGCCACCACTTTTCATCAGCTCTGATCTATTGATGAAAGCATTCAAAGCTCACAAAGCCTGAATTTCCATGGACATCTCTGCAGGAAAATGTCTTTTTCCTTCCCCCCTGGGAAGCAGAGTGCTCGAGGAGCTGTCAGACAGGAGGCAAGATGAGACTTGGGTCTCATCCATGGAAAATCACAATTCAGCTCTCCAGGAAAACATCCCAGGCAGGAGGACTCCAGGACATCTCAGCTGCTGCCCAGGGTGGATCCTGCCAGGAGCTGTAGCTCCCTCTGGTATTGCTGCTCCTCCTTTACAGTCCCTCTGCAAAGAACCAACAGACAGCAAAAAAATGATTGCACCAAATGCACCAAAATATCCAATTAAAGCTTTGTCCAAACAGGAGGAAATAGAAGTGAAAATAGCATGAAAATATGAAAAAGTGGGGAGAGGAGTAAGGAAGCCTCCCATCAGCAGCACAATCTTGTTCTTTCCCTTTTCCAGAGGTCAAATGCTACTTTCATTCCTGAAAATGCCATAAAGTGCCAGCCACAAAAAGCTTTTAGCACAGCCTGGGTTTCAGACAGGATGCCAAAATTTGACTTTTCTGCTAGAGAGACACTCTGAATTTAATCCTGGGCAGCAAAAGTTTGTCCCAGATGTTCTTGAGCCCTGTGATTCTGGACTGAATCTATCAGAAATAAGAAATTCAAAGCAATTTGCATTTTTGTCTTCCTTAGGGTCAGCGCAAAATCTCTAACGATGATAAATTAATAGAGAAGATTCTGCTGTGCTCATCAGGGAAATTTGGAAACTTTGCAAACCAAAGCAAAATGAACTCTATCCCCAGAAATTACCATCTTCAGGAGCTTCATTCCACCCAAGCCAAGTTAGAAGAGAAGAATCCTGTCCTGAGGAGAGCCTGAGTTTGGAAAATGGGGATTTCACCTTGAAGGAAAATGTGGAAGGAGTTTTAGTGCCCAGGTGCTGCTCCTGTGAATGGACTTGGTGCCTTGTCCTGTCTCTATTTTTTTAAGAAAAGAGCCCTGGTTTTATCTCCCTCTGTAGCTTCCTTACACTTGAGGGGGCTGAGATTTGCTGTAACTGCAATTTACTGCAATTTTAAACCCTATTACCCCCTCAGCGTGGTGCTGTATAAACCCAAGGCAGGGCTTTTAATTTTCTAGACAAAGGTATTGTTTGAGCTCCTTTCATGGCCTAATTATTACTTAGCAAATATCGTGTTGTGATGAGCATTTATGGATAATTCTCAGATAATACCTAATTATATGGTTAATACTCATAATGATGGGAAAGCCTCAAATATTCAGAGTCCAGATTTTTTAGACTATCTCAGAACTCCTTATATTTCAAAGCACTTGTAAGTTGAGGATTTATGGGTTTTTGCAGGGTTTTTTTTTTAACTTTTTCTAGAATGTAAAACAGCTTCTGCTACAATATCTCCCACTGCTCACTGGAATTTGGATTCACAGGTAGGCTTGGACAGCTTTGAACTTCTCAGTGACCTGACATCACTCTAAACCTGATTAACTCGCCAGATAGCCTGAGCCTGGGGATAATTTATGTGACTGAACAGGCAGACCTTTCAGGGAATGTACTCCTGGGGGAAAATGCTCTCTGCTAAATGGAGAGCAAGGCCTGACTCCATTGAAATTCCTGATTTTCAAAAGCACACGGTGGGATGGGCAGGGCATGGAGCAGAGAAGGGGTTGCTGGGGAGAGTTCAGTTCTGTTTCTCTCAGCCCTTGTGCATTTATTGCTGTTCTTGCTGTGGGCACTTCCCTGCAGAATGTCCAGCCTGGGGCTGCCCCAGTGCCCAAGGCTGGGGTGGATGGAGCTCTGAGCATCCTGGGCTAGGGGAAGGAGTTGGAATTGACCTTTAGGGTCCTTTTCACCCCAAATCAGGGTGGGATTGTGTGACTGCTGCACAGAGCCCAGCCCCAAACACAAACTGTGCTTCCTGTGTGCTGGAGCAGGGCTGAGCCCCGACCCCCACCACTCATGAAGCGTTGGGTTTGCTGCTTTTGCAGAAATTTTCCCCAGCTAATAAAGTCTTTTTTTCCCCAGCCTCCATGAAAGAAGAAGCTGAAACTCTTCAGATCTTGCTTCTAAGGTTGTTTATTTTTCTTATCTATAACATTCCTTCTCTGCCCTGCCGAGGTCTTTCTGGCAGGACAGCCGAAGGCAAACTCTCTGCCTCAGAAGTGATGTTTATTTTTTACACTAAAAACTACATTTACATTATTTACAATTACTTTCCAATACCTATTACCTATGTTAGACAGTCTGTCTCTGCTCTAAACCAATCACCAGTGCCACACTCACAGCAGAAATGGAGAAGGTGAAGAAGAAGGAAGAAACACAAAAAGCCACGAGGTTCCTCCATCTTGGCATCACCCACCCCCCTCTACTAAAACCCAAAATCTACTTTTACACCCTGTGACAAACTTATTATTACTCTATTTAAACTCTTGTCACCTGTAATTCTTCTTTTAAGGTTGGCAATCGTTCCCATGGGCTAAAATCCAAACCACAGGGGTTTGGGGCTCTGATCCAAGATTTCTGAGCCCCCTGCTCAGATCCCTGAGCTTCCAGGGCAGTCAGAGACATTCCCTGGTTCCCACAATGAAGCTCAGTCATTAAAGCAGCCCTGACATCCCCCAAAGAAGTTTGGTTTTATCAGGTGACAAACAAGCTCCTGCCCTCCTGGGCTGGAATGTGAGTCCATTCCTCTCCCAGCAGAGAATGGAGACACAATGATTAATTCACTGCTGGCTGCCTGGGTAAATGGCTACATAAATACAGGAGAAGTTGTGCCTCGACAAGACAATCAGACACTGCAGTCTGGGGAGGCAGGGAAACACAGAGATACCTGGAAAAAGGAGGCAGGAGATTGTCAGGGCTGTTCTGAGTGGAGCAAAAGTGCTGACAAGGACCAGCAGCGAGTGTTTCAGGGAGAACAAAAGATGTTCAGAGCAGTCCTGTAGCTCTCTTCAAACCCTGGCAACGTGACTGCAGCTAAATCCCTGCATTTTATCATTCTTAGTGAGCCCAACCTCAAACACAAAGAAATGGGCAAGGCCAAAGCTTTGGCAGCTGTTTTTGTCACCTCCTGATGTGGCCTTGTGCAAGTGGCAGGGGATGAAGGGAAGGTGGGAGAATGTGGCTGAAACACAGAGTTTGTGTCTGGGAAGGCCTTGGTTCCACTGGCAGCACAACCTTCGATTCCAGCAAGTGGCTGCCTATCTCTCAGCCTTGATTTACCCCTGGAAAATGAGTTTAACAGACTTCTTCATGAAGTAGTCTCAATTAATTAGCATTTGTAAAACTGCTCTGAGATTCCCAGATGAAAGCCTGGCCTGGAATGGCAAATTGCTAATGATAATTAATAGTTGTTCATGGTCTCTTTACAGAATTTCAAATTATTTTCCGAGGGGAAGGAAGTCGGGATGGAGGCTCTCAAGGCAGAGATGACTAAAAAACCCCAGGACAGCCATACCTGGCTGCCTGCTCTCCTTCCTTTGCAGGATGAATGGGGAGAGCTGTGAGCAGAGGGAGGGAAGGTGAGGAAGGCCCCTGGAGCTCCTGGATTCACCACACGTCCTTGCTGGGACAGAGGGAGGGAGGCAGGAGAGGACCAGCCCAGTTCCACTTCCCCCTCCAATGGATGCAAAGGCAGCCCTAATTAAACAGATGTTCTTAATAATGCTCTGACAACTGTCCCTGCTTTAATTTGCTTCACAGGAAAGATTAATATAACAACACAACACTGCTTTACAAGGGGAGAAAAGGGAGCTGAGCTAATAAAAGGCAGTAGCTTACACGGTATATTATTGCTTTGCTTTCTGCTTGTCTAGCGAATATTTACCTCCTCTGGGAGCAGTTTTCATATTTATTTGATCTCTCCTCCCAGCTAAAGCTGACTTTGTGGTACATTGCAACAGGATTAATGCCAGGGCCAAGGGTGCAGAGGCGTGTCAGGGGTCTCCATGGAGATTCTCCAGCCTCAGGGAAGATCCCGGTGGTGCTGGAGCCAGCAGAGCTGTTAAACACCAGCAGGGGATGAATTCCAGGCTCATGGAGCAGGAAACTCCTGAAGCAGCACCAGGAAGATTGGAGATGGTTTTTAGGCTGGTCCTTGGACCAAAGCAGGAGTCTCTCTGTGGTGCACCCACAGAGGAGAGAATCCCTGGGGTCCTGGGAAGGGTCAGGGGCTCTGTGCTCTCTCTTAATTCACAGATCTGCACGGAACCAGCCCAAAATGAGAACAGCTGGACTTGTGCACCTCCTCTCCTCAGTGCACTAGGTCAGACTGTCACATCACCTCCCTGGACTCAAACCCCAGGGGATGTGGAGCATCCAAATCTCCACCCAGCATCACAGCCACACCTCGAGGCACAGCGTGACAGTCCTGAACAGAAACTCCCAGGCTGCTCTTCACTTTGATAACAACTCAGAGCAAGCTTGTTGAATATTAAATCATCCTCAGCTGAGCAACATTCGTGTTTGCCCAGTTTGAATTACACAGCAGGAAAGAAACCAAGCTCTTCCAAGAGGGAGAGCTGTCTCCAGGACCCACAGGTGATTTTGGACATTTTTTTTGTTCAGGGCATTCGAAAAGGGACCTCTCCACAAAGAGGAACAGATTGTTCCACTTTTAAAAATAAAATCATGCCTGAATATTCTTCCTCCAATATTCTGTGTGGGCCAACAGCCTGGCCATGAGAAGAGAGAGGGAGAGCCCCCTCTGGATGAGTTAGCATCCATATCCAGGTTTTTCTGTGGTTTTGCTCCCCGGTGCCTGAACTGAAATAGCCTGGAGAGATGATTTGGCACCTCTGCAAGTCCTGCCTGTCACTGCTGCCTGTACTCTTCCCTGTCAGCTGCTTGCCCGAGCTGCTCCCCTGCCTCTGGAGCTCCTCCTGGCAGGTTTTACTCTGGGCACAGCCTGGGGTGAGCTTAGATTGAGCTTAGCTTAGCCAAGGCCCTGGGTACAGGCAGGAGCAGGACGTGGCAGGGTCTGTGTCACAGAGCTGTGCTCCCACACTCGTTACCTGCTGTTCAACTATTTAATATTTGAGAGCTCTATTTGTTATGCAATTTGTGGAGCTGTTTATGGTACAGAAGCCCTCAGACAATAAGCTAAAGGAAAGAGCAGGAGCTGGCAGCTGTATACATTGCCCTTTGTCGGGATTAATGAGCCTTGTTTGCTTTCTGCCTTTTTGCAGCTCTCTGAAATGTCACACATCACCCAGAGTGCCTGGCCAAAATCACATCATCAACCTCACCCCACATCCACCCCCTACACCTCGGTGTCTTCATCCCCACCCTGACTTTTCACCCTAAAACCCTTTCCACTGGTGGACCTTGGAATGGAATCTCAAAACATTTTCCACACTGGGCACTGCAATTCCCAGGGAGGGACTCAGTTTGGGGGGTAATGCTCACCATGACCATGATTAGAGCCAGAGCACTCCTGGAGCTGTTACACCTGGTGGGTCAGCAGCACACAGACATCCAGCACGGCTGAAGCTGTGTGCAGGACAAAGCTCTGCAGCTGCTTGGTCCTTGCTCTCAGACAGGGACGGGGCTGTGCGTGTCTGCTGGAATTTCCAGGGATAAACTGATGGATGCTCCAGGCTGCCACTGACAGCTCCAGGCTCCCTCTTTACCCAAGAGCTCTTCCCATCTCTCCCCACCAGCAGCACCTTCCTGCTGCTGCTCCAGTTGTCCCTTCTCCATGTCCAAAGCTGTCCCAGCCCTGGTGTCCTGGGTGCAGTGAGGAAGAGGAGCTTCAACCCTGCTGGCCCCATGCCCTGGCACAGCCCTGCTGAGAGCAAGAGTCAGTCCAGGGTTGCAGGAGCAGCTGAATTATCTCATTGCTCCCTAGAAGGGGTGGCTGAGGTGGTCTCTGAACAGAAACAATTCTGGCCAGAGCTCATCATTCTCACCCTCGCTAGGAGTGCCAAAGGGGACTCGGGTTCATGACAGAATGTCCTTGTCCCCTCTGCTCACAGATGATTGTTTTCTGCTCCCAACCTCCCCCTCTCACTGCAGCCAGGCTGAGTCAGAGCCTGCAGGAATCCAAGCCCCTGTGGGGGCTGAATCACAGCCTCCCACACTCTCCAGCACCCAGAGCTCTCACCAGCGCTGGGAACGGAGCTCTGGGTGCTTCACCAGAGCCTCCACGGGTGGGAAGGCCTGAACCAGCTCCTCAACCCTTTTTTTAGCAACGTTTTAATTCCTGTCTCCCTGCAGATAATTGTCCTGTTTCTCTGTGTGGGCTGGCTCAGCCAAACCCCTCCCTCTGTGTCCTCTCAGAGGTGTGGGGGCTCTTCAGTGCAGACAGCTCGGCTCCATGGGGATCCCATCCTGGCAGCCCTCCTGTCCCCAGGAGCAGGGATGCTCCAGGTGTCCTGAAAGGGAGCAGACAGGAGAGATGGACAGGGACTTCTTACATGGGTATTACAGGATAAGGGACAATGGTTTCAACCTGACAGAGAGCAGGTTTAGATTGGATATTAGAAAAATCTTGTTCTCTCTGAGCGTGGGGAGGCTCTGGCACAGGGTGCCCAGAGCAGCTGTGGCTGCCCCTGGATCCCTGGCAGTGCCCAAGGCCAGGCAGGAGCAGCCTGGGGTGGTGGAATTTGTCCCTGCCCATGGCAGGGGTTGGGACCAGATGAGTTTTTAGGTCCCTTCCAGCCCAAACCATTCTGGGTCTCTGTGGTCACCCCCAGCCTGTGCATTACACGTGAAATGAGGTTTCACATTATCAGCCTGGGTGAGCATTCCAGCAGGGAAAAGGCAAGGACAAACCTGTCCCTCCTCAGGGAGCCTCACAACCACAGGGAAAACCCTAAAAAACCCAGCCATGTGTTGTAACTCTGCTGAGAGAGACTGGTAATGAACAGTCGTGTCTCTAAGTTAATCAAGGGCCTCCAAGAGTTTTATATGGATAAACAAATCCAATTCCTCTAATCCCAGGAAGATCCCAGACACACAGTGCCACACTGGGCTGTTTCTCTTTTACTGCCCACGTGCAGGTCCCTTCCAGCATCTCCAGGTGTGGGATCACAGTGGTCAATGTGAAGTTCACTCAGCGTTTTTGACTGAAATGGAGCTGCTGGCGGGTGTGAGCGAGCTCTGCAGAGCCCTGCTTCCAGCTCAGCATTATTCAATTAGCCCATTTTGCTGATTGCCAGCTGGGTCACTGTTGGCAGGGTTACAGCTGCCTCGGCTCTCACCCAGAGATCATATTTGAAAATACACCTGGGGCAGGGGGATATTAAAAAATAACAGACCTTCAGTGTAACACGATTTCCAAACATCCCCACAGCTGCTCGGCTGATCCTGGAGTGAAGTTCAGCTCATTAATTTGGAGCACCTCAAGTAAAGTTGAAATAAAAACGTGTTTTCTGTGATCTCTGCGCTGGCAGTGGGTGTGGGAAGCAGGGAGGGGTGGCCTGAATAATTTCACCTGTCTGCAGTGAATTATACAGTAAAATTCACAGAAATCTAATGATCCTGAGGGATTGTGTCTGCCTGTGCAAGGCTGAGGGTGGAAATAGCACATGTGGAGGATCTGTGGGTGAAAATGTGCCTGTGCTATCTTGGTATGAAGAGAAAAGAGGAGAGGAGAGGAGAGGAGAGGAGAGGACAGNGGGTTATGAAACTCTGATGGCTTTTGGACAGGAGAATTAAGAGATTGAAAGAGGAGAGGAGAGGAGAGGAGAGGAGAGGAAGGAGGGGAGAAAGACCTAAATATTTGAATATTACTGTTTATGAACTTGGCACTGTGTGTCTGACTCCAGCAGGACAGCACTGCCCACAACTGCCTGGGTGTTGGAGAGATTTAACCTGCAAAATTCACTTTGTAAAATTGTAAAAATTAATGTGAGTGCGACAGGGGTGAGCACTGACTGTGCTGCACTCCAGAGACACAGGCAGCTTCCAGACAAGCTGGCTGTTTGCTGAAGAGCCTAAATCCTCATTTCCAGTGAGTTTGCCACGGGCCTGAAGCTCTCTGAGCAAAGCCAGGGGTGGCAGCTGGAGAGCAGCAAAGGCAGTGACACCTCTGAGAGGTGAGCGGGCAGCCAGGGATGGACAGGGCTGAGCTGGGACAAAGGCAATTGCTCTCAACAAATGCTTAATGGGATGATGGAAACAGGCCCCTGTTTCACATCCAAGGAGAGATCCAGCCAGATCCTCTCTGCCCTAGGAGAGAACATCCCTCACTGGCTGCAGAGGCCTGAGCCAAAGAGCATAATTGGAGCTACAGCAGGAATAATAAATGCCAATTAGGTGGCATTTTCCCAAGCATCCAGTGCAGCCTGGCTGTGTTTGGAACAAATTTTCACTACAACTGAACTGGAGGAGCACGGAACATGTGTGAACTGTCCCATAAATTAATTAATTCCTCTTGTGTCCTTCTTCCCTGGCTGTTAGAACTTCATACCCCAGACAAAACTGAGGCTGTGCTCGTAATCTACAGGGTGAAATTCCAGCTGATGTGGCAGCTCCATTGTCACTGGTGCCACTGGGGACAAGTCATAAAGGGGAATGACCCAGCAGCACTCCAGGAGTCAGCAGTGCTTGCAGGAGGAATTCAAGGACCCTGCAGATGGGGGGTCCAGCTCCTGGAAACCTGTGTGCAAAGGGATAATCTGGTTTCCCAACAGCTCTGTGCCACAGAGGCAGCAGAAATCGCTGGGGAATGGCCCAGAGATTAGCCCAGCCTCCGTGTGATCTCTGTCTCCTGCACAAAAACTGAAATCACTTAACCCAGCTCTGGGAAATGCACCTTGGGTGGAATGTGACAGCTCTTTAAGGATGCTGCTCCACGGGCTCAGATAGGAAGTGAAAGGAGCTGGAACTCCTGCACACCCACGGGGAGCATGGACAGGAGCAACATCAGCCTGCAAATGAGAACTCTCCCAGCTCCTGCTCCTCACACTGCCAGGTTTGTACTGAGGAGTGCCAGGGAGTGATCCCACCCTCTGTGCCAGGGACTGACCCTCTGATCCCACCCTCTGTGCCAGGGACTGACCCTCTGTGATCACCACCTGTGCCAGNGACTCTCTGTGACCATCCCTGTGCCAGGGACTGACCCTCAGAGACCATCCCCTGTGCCAGGGACTGACCCTCAGAGACCATCCCCGGGCCAGGGACTGACCCTCAGTGACACCCTCTGTGCCAGGGAATGATCCCACTCTCTGATCCCACCCCCTGTGCCAGGGAGTGATCCCACCCCCTGTGCCAGTGAATGACCCTCTGTGACCACCCCCTGTGCCAGGGAATGACCCTCTGTGACCATCCCTGTGCCAGAGACTGATCCTACCCTCTGTGACATCCCCTGGGCCAGGGACTGACCCTCTGTGACCATCCCCCTGTACCAGGGACTGACCCTCTGTGACCATCCCCTGTGCCAGGGACTGACCCTCTGTGACCATCCCTGTGCCAGGGACTGACCCTCTGAGACCACCCCCTGTCTGACGAGAGGCCCTCAATGCAGGGCTGTTCCCCTTCCAGCAGAAGTATTTGGGTTGAGAACTCTTGCCCAAAATGCTGAGATCAAACTCAGCCTGCTCAGCTCGATAACAGCAGCTCCATTAAAAACCTCTCAGGCACCAATTTTGCCTCTCTCCATCCCCTGTCATGAGCTCATCAGTAAACAGCTAAGCAGCAACTTGATTAAAAATGTGAAAAGAGATTTTCTCCTCTAAAGATTTCATGCAGAGCTGTTTTAAGCTCCTTCCCACCACAGGTTTTCACAACTTGTTGGTTGAAATCACTCACACAGAACGCTGTCTATCCAAACACAAGCTGTGCTGCCCTGTCCAATTTCTGTTCCTCCCACTAACACATCCATTTATCTCAGCATTCCAGCATCTTTTCGATGATTTTAATACCTGGCAAAGATTTATGCAGAGGTGACTCATGGTCAAATATCAACAAGCAATTTGAGAAGCAGCGTTTCCAGAGGGATCCTTGGAGGAGGCAGAGATCTCAGTTTATGAGGGTTTGATTTCTACCCTCTCAATACAGAGCTTTCAAAAGAGAAAAAAAAAAGACAATTAGCAGATGCAGAACTGAAAGTGGGATAGCTCAAAAGCTGTTGGAAACACAGAGAACTAATCCCTGTCTCTGTGTGCAAAAGCATCCTCCGAGGAGGGCACCTAATGCTTTTATTTGGATTTTTTCACTACTGCTGCCAAAGCCTCTCCACTCCCTTGCTGTTCTGAGCATGTATGACTAATGTACAGAGGTTTGGGAGCCTCCAGGACAGATCCCTGCAGCAAACACTGTCTATCTGACCACAGAATTTAATGAAAACTCGCTGGAACACAATATTTTTTGAGACGAGAGTTCTAGAGGCTGCTGCCCTCCTTAATGATAAAAGAAATCATGTCCATATTGGGTTTTCTGTTCTCCTTTGAAATGTAATCCCGGGGCTGTGCATAAAGGAGCAATTGTACTTGAAAAAGAGAAATGGGACCGTGTCAGAGCAAGCTTTGAGCACCTCTGGGCAAGGGCAGAGGAGATTTGAGTTGGAGTCTGACAGGGAGAGGCAGAAGACAAAAGGTGAAGTGGAGAAAGAGGCACTCATGGAATACCAAGGCAGAGGGAGAGATGGAAGTAGAGAACAAAAGAAAATAGATATTCCAGAGCTCTCTGCACTGATCCATGTACAGAATCTATATATTTACCTACCCACACTTCATCTTTTCTATCCCCATCTGTCTCTGTGATCAAACCACTTCCCTGGTCTTTCTCCTCTAAACTCCTGCTTCTTCCTTCCTCCACCCTCCTCTCTTTCTAACCTTGCTCTTCCAGTGCCTCTCTGCTTCCAGTGAGAAGTTCCTCCCTCCCCTCATCCATGCAATCCATCACAAACCACATTCCGAGCCCTCTGGACACAATGAAATTCCAGTTCCCTGGTACATAAATAATCCCTTTTCATGTAATCTTAGGATTATTCATTTCAAAGGGAGGGCAGCAAATGTATCGAATTTTTATAAATGCTGGCATTTTAAAAATAAATGAATGGGGTGCAACAGGACTTTATTAAAATACAAAGAGATTAGCAAGGTCTCGTTCCCTTCAATTATTAACAATGTACTTGTTCTCCAGAAAAGTACCCATGAAAATTTAAAACAGATGAAAATGGTTGTTCACTTAAAACTGCTCTGTTAATCTGTGAGAAATGTTTTATTCAAAGGCATTAAATGAATACTGCAAGGTTTGATATGAGATAATCCATCATTCATGTGGCACAAACACGGGGATCGATAAAGTGTTGTGTCAAGAGGAGAGGAGAACATGGCATCTTCGGAGGATTTCTGCACAGGAGGCTTGTTTCAATTCATGGGATGGCCAAAATCAATATTAACTCATAGATTTTACAAACTGGATGCCTTTTTGTTTTTCCATTTATAACTCTGCAGTCTCAGCTCACATTCTGAGGCTGAAAGGAGAAAACTCTCAAAAGCTTTGGTGCAAATTCCCACCAAAAGAGAAGGGACAGTTTTGGCACTGGGTTTAGGGATGGCCAAATCACCACAAAAAGGGCCCCCGAGGAAATCTGGGGGTGAGTTACAGGTTATGTTGGACTTCTCCCCAAAATCAAGCTCTAATTATGATTAAAACTTTTATCCTGGGTGTCCTTGGAAGGTTCAAGGAGTATGGGCAGGATAACAATGCTGCTTGAACCAAACTGGTTGAACTCCACCTTGAACAGCTTTGTTTTTATTGCTTTCATTGTTTGCACCAGAGCCGAGTCAAAAGAGAACCATCAGCATCAAGGCCATCGGAGCACGTGGATGTCCCTTTTGTTCTGACAAAACATCCCAAACAAACACAAAAGAAGGCCAAAACAGGGAAAACAGAGAAAATCCACATGAAAGGAAAGCGTTGTTCCAGCTAAAGCTGGGAGTACGAGGGGTTCCTTCACCCAGCTCGGTTGTTTTTGGACACGTTTGAACAAAGGAATTCCTGTAAAACTCCATTTCCTTCCGATGTAAATGCAGAATGTTCAGGAAAGATGTGCCAGGAACCAGAGAGAGCCCAGGGGCCAGGAGGGTGGGATCAGAGGGTGGAAGAAGGATGGAATAAGGGTGAAATTACAGGATGGAATCAGGGTGGAATTAGAGTGGAATCAGGGTGGAATTAGAGTGGAATCAGGGTGGAATAAGAGTGGAATAAGGGTGGAAGAAGGATAGAATAAGGGTGGAATAAGGGTGGAATCAGAGAATGGAATCAGGGTGGAATTAGAGTGGAATCAGGGTGGAATTAGAGTGGAATCAGGGTAGGATCTGTGTGGAATCAGAGGGTGGGATCAGGGTGGAATAAGGATGGAATCAGGGTGGAATCTGCGTGGAATGAGGATGGAATCAGAGGATGGAATCAGGGTGGGATGAGAGGATAGAATCAGGGTGAAATCAGAGAATGGAATCAGGGTGGAATTAGAGTGGAATCACGGTGAAATCAGAGGGTGGAATCAGGGTGGAATGAGAGGATGGAATCAGGGTGGGATCAGGGTGGGATCAGAGGGTGGGATTAGGGTGGAATAAGGATGGAATCAGGATGGAATCTTAGTGGAATCTTAGTGGAATCTTAGTGGAATGAGGATGGAATCAAAGAATGGAATCAGAGGATGGGATCAGGGTGGGGTCAGGGTGGAATCAGAGGGTGGGACAGAGCGATCCATCCCCCGGATCCTCACCTCCCTCCTCCCCGTGTTTGCACAATTACTGAGCTTTCCAAGGTGAGATTAGGGAGGACTCGGGCTGCAGATCTGAGCACACAGATGGGTTTTATCTCCCCAGGATAAGGCTACTGAGCTGCTGATAGCTGTTATCTGTATTGCTAATGAGCAGGGCTGGAAGGCAGAGGCACCGGGCTGCAGCGAGTGGCCACAGTGAATCCTAAACAGGGCTGGGACTCTTCATCTTTGCCACCAAAGTGGGCACAGAGAGGCCAAAAAACTGCCAGAGCCACTGCGGCCAGGTGTAGATGAGGCTGGCCTCACTTTAAGCCCAGGAAAATAAGAATGAAACAGAGAGGAGATGGCCACTCTTTGCTAAAATAACAAGACAGGTACTGAAATAGAATTAATATGCAAGAAAAGACCATCTTTCTTCATATCTCTCTGGAAATAAAGATGGAGACAGCAACTCTTGTGTCAAACTGGCTTGAAAGCTGAAGGAGCTGTGAAAGAAGATGATAATCGAGCCTGTGATTCTGTGATAAAAATTGCTTTCTTACTGGGTTAGTCTGATCATTGTAGAGGTTTGCTGGGTGAAGCAGGGTTTTGCCCATCTGACCTCCCACATCCACATCTCATGGAATAATTCCTTCCTGGTGCACAACAGCCCAGATGTGCTGTAAGTGCAAAAGTTAGGGAATTACTTCCAGGAAAAAAAAGCAAATCCTCTTCCAGTTTCTCTGATCCAGTGCTGAAACAGCTCAGAATTATTCTGTGAACTGTCTGCCCTCCCACAAACCTGGGCAGAGCAGCAACAGAGAGAAGAGAAGAGCTCAAAGTTCACGGAGCTTTCAAGTGTCTGCTGCAGCTTCTTTGGCTGATTAAAGAAGAGTTCACGTTAATCATACCTTGTGCTTAATGAACTAACACAAATTGCATCAAGCAGTGAGTCTTTTATGGGAGATGCTTCCCCCTGAGACAAAGCTCAGCAAGAAAAATAAAGGCAAAAGGAGCATCTGAGGCATCCCCATCCTTCACTGCATGAGAGGTGTGGGAAGGGTAAAATTCACACGGTGAAATTCTTATTGGTGAGTGCCACACACCTTCTTCTGGGGGGAGAGGCAGCATGGAGTAGGAAATCAGGGAAAATATAGGTAAAAATAAGGAAAAT
The DNA here is from genome assembly GCA_013397245.1 of Thryothorus ludovicianus. Classification (NCBI taxonomy): domain Eukaryota; kingdom Metazoa; phylum Chordata; class Aves; order Passeriformes; family Certhiidae; genus Thryothorus; species Thryothorus ludovicianus. The sequence continues at coordinate 40,367 of VZTB01008801.1, forward strand.
GTAACCAAGGAAGAGTGTAAGCAACATAAAGCTGCACATTTGATCAGCTTTTCTTCATGCACACAGAGAATCCTGGCTCTGGTGAGAGAGATGGGGTTTCTTGTAAAGAAACCTCTGCAGCCATCCAGGGAGTGCTGGTTTTCACCCTGACCTTTCATCATTCTGGGTATATTCATTGCCAGCCTATTCCTGGCTCTGTCCCCGCCTCCTGGCACGAATTTGGATAAATATTGCTCCATTTTCTCCGTGCCTCAGCTTCCTTTCAGTAACATTTAACAAGCTGAAATCACCTGCGTGCCAGCAGGACTTTGAAATTCCCAGATGAAAGGGAGAGACTTGCTTCTGCTGTAAAAGATGACCAAATTTGTGAATGAATAAACCCAGGGTCAGATAACATATTACAAATATACTTGTAAGAGATAATGGAGCATTTATTTATAGAGCCATCAGAAGGCCAGACCTGGCCTCCTTCTTGTAAATGGAAGCAACAGCCCATTTCTTTGGGCTCTGGGCCAGTTCATACAAAGGCTGACACATTATTAAAGCCAGGATAGTTCTATTTTCCATTTCTCAAGGCTGCCTTTTTCATTAGCATATGTTTCTCCTTCTCTGTCTAGCTTTTCTTTCTTTCTTTTTTGCAGAGCTCTGATACAGTTCTGCAGTCTATTACCACGTTCATCAGCCACAAAATCTGACCCTGGAAGGATCAGAGAGAATTTCTTGTGCTTCTTGTCACCTTCACCCAGGCTTTGTTTGTCAATTTTGGCTCAGGACACCGGTGGTGGCAGAGCAGATTTCTACTTTTTTTTTTTATTTTGTTTTGTTTTGTTTCTGTTTTTTTTGTTTTATTTTGTTTTCCTGTGGCAAGGAGCCACCAAATTCTCCAAGACCTGAACACCCGATCCCCTTTTTGAGCCAGGTCAGTGAAATGTAAGGATCTGCAACCTGCAAGGTCTGCAATTTGAATTTATGATCTCAAATGAAGGCTCAGTGTTCAGAGCAGCTAAAGATCCCTTTTTTTTCCCAGCCTGCTGCTGTGGATCTGCCTAAAAGCCATTGCCTGAGGATATTCTGGCTCTCATGTTTGCCTCAGGATCAAAAGTATCCCGTGGGCAAGGCTTATCAATAAACACCAGGCTGCAGGGCTTGGTTTGCTCTCTCTTTATCAATTTTGTCTATTTTGCTGATGAAATTGCCTCAGTGAGCAGGAATAAACCAATCAGACACTTTGTCTCCCATATCTTCTCTGCCTGGAGGTTTGAGGATGGGCAGGATTTTGCTGTTTGGCCTCTGGAATGTTCCATCCTGTGGAGCACTTCCCTTGCAGACCATCAGCTGTTGGGTGTGGGACAGATCCTCTGCGTCACTTTGGTGACATCAGTGACAGGAAAAGGAATAAATCTCTGAACTTTAGGGTGCAAAAGCTGACCCTTCCCAACTGAAGACCGGAGTATCAACCTCAGAGTTAAAATATCTCAATGGCCAAGGAAAAGTGGGCAAGGGAAGGAACATTTCCACAGCTGCAGTGTGGAGCTGGAACAGCTTCAAAGAATCTCCTGAAGTTCCTGAATCCTCACAGATGGGAATGGAGCAGGAGCTCACAAGCAACTTTGCTCCCGTGGCTTTTCAGAGTTTTGCTGAAATCCTCATAATTTTTCCAGGCACTTGTGCTGCAGTGCAGAGACTCCAGCCTGGTCACCAGCTGAAAAACAGCCTGGTGGCAGCACGCCGTGGGCCCTTTGTTTGCTTCAGGGAGGATTTTTTCCTCGTTATATTCTTATCAAAAAAGAATTATGCTGTGCAATATTCCCAGATTTAGGGGATCTCTCTGCCAATTCAGCTCAGCCTAAGCCAATCCAATCTACCCATCCATATGCAAAGATATTCAGGAGCCCACTGGAGAGCTGGAAAGTGAGAGAGTAATAATTTTCTGACCTGCAAAGATGTTGTTGTGAACAAGGTTAACTGAAGGAATTCATCTTCACTGAGTAATGCTTTTCCTCATGAGGTTTTTCAAGGCTGAGGACTGAGCTGCCTGGACACTGCATCATTTTTACCATGGCACTTCTTCATTTTTCGTTTTACTGTTGGCACTCGCCTCTTTTCCCTCCCTCTCTTTTAATTTTCAGCCCTTTTTTGTAAATGGTTCTGATTTATTCAGTCTCTCCACACCTCTCCCCCTGTCCTCCTCTCTGTTTAATTCTCCATAGGAAGGAGAAATTTGAAGTAATGGAGCTGCTTCCACCCTGGACAGGTTGTGCAGCCAAAATTGGTGATTTGGAAGAGCTCGGATGCTCAGAGGCCACAGAGGTGTTCAGACAAATCTGAGAGCTGTCAATTCCTGCTCACTCCTTGTTCCAAACACCTCCACTGGCAACTGGAATTCTGATTTCAGGCCCCTTTTCATTTTTAGGGGCACACAGAGCTGTGTTTGCTGCTAGAAGTTAGTGAGTGCCCAAATTTTCAGGCACTGCAAACATTGCAAGGTTTAATTTTCCTCTGAATAAGCAAAACTGGCAGCCTGATAAATTCCAGTGATTTCCACAGGAATGGGAGCTCTTCCAAATGGAACCTGATGGGTGAATTCCATGCAGGGGCTCCACTGGGAGCTCACCTTTCATCCTGGACAGAAACACTCCTGGGCCTTCAGTGCTTTCACTGCTTTTTTATGTGCACAAAAGGTTTTAAGAACGACTGCAAAGAAACTAAAACTCGACTGAAACAAAAGGAGAGTGGATCACACATCAAACTATTTGTCCTGAACCCTTGGCTGATTAGAAATTTGAACATTTAGCCCCTTACAGGTTCATTAGTCCTCAGCCAGGTGGGATTCACTGCTGAGGGTTGCAGTGAATTGCAGGATGGCCAAGACCATTTCCTATTCTGTGCCATAAGGATTTGGAATATTGGCTGGCTGACAGCTCCAAGAGCATTCTGTTGAGCTGTCTAATAACAGGCTGAGTGTAAAAAGTTAAATTGCAAAGAGTTTTGCAAGCAGAGTAACTTTTTAAAGTAACTTGCCTTGAATTTTTCAACAAAAATAAAAAAACCAACCCTCAACTCCCCAAGCTTTGCTGGGGACCTTTCCTGAGTTTCCTTCAGCCTTTCCCTCTGCAAATTATTTTCCTGTCAGCCTTGGCAACATTCTCATGCTGTTACCTGAAGAAGATTTAGCAGCTCAGCATCACCTGAGCTGAAACCCAACCCCAGCCTCACAATTCCCCCCATCCTCTGCATCACCCCGGCTCAGCTTAAACCTCCAGCACTGTGCTGATCCACTTTAGGTGAGTTTTTGGACAGCAGTGAGTTAAAACAGAGCTGAAATTCCAGCCTTGCCTGCCATTGGAGCAGATTCACTGCTGGGGATAATTCCTGGGGATTGCAGAGCAGTAACCCAGGGATGAACCCGGCCCAGGGGCCAGCTGATGCCAGGGGCTGTAAATCCCCCTCGCTCTGGCACCACAATATTTATTGTCTGAGCCAGTGAAGCAAGGAGCAGTGTCACATGTCCCTGGAAGCCTTCTGTACTGGGATGGGAACTCAGATATTAGCAGCTTTTATCTAAAAAAAGGGCAGGGAGGGCTCCATTTGCAGGACAGAAGGCGTAATATTGAAATGATCCATCACAGCCCATGTGCCCAGATGGCTCTGGGAAGGAGAGGGCAGGGGTTGCATTGCCCAGTTCACCTCATTTAAAGAAACAAAGCTGAGAAGTAAATCCTGGTGCTACTGAGCCCTAATTCCTGAGCAGGAGATGCACCTTTTGGAAGCAAAGCAGTAAAACAAAAATTAACAGTTGCTGGCCATACAAAAGATTTCCTTGTCTTGTTTTCATCGGATGAACAAGACCAAGACCAAGCGGAGAAATGGACAAAGAAAGAGTTAATCTTCAGTGCCTGAACTGACCTCAGCAGAGGGCAAGCACTGCTCATGCACCCTGGTTAAATTTTCCCACATTCCCATTTTCTTGAAGTGAAACTAGAGAGCTGATGAAATGCTCTGGAAAAAAGCTACCATGGAACCCTGGCAAAATTGTCATTACTTGTCGTGTTTTATGTGCTTTTTAAGTAATTTCCTGCTCAGACTCTAGTATTAAATAAAACTATCCTAAGCACCACTGCAAGGTCACTCCATATATTTAATTCTTCCCATTAAAATTCCTCATCTGCCACATCTGTTGATTGGTTTGTGTGTTCAATTAGCTACCAGGGGCTGTGTGAGCCGGGTTCTGTTGCCTGTCAGCGTGACAAATTAGCATATCCATGATGCAAACCTCGGCTTTAGGACACCCATCACACACAAATGTTAAGTGACAGAGCCCATAATTACATGGCAATTGCTCTCTCCCCGCTCCCGGGTCCCTCCTGTCTCCAAGCGTGTCAGAGGGATGCCCACAGATTGATTTCAGGTTCAGACCTGCTCCGTGCTGCAGGCACAGAACATTTCCAGCTCCCCAGCAGATTTTGTTAAAGTTCAGCACGTCCCAGGTCGCAGCCAGGTCAGGAATTGGGCGCTCTGGAGCACGGCTATCAGCCCACATCTTCCTGCTGGCACTGCCCAGGCTACAGAAGCAAACACAGGAGCAAAATGGCAGGAAATTACTGAATTATCAGACCAGAGGATAAGCATCTTCCTCACATTTGGGTGCTGGCTGATAACCTGAGGCACAGCACTGATAAAGTGACAATAAACTCGGGGAGGAGCTCCTGGAGGAGCAGTGAACTGAGCTGCAGGGCTCTGGAGCTGTGGGATGTGGCGATAACATCTGGAAATTGGTGACATCTCAGAGGGAGATGGTCCAGGGGGAACTGGGAATTGTTCATCTCTGCATTGTTGTCATCATTTATCCAGCAAGGGAAAGGAATTATTTGTGTGAGGGTGTTGCCTTCTGGTTTGGGATCACGCCAAAATCTTAGCTGGGCTCCTTTGGGTAGAGCTTCAGATGAGGAGATCAGCTCCAGGAACTGTGCCTCACCTCTGCATTTCCCTGTAAAAACGAGGACATGTGCATGAGGCTCCTTTATTTAGTGAAATAATTAGAACTAAAGCTTTCTCTCTCAGCACAGAGTTACACAGACTCAGGTTATTATTTCAGTACTCTGGGACAGAACCTCTTGTGCTGATTTCCCTCAGTGGAGGCTTGGTGCTGATGCTCTGAACCACAGAACCACAGAATCCCAGAACCATAGAATCCCAGAATTACAGAATCCCAGAATCCCAGAATTATAGAATCACAGAATCCCAGAATCCCAGAATCCCAGAATTACAGAATGCCAGAATTCCAGAATCCAGAATTGCAGAATCACAGAATCATAGAATCACAGAATCACAGAATT
>VZTB01008801.1:46314-56478 GCA_013397245.1 Thryothorus ludovicianus
CAGAATCCCAGAATCACCAGGTTGGAAGAGACCTCCAGGATTGAGTCCAACTCTTGCCCTAACATCTCAACTAAACCCTGGCACTGAGTCCCACATCCAATCTTTTTTTTTAAACACATCCAGGGATGGTGACTCCACCATCTCCCCTAGGCAGGCCATTCCAGTATTTTATCACTCTTCCCACAAAAAACCTTTTCCTAATATCCAGCCTATATTTCCCTGACCCAGTGACAGGTCCCTGTGTGCCCTGCCTGCCAACCCAGGTGCTCTGAGGTGTTTCCCTGCCCCTCTGTTCCTGCTCATCCCTGGCTGGCTGCCCCCTGAGCCTTTGCAGAGCAAGCATTGAGGGGAAGAAAGGGAGATTTGCAAAGCTGCCGTGTTTTTCTGCCGTGTTTTTCGAGCTGGCTGAGTTCCCCCAGCACTGAGGGGAATGTTTGTGTGTGTGTGTTTGTGTGTGTGTGTGTGCAGATGCCTTTGCTCCCCTCGCTGGCTGAGCTTCCCCAGCACGGAGCCAAGGATTATTCCAGTGGAATTACAAGAGCCGAGGCTCTGCAGAGAAAACAATTTCACACAAGACTACCCCGGCTGAGGAGCAGGGACACAAAGGCAGGGAAGGAGCAGCTGATCACTCCTTGCCTTGCCAGGGTGAGCGAGGAGCCAGTGAGGGTAGAACAGCAGCCAGGGTGATTTTCCTTGTCAGGGAAAGAAATCCATGGAAGACTGAGGTGGTTTGATTCCCCAGAAATGGCCTTGCCTGTTTAATTACCATTGGAGCTCCATCCAGCCCCTTCCTGGGCACTTCAGTGTTGGGTTTCAGAGGTCCCACAGAAAGTTTCTTCTGCTTAGATGATGGAGGATGGGATGAGATTCACCTGTGGAAGCAGGAACTGGGAACCTGTGCACTTTAGCTACTAATTCCAGCAGATTTTGGAAAAAAATACATATTCTCTGTGCTTAAGGATCCTGATGACAGAAGGGATGGGTTCTGCTGTGGTTTTGTGGAATTCCTGCAGTAACACAGGCAGGAGACAAACAGCTGGACAAGAAGTGCCAAATATTTGACCAGAGCCAATCTTATCCTTATGAAATAAGGATTTCCTAATGAAATAAGGATTTCCCAATGAAATAGCTTGCTTTTACTATGGACATAGGACTGCTCAAAGCACAAGCTTGGAAAAGACTGATAAATCTGTTTTGGGTGGATTTCCCACTCAAGCCATGCAAGATGGGCACAGTTTAAACCATGTAAACCATTTCTTTTGACCTAAGGTGGTTTAGAGGGACAAAGAGAGAAGCCCACAGCTCCATCCAAAGCCCTATCTGTCTCTCATTTATGCTCTGCAAATACCAGCAGGTGTTCAGCTGCAGGATTCTTCCATTCTCCAGAAAGTTCCCAAAGCAGAACTCAATTCCCAGCACAAGATCCAGTGGCACAAGCAGCAGGTGGCATCAGCCTGGGCAGGGACAGGCTCTGAGCACAGCTGGGTGGTGCTGCAGATGGTGAAAGGTGTTGCACGGGTCTCAGCCTCCTTAAACCTGACAAGGAGCAGCTGCCTGTGCAGCCTCAGCCTGATTTCTGCACGCAGTGAATGCCCACAACTCGAGATTAAACTCTCACCACCCACAAAAAAGCTTGAAGAAACCTCAGGTGAATAAACTCCCTTGCTTCTGGAAGGGGAACACAAGGAACAATTCAAGTGAAATTAATGAAGTGTGGAACAGAGAAAATAAATCAGCATTTCTGTATTTTTTTCTTTCTTCCTTCCTCTTATGAAGTGGAATACATTTGGAGGAGCACCGCTCTTCCCTGGGGCTCCCAGTGCTTCCCACTGCAATGAAGTGCAGCTGGAACACATTTGTGGAGTCCGTGTGTACAAAGCACAAATTAAAGCTTTGAGATGGAAAACCACAAGACAACCCATGACCTACAACAACAGACAGAGCCCAGCAAATGGAAAATGCGCTGGGGCCTGTGGGAAATCTGTTTTATTCCAGTGTTCCTTGTACTGCAGCCTGCCCAGGGTGACTCTGCTCCCACATCCACTCTCTCTGTAAGGGAAGGCAGCATATCCCGGGGGGCACAGAGCTGTTTTAGATCTTGGAGAACACTGAGCTCTTTCCTCACTTCTGCCTGGCTCTGCCGGGCCCGTGTGAGCCAACCCTTCCTCAGGTTTTCCATCTGGGAAAGGAGGATAATGATCCTGACCTTTCCAGAGGTGTTCACAGCAGGTGGACAGGACGTGCAGCTCAAAGCTTGATCTGGGTGCTGTAATACAAATGATGGTGCCTGAACCAAGACATTCTCTTTTCCTCCCTCCCTGACCTTCCTCCCACCCTCCTTTGATGCCAGGCTCTCGCAGCTCCTGCAGCTTCTCCGTTTCCAGCCAGAGACTCTGACAACAAAAATAAAACATTTCAGCAGAGCCGTGTCTCCCCCTGCTCTCCCCTCCCACCCTGCTTCCTTCCCCTGCAGGAGGGGAGGATCAATACCTGGAATGAGCATTCCCAGCTCTCTCCAGCCAGGGGAAGGCTGAGATGAGGCTCTGGCACCGTGGCTGGTGTTGGTGATTGATGGGGGCTGTGCTGGGCACCGGGGGAAGATTGCTTTCTGGGGCTGATGGATAAAGTCTCTCATGCTGCCTGAAACAGCTGGGCAGGAGAATAATGGACCCTCTGATTCCTTCCAGCAGTGAATATTTAGTAAGAAAAGCTCGCAGAGGATTTTCCCTGATTAATTTGTAATTATAGGAGCTTGATTTTAGGTGTGAGCTCCATAAAGTCTTGGTTAAGGAAGGATGTCTGAGCAGTTCATTAAGGCAAAGGTACCTTTATGGGATGGCACGAAAGCATTTCCTGCTGTGAATTAAAGAAATATGAACATTGATCTAATATCAGTGTCCATCTATTAATGGACAAAGACTCTCTAACAGTTTGGAGTTAGAAAGTGGATGTTTATTATGGCTCAAATAGTGTGTGGGATATCTCCCTAATGCACATCGCAAAGTTTCACAGGTGATTACAAAGCTTTTATGGACAAAAATGTTGAATATACAAAATACAAATGCATATTCATACCCTTGTCATTTCCCCTTCTCTGTTTTCTATGCTAATTGGTGAGGAGGCAATTAAGCATGTGTGGCTTGTTTCCTGAAATGAGTTGGGGTCTTTTTTATGAGAAATTAATTAAAATGATGAAGTAAACTAAGTCTTCTTCTTTTTGACTTTTTTACTTTTTTAGGGTATTTGTGATGAACAAATTTTTGGTAGAATTTGCAGTTTCTTGTGCTCAATTTATTTCTTATTATGGGGAAGTTGGCTATTGTCCATAAAATTGACAAGCAATGAGTTATTAGATTCTGGATATCTTATTTGAGATTTGGCTTCTGTTGGGTAAAGTTTATTTGCATTTTTTAGCTAACACAGCATCTATTCTAACTGTAACCTTAACTTTTCTAAAATCCTTAATTCTTCAAAATTAACATCTCAGCTGCTGCAGGGATGAGCTGGGCCCCGTTTGAGGAGTTCCCATTCCCTGGGTGCACAATGCAATTAGTGATGGGGTGGGACAGAGATGATGCTGGGATTGAGGCCTCGGCGTGTTTTCATGTTTACTGCATGGACCTGTTTGCTTTGGGATGTGCACAGCTCTTTGATTGTTCTTTCCAATCCTTTTTCTTGGCGTTCTTCAGTGCCAGCTCTGGTTTGGGGTTGTGGGGTGAGTGAGCTGTCCCTGCACAGCCCCTCAGGGGACACAGGGCACGGTCTGAATCGATGACAGCAGCACCTGAGAGTCTTTGATCTGTCACTGAGACACCTCAAGTGTGGGAGGGACTGGGTAATTCAGGGAGCTGAGGAATGCAAAGCATCACAGAAGAAAACTTAAAGTATTTGTTTCAAATATATCTTTACAAACTGAAATTCTGCAGGCAGATGCCAACCGGGCAATCAAAGCTCCCTGTGCAGTGGTACAAGGGATTGCCCACCCTACAGTGCCACCTAAAAGGGCTTTGATTGCTCTGCCAGCACCCAGTTTGAACTCAGACATGACCCTGGCAATTAGAAATGGAAACAGAATTTCCATCCGACCCCTGGCCAGGGTGAACTCTGAGCAAACAGCTTCTCAGATGCTCTATTTCACTCAGCCTCAGAGCTGCCAAAGCAGGAGGAATTACCAAAATCAACAAGAAACTAATCTCTTTAATCCTGGAAATTTTTAAACTTTTTTTTAAATAAGTTTAAATAATTGATACGCTGTCAGAAGCAGCCTGAATCCATGGTGGGGAGATTAATATTTAATGAGAATGCTTCTCCCTCTCTGTGAGGGGAAGGGATGGCAAAGTCACAAACAAGTCCAGAACAAGTGGCCTGGGGTGGGTGAAGGGCTGGTGGAATTGTTCTGGTGGGTCTTCAGCCCAGAATCCAGGCAGAGGTGCAGTGAGCAGGGAAGGGCTTCCCTGGGTCTTTGTTCTTACAGGAGAAAGGATCCAGAAAATTCTGGAAACAAGAGGAAAGAGGGTAAAAGCTCTGTGAAAATCTATATTAATGGTCGCTCTGTGCAGCCTGGGCTTTATGGGCACTTGGCAGCGTCTCCTGTGCCCACTCTCCTGCTTCCAGAGGATGAATTTTTGCTTCCCTGCTGTGCTCAGTCTTTTTCCCTGTGTGGGTCTGGGCAGTGACTGAAACCCCCCAGCTGGAGCCAGTGCTGGAGCTCTCCCAGCCACTGCCAGGGGTGGTTTTATCCCAGCTGGGCCCTCCCCAGGCAGGTCCCAGGGCACGAAGCTTGCCTGAGGGAAAATGGCATTGCCATGATGCCCCATCAGGGCTGCCTAAAAACAGAGGCCAGACTAAATTACAGAATAAAAAGCAGTTCTGTTTATTGAAGGCCTTCAGTAACATTTAGGGCAGACAGAGCCCCCCAGGGGCTGCACCCAAAATGGACAATGGGTCACAAAGGTTTCACATTTTTATAAGTTTGGTCCATTTGCATATTGGGGTTAATCTCCCAATTACAGCTTCAGCTAATGAAGTCATTTACCCCAGGTTTGCTCTCCCCAGCTCACTTTTGTTTCCATCTCTGGGCCCTGAGGCAGTGAGGTGTCCTTGACTGCCAGGCCTGGAGAGGAATTGTTGTGTGTGAGCAAAATGGGGAAGCAGCAGCTCACACTGAGTGTGGAGTTTGGAGTTATTCACTAAAGAACTGCAGGATCACAAATAGATGGAAAATAGAAAAGCTAAAATCCTAAGGCATCATCCAGGAGAAGGGGGAGGCACAGCCAGAGCCAGAGCTGTCCTGACGTTTCATTTTCTCCTATCCCATTGAGGAAAGGCATTTTTTTCCATACCTACAAAGGCATTTGGAGGCTCAAGTGCTGAGTTCAGCACTGCTCTGTGGGTCTGGGTCTGCAGCCTTTTCCCTGCAGTGAATGCAAGGAGCTGTCCATGCTGAGGAGCTCACTGCTCCTATCAGAGCTGCCACATTGCTCCCTCTCTTATCAGCCTCTGTCCTCACAGAGGGGCCTCATCACAGGAGGATCTGGAGCCTCTCATGACACTTAAAAGCCAGCAGCTCTGTCTTTGTCTCAGCCTTATCTCCCCCTCCGAAGAGGGATCATTGTCTCCAGTATACCCATAAAAATAAGTGCTGTGACATTACTCAGGGAAAAAGCAGCCTCGGTGACAGGTAGCAATGCCAGGTCACAAAACTCAGCAGAAATAAAAAGAAAAGAAGCATATTTCACTGCAGAATGCCAGGCTGACATCAGGAGAAGTGCTGGAACAGAGCCTTGGAGCTTTGTGCCAGAGGGAGTGGGGCTGTACAAGGATAATGCTTCCCTCAGTATTTAATATAAATAGGCAGAGTTTTATTAACCTGCCCCCCGAGGTACCCAACAAGGATCATCTCAGAGGAGAGAAACAATAAGGAAATGAATAACAACTGACTGTATTACACATGCAGGGTGGTGATCGATACCATTCTGCACTAAAATTGCAGTTGGCATCCAAACACATCTCAAAAGGGAAAAAAAACCCAGCAGTAAGAACTCATTCATCAACTGCCTCATCTTTAGAGGCACTTCAGCATTATTAAATGTTTTATTCAGCTGGGGGACTCTGGGCCACACGGAGAAGGCAACAGTGGCCCAAAGACTCAGCTCTCAGCTACAGAGCTGCAAAACCAAATCAGAGTCCCGTGTTCAGTGTCCCAGGGGCTAATTAATGGCTCTGTCACTCTGTCCACACCACTTAACAAAACTCCAGTCTGAGATTCCCAGATCCAGCCCAGGGTTGTTCTTCTGCAGTGCTGGTCTTCTGAAGAGCTAGAGATGAATCTGATGTCACAACAAACCCAGTGTTGGTTCCGATGGTTGTGACCAATCACTCTGAAGGTTCTCTCAGAATGGGATTTTCTTGGGTTGGGAGGAAATGCTGCCTTTAAACCCACAGGAGGCATCGATGGCAGGGAGAGGGAGGGTTATTCCTGACCATTAACACATTGAGGGACTTCTTTTCTGCCTTATTCTTTTCTGGGATACTGCAGAACAATGGCAGATATGTAAGGAACAGGGCACAAGTTCACTGTAAAGAATATTTCGCCCAGGGCCTGATTCCAGGCTGTGTGGTTTTGTGGGACACCTTAAAGACTGGAGGCCCTGTGCTGCAGACACGTTATCTGCCCAAACCTCTCTCCTATTCACCAACAGTGCACACTTCAGGCTGGAGATCAGCTTAAGTGCTGAAATAGCTCTTCTGGGACAGATTTTGGGCTGCAGACTTTCCAGTGCTTACAGATGTACTGTCTCTGGCAATATTTGGTGCTTTTCTAAAAAGCCTTCATTCCCAGAGTCATCAGACCACCCGGGAAGTTCAGCTTTCAGGCAGCAGAGCTTGCAGACACAACCTCCAGAGATTTAAAGCTCTGCAGGAAAACATTGAAACCATGGCTGCCTCTTCATCACCTTTTTTTTTGTTGTTAATTTTAGTATGAATGTGATCAGATGAAAAGCCTGGCTCACGATTTTTCAGCACTTCAGGTTCATAGATGCAAAGTCCTTCTCACGTTTTGCCACGTGCTCCTGAAATGCATCCATTAACTGCAGCCCAAGAGGGCCACGAAGAGCAAGATTTGGGCTTTGAAACAACCTTGGCTCTCCTCGTTTCCACCCAAAAACAGAGCCTGGCTGTCCTGAAACAGCACTGAAGTCGCACACACTGAAAATTCTGCGACTCTGATGGGAGAATAATTGCCTGCTCTCTCAGTACTAATATATTTTTGGTTTCTGGTTGGCTGCATTTGCATCTGGCTTTGCAGGCTGCCTTGCCCGCAGCGCCCTTATCGGATTTGCTTGGTCTCATGACTTACTGCGTTTGTTAGACCAAGTTCTAAATAACCCAAATCAGCCTCAGGAAGGCTCAGCTGGCTGGAGCACACACAGGAGCATGGGGGAGATGCAGACAGCTCAGGTGTGATGTGAGGAACCTGGAATACACTCCGGGCTGGGAGATGCATCCCTGGGAGTGTTGGAGCTGCTCTTCCCTTCCTTCAGACCAGCGACAGAGCCTTGAGCACAACCAGAGCCCACGGCACAAACACTATAAATAACAGTAATGGGGCCACTGCTGGTGACATCAGAGCAGAAATTAGTGAGGCTGGCAACGGCAAAGCTGCAGCAAACTGAAATATTTTCACCCCAGTGCTTTCTGGAAAAGGTCTTTTATCTCAGAGGCTGAGTCAGAGGCGAGGAAGGGGGCAGATGCCTCGCCCCCACTCAGCCTGCTCCTGTGGGGCTCTCGCTTCTGCCTCACAGGAGGGATTTCTGGGAGCCATTTCTGACCCCCCACCTCCCAGTTTCCACTCTGTGACGATGTGGGGATGCAGACAGCACAGGAAAAGTGCTTTCTGTGGGTATTTTCACCCGGCTGAGTCACACTGTGGGGTGTGTGGGGAGGAAGCCGTGCCAGGCTTTAATAAATGCAGTGCCACCACGCTCCCCAAATGACATCTCCTCAATTTAGCAGCACTGCAGTGCTGCCCCCAGAGCCCCATTTCCCACAGGCATTCCCTGGGAAGGGGCCTCGTTGTTGTTGCTGCTCCCAAATCAGGATTGCCCCATCCCACATCTCGTGTCGAGCAGAGCTGGGACAGCCTGCTCAGGGCTTCTCCTTCTCAGCAAACCCATCCCAGCAAAAGGGTTTTACTGCCAAGGTGCCATTCTGTTGGGATTAAAGCTGCCGCCAGCCTTTGGATGGGTCCTCCTGGGTGATGCAGCCTGTGTAATAAAACAGTCTGTTAATTTTACAGCTCGAGTGTGAGGATGAATTGTGTAAGGAAGCTCTTGGAAGCAAACCAGGGCTCGCTGAAGTGGCCGTGAGTGCCTTCAGCACAGTCTTGAAATAGCCAGCAAGCCAAGAAGATGCAGATTGAGCAGGGAGTGCTGCAGCAGAGAGAACACTTCTGCTCTGCCACGGGGACACAGGTGGCTTCATCTGGGTAGGCTGAGGTGGACAGCAGCTGAGGACTGCAGCACCTGAGCTGGCAGCTCATTTTCCAGGGGCTCAGGCGGGTCCTGCTGATGGCTCTGAGGGCTGTGCTGCTGCAGCTTTGCTGGTTTTTGGTGCCCCAGCTCTGCAGCACAAAGATAGCTCGAGTACATCCAGATGTGCTGCAGACAGCCCCAGCTGCAGCATCAGCACGGCTTTTAATAGCCCTGGGAGGAAGTGCTGACAGGAAACTCCGTCAGTCAGCTGAGCCCCTCGAGGTGAGGGGAGCTGGCATCTCCTGAGCCTGGTGCTGGTTCCTGTCAGGCTCCCAGTTTGGGCCAAGGACTGGTTTTTGGTGACCCAGACAGTTGGCAGTGGGAACTCTGATTTCCAGCCCTTCCAAAAGGGATGGAGGGCCTGGCCCAAGGAGATGGCACCAGCCCTGTGCTCCCCAGGCAAAGCTCTTCTGTGATGCCTCCAAAAGAAGCAGGAAAATGTGGGAATCCTGGTTTTAACCAAAGAAAATAATCACCAAGGGGATAGTCAGTGACTGGATCCTTTCTCTGGCGGTTTTCATTGCTTGCAGAGACAGCCTCAAACCAACTCCAAAACACAAATCCTCTCCTTCCTGGGGCAAACTGGCATTGTTGTGTTGCTTGTCCCTGGCTTTGCTGCAGTTCAGGCTGCCTGGGCACACAGCAGAGAGGGAGCAGAGAGGGCTGCGACCTTTCCTCTCCCAGCTGAGCTGTTTGCTGGAGTCCCTGCCGAGACAAAGCTGCCCTTCCCTGCAGCCTGAGGCCGGGGCAGCAGCTCCTGCCTGCACGGAAAGGGGCTGGGATCCAAAAAGCAGAGAGCTCTCAGAACACTGGGCCTGAGAGCCAAAGCTTTGCCTTGAACACAGGGTTCAACCTGAGACCCTGGGGAAAATCGCCAAAATTAGGCATTAAATGCAAAAATGTAGATTTGTAGTTTAAATAAAAGTTGTCAAGCTAAGTACTGGAAAGTTTAGAGATTAAAATTTAAGATCTAGAAGTAGTTATAAAGATAATAAGAAGTTTTAAAGTGCAGTATTACAGGTTTGTGTGTCATCAGATGATTGGTTAAGAAATTCCACACTGCAGCAATAGCTAAACCATATAAACATATATACATATATATATTATAACATATATGTGTTATAAAACAAAATAACTGATGATTGGGTTAAAAACATAAGTATTCTCATTTTATTGGTTAATAAATCCTTAAAAGGTCCTGTAACCAGAGGTCTTGGGACCTTCTGAACCACGAGGTAGAGATGTGAAGAGATCTCACCCTCCCTGCCTGTGTGGAAGATAAAAAGAAATAAACTCCAACATCTAAAGGAGCTCAGAAGTCCCATCTCTGATTTATAATATTTATAATTTCCCCAAGAGGAAGGGTTTTCTATTCTGTTCCCAGGCAGAGAGGACAGTGTGGAGAGCATCAGCAGAGCCTGGCAGGTGCCAGGGATGGCAAAGAAACCAAATCTTGATACCTCAAAAAAAAGGCAAGGAGAGAGATCTGAGGGCCTCAGGTAGAAATAGGAAATGCCAATGACAAGTTTTTAACTTGCATTTCTGCTTTTACTATCCTGCAAGGAGGGAGATCTGAGGGCCTCGTGTAGAAATTAGGAAATGCCAATGGAAAGTTTTTAACTTGCCATTT
>VZTB01008801.1:56600-75688 GCA_013397245.1 Thryothorus ludovicianus
TTGTTGCTGCTCCCAAATCAGGATTGCCCCATCCCACATCTCGTGTCGAGCAGAGCTGGGACAGCCTGCTCAGGGCTTCTCCTTCTCAGCAAACCCATCCCAGCAAAAGGGTTTTATTGCCAAGGTGCCATTCTGTTGGGATTAAAGCTGCCGCCAGCCTTTGGATGGGTCCTCCTGGGTGATGCAGCCTGTGTAATAAAACAGTCTGTTAATTTTACAGCTCGAGTGTGAGGATGAATTGTGTAAGGAAGCTCTTGGAAGCAAACCAGGGCTCGCTGAAGTGGCCGTGAGTGCCTTCAGCACAGTCTTGAAATAGCCAGCAAGCCAAGAAGATGCAGATTGAGCAGGGAGTGCTGCAGCAGAGAGAACACTTCTGCTCTGCCACGGGGACACAGGTGGCTTCATCTGGGTAGGCTGAGGTGGACAGCAGCTGAGGACTGCAGCACCTGAGCTGGCAGCTCATTTTCCAGGGGCTCAGGCAGGTCCTGCTGATGGCTCTGAGGGCTGTGCTGCTGCAGCTTTGCTGGTTTTTGGTGCCCCAGCTCTGCAGCACAAAGATAGCTCGAGTACATCCAGATGTGCTGCAGACAGCCCCAGCTGCAGCATCAGCACGGCTTTTAATAGCCCTGGGAGGAAGTGCTGACAGGAAACTCCGTCAGTCAGCTGAGCCCCTCGAGGTGAGGGGAGCTGGCATCTCCTGAGCCTGGTGCTGGTTCCTGTCAGGCTCCCAGTTTGGGCCAAGGACTGGTTTTTGGTGACCCAGACAGTTGGCAGTGGGAACTCTGATTTCCAGCCCTTCCAAAAGGGATGGAGGGCCTGGCCCAAGGAGATGGCACCAGCCCTGTTCTCCCCAGGCAAAGCTCTTCTGTGATGCCTCCAAAAGAAGCAGGAAAATGTGGGAATCCTGGTTTTAACCAAAGAAAATAATCACCAAGGGGATAGTCAGTGACTGGATCCTTTCTCTGGCGGTTTTCATTGCTTGCAGAGACAGCCTCAAACCAACTCCAAAACACAAATCCTCTCCTTCCTGGGGCAAACTGGCATTGTTGTGTTGCTTGTCCCTGGCTTTGCTGCAGTTCAGGCTGCCTGGGCACACAGCAGAGAGGGAGCAGAGAGGGCTGCGACCTTTCCTCTCCCAGCTGAGCTGTTTGCTGGAGTCCCTGCCGAGACAAAGCTGCCCTTCCCTGCAGCCTGAGGCCGGGGCAGCAGCTCCTGCCTGCACGGAAAGGGGCTGGGATCCAAAAAGCAGAGAGCTCTCAGAACACTGGGCCTGAGAGCCAAAGCTTTGCCTTGAACACAGGGCACAACCTGAGAACCTGGGGAAAATCGCCAAAATTAGGCATTAAATGCAAAAATGTAGATTTGTAGTTTAAATAAAAGTTGTCAAGCTAAGTACTGGAAAGTTTAGAGATTAAAATTTAAGATCTAGAAGTAGTTATAAAGATAATAAGAAGTTTTAAAGTGCAGTATTACAGGTTTGTGTGTCATCAGATGATTGGTTAAGAAATTCCACACTGCAGCAATAGCTAAACCATATAAACATATATACATATATATATTATAACATATATGTGTTATAAAACAAAATAACTGATGATTGGGTTAAAAACATAAGTATTCTCATTTTATTGGTTAATAAATCCTTAAAAGGTCCTGTAACCAGAGGTCTTGGGACCTTCTGAACCACGAGGTAGAGATGTGAAGAGATCTCACCCTCCCTGCCTGTGTGGAAGATAAAAAGAAATAAACTCCAACATCTAAAGGAGCTCAGAAGTCCCATCTCTGATTTATAATATTTATAATTTCCCCAAGAGGAAGGGTTTTCTATTCTGTTCCCAGGCAGAGAGGACAGTGTGGAGAGCATCAGCAGAGCCTGGCAGGTGCCAGGGATGGCAAAGAAACCAAATCTTGATACCTCAAAAAAAAGGCAAGGAGAGAGATCTGAGGGCCTCAGGTAGAAATAGGAAATGCCAATGACAAGTTTTTAACTTGCATTTCTGCTTTTACTATCCTGCAAGGAGGGAGATCTGAGGGCCTCGTGTAGAAATTAGGAAATGCCAATGGAAAGTTTTTAACTTGCCATTTCTGCTCTTCCTCTCCTGCCTGGTGTGTCTGCTTTGACACCTCTCCTGTGACAGGAGTTTTGGAGTGTCCAGCCCACCTGGATAAACACAATCCCTGTCTTGGAGAACCTCTCATCCCAGAAAACTTCACAGGTGATGCTGGCAAAGGAGAGAGGCTCAGGAAATTAAGGATTTTCCCTCAGGTCAGGAATAAAACCTTTCTGCCTGTCCCCATGCTCATTGCTGCTTTTATTCTGCTCTGGGCACCAAGAACAAAAAATTATTTTGCTTCCAGATGGGTTTGAACTTTTTGGAGGAAAGGGACAGAGACAGAAGAAACAGATAAATCCTCATTTCCAGGCATATTCAAACACAGACTTAGATCCAAACTTTCCCTTCCTAATTCATGTGGGCATTTCTCAGGTTAGGCTGAATTCTGCAACAAATCCCAGTCCCTGCTCAAGTGTTAAAGAGACTTATTTTACTTTTTTCCCAGTTTTATCTGCCTGCTGCTGTCCTTAGTGCTGGATTAATGGATGCAAAGCTTTGTGGCCAGCTTCTGTAAATTGCTGGCAGCAAACAACACTCACAATACACTTTGTTGCAACGAAATGCATTTTGCAGTGAAACCTATGATAGTTCAAATATAAATTAATTATAATCCCTTCTGCTGGAGCGAACCTTCATGTATAATTAATAATTATTGTGGGGGGGGGAAAGGGAAGGAGCAATCCCCATCTGAGCATTTCAGTAATCATTTCCACGTCCCTTGTGTCTCTCACAGGAAGGAATATTATGGTTTACCTGTCCCTCTACACAGGGCAAGGCACAGCTGCTTCCAGCTGGAGCCAAAGGATGCTGCAGCACGGAGGGAACATGAGCAGCTCCCCAGCACACCCAGGAATTACAGCCAGCAGCTCTTTGCCACATTTGGGAGAGAAAAGTGGGCAGAAGAGGCAGATTTGAGGGTATCAGTACATACAGCACAGATTAAAGGGTTAAACTCAGGTAGGAGTGTCCAGAGCCACCTGGGGCAGCCACGGGACTTTAAAATCCAAATATGTCTCTGTCCCATGGCTTTTAAAGTCAAAATCTGCCTCTACCTAATGGACTTTGAAATCCAAATTTGCCTCTATCCCATGGGTTTTAAAGTCAAAATTTGCCTCTACCTAATGGACTTTGAAATCCAAATTTGCCTCTATCCCATGGCCTTTAAAGTCAAAATTTGTTTCTATACTGTGGTCTTTAAAGTCAAATTTTGCCTCTATCCCATGGAGTTTAAAATCCAAATTTGCCTCTATCCCGTGGCCTTTAAAGTCCAAACTCACCTCTATCCCATTGAGTTTAAAATCCAAATCTGCCTCTATCCGCTGGGCTTTAAAATCCAAATTTGCCTCTATCTCATGGCCTTCAAAAGCCAAACTCACCTCTGTCCCATGGGGTTTAAAATCCAAATCTGCCTCGCTCCACTGGGCTGTAAAATCCAAATTTGCCTCTATCCCGTGGCCTTTAAAGTCCAAACTCACCTCTATCCCATGGGCACAACCCAGCTCATTTTCCCAGCACGGAGCTGCTCTCCAACGCCCTTGAACACCACATTTCCCCTGGAGCTGAGCTCTCTCAGCGTGGCAAAATTCAGTGTTCAGTCACTGCAAGAACACCTCCTGCAGCTGCAGCCCGGGCCAGGCTCCCAGCAGAACTCTGGCTGCTCAAGTGTTTGGTTTGCTGCTTTTGCAGAAATTTTCCCGAGCTAATAAAGTCCTTTTTCCCCAGCCCGAGATGAAAGAAGGAGTTCAGAATCTTCAGCTCTTGTTTCAAGGTTGTTTATTTAAGTTTATCTCTAACATTCTCTCTGTCCTGCCAAGGTCTGTCTGGCAGGATGGCAAAAGGCCCTCTCTCTACTGAGAGGCAGGGTTTATCTTTTATACTAAAAACTATGTTTACATTATTTACAATTACTTTCCAATCCCTATCACCTGTGTTAGACAGTTATTTTCTACTCTAAACCAATCACCCGTGTCACCCTCACAGCAGAAATGGAGAAGGTGAAGAAGGAAGAAACCCAAAAAGCCACGAGGTTCCTCCATCTTGGCATCACACACCCCCCGTACTAAAACCCAAAATCTGTTTTTACACCCTGTGACATACTTATTATTACTCTATTTAAACTCTTGTCACCTGTAATTCTTCTTTTGAGGTTGACAATCATTCCCATGGGCTAAAATCCAAATCACAGGTGTTTGGGGCTCTGATCCAAGATTTCTGAGCCCCCTGCTCAGGTCCCTGAGCCTCCAGGGCAGTCAGAGCCAAGCCCTGGTTCCCACAGCCAAGGATTCCCCAGCCTGGCTGGGAGCAGCTCTGGTGAGAGCAGCAGGGAAATGTTGATGGCCCAGTGGCTGAATTTTGGCAGGGCAGGGGTCAGCACAAGCCCAGGGAAGCTCAGGTTGATGAATGAAAATTTGAAAATCCTTCCCTCCCCTTCCAACCAAGTCTCCTGCTCCCAATCTCTAATGAGAGTCAATTGCTGCTGATAAATTTTACATAATAGCTTTTTGCTTGTTCTGCAAATTAAGCAGAAAAATTGCCTATTAGAGGGAAAACTGGGGCGATCCTTAAAACTTAGTGTAACCTATTTAGCTGCTCAGGTCACATGTGGGCTGGAATCTGAGGCCTCCTTATTAATTTTCTGCAGGGAGCAGCAGTTTGCAGGGCTGGAGCAATGCCTGGCTCCAGAGCCCCTGCTGATTCCAGGACCACATCAAAGCTGCTTTGGGACCAGAGGGCTTGGATGAATTCCTGTGCTGCTGCTCAGGTGTCCTGTCCTCCCTCCTCACCCTTCTCCTGCCAGCTGAAGGCTCACCCACACAAGATGAGTTTATTTAAAGATGGGAAATGCCAGGATTGATTCTCAGAGCTTTTTTTTTTTTTTAATGTCAGGACCTGTCAGAGCAGCTCCTGGCTTTTCAGAGCTTTCCTGACCCTGTGCTACCCCTGCAGCAGTCACGGGGTGACACAGCCTGAGACAGGATAAATTAACCCCTGGAAAGCACCACAGCTGGCAGAACTCATCTTTTGGGGGATGTGAGCATCACCTCCTGACTCCTTTCAAGCTGGGGCAACTTTTATTTTGGCTGCAGATCTGAAGGAGTTCAGGCTCAGCCCCAGATATTCAGCCCCTGTTAAAGAGTCACTCCAAACCTTCCTTGTACATCACAGTTGTATATTCACTCTCCATATTTCAAATATGATATTCACTCTCCAAATTCGGCCCTGAGTCCTTCCTTTTCCCCATCTGGCTCGTTTTTTTCTTCCCCTAGCCAATATTTAAGAGCTGTGAAACACCAACATTGCCTGAATCATGGAAGGAGATGAGCTTTAAGGCCCCTGGCTGGGATTCTGGGATTCCTCCACCAGTTTCACCAAAAATTGGGCTTTGTCTGCCCTGTGTTCCAGCCCTAAACGTGAGCACACTTTGTTCCAGTGCACTGCTCTGTGCATCCATCCTGCCTCCATCAGAACATCCCAGCACAGCCACGCAGCTGAGCTGCAAGCAGCTGGTTTCAAAAACTCGCTGACCATGGGACATAACAGCTCATTTACTGCCTCAGACACAGCTCCCTGGAGGTTTATTACCTGCAAGGAATCCTCACTTAAACCCGGGGTGTGTTTTTTTTTCCTGCTCTCCGAGTGCTGCTGGAAACAATTCCGAATGTCTCAGCTAATCAATGGTGTCTCACAGCCAATCTCATGCTCCTGACACGTTGGGAGCATTTTGCTTCTCCCTCTCCAGCTGAGAAAGAATTACCCAGAGATTTCCTCTGTTCCTTGTGATAAAGAAAAATAAATAAATAAAGGAAGGGGGGGGAGGAAATCAAGGGGAGAAAAAAAATTCCAGTAAAGGTCGCCAGATCTAACCTTGGTCTGCTTCAAAAGCTCCTCGCCCTTCAAGAGCAGCATCCAGAAAGCACAAAAAACAAGTGGAGTCTGGAGCTGCATGACAAGAGCACAGAGTTCCCCTCAGCATGAGAAATGATCCGGTGCCAGCTCTGGCAGCCACCAGGGATGCTCGTGGTGGGGACACAAATTGTTGGTACCTCCGGATTCTGCCTGAGTCTGAGCCTGTGCTCTGAAGTACCGGAGCCTCTCTCCTCTGCACGCACAAAAATTAACAAAATAACCTCTTCTGGCACTAAATAACTGCTGCTCCTGCGAGAAAATGGCCTGAATAGCCAAGGGGAGGCGGTGCTTGAAAAGATTTTATTGACAGACATGTGCAGAGGGACTCGGAGATACGACACATTTCTGAATTCTTTCGACCAAAGAAAACATAGTGGGGAAAAAACGGACCATATTCCCGACATTTTTCTTTTTTTCCACACTAATCCCTTCTCTTTTCCATCACCGGGATCTTTTATTTTCTAAATATGCCAAATTGTAAGAGAATGGATCACCCTCTCCCCTGCCTCCTCCAAAACAAATCAATGTTCCATTCAACCTGAAACACATATTTCCTCCTTTGTTTTCCCTGCACTCCTGGGAAGGTAACAAATGCCTCTTTCCCCCAAAGTGTGCTTTTTGCTTTGCAGCACGTTGCTGCCTGTAAACGCTGGTTATTCACACAGCTCCATTTATTGCGGCTTTTATTTATTTTTCTGAGGGAAATCAATGCAAGACCTGTTGTGCGGTTGGGAAGGAGCTGCAGAGCTCCTGGTGGCAGCTCCCTGTCCCCATCCAGCTGCAGATTCCTGGCTGTGCCTCTCCCACAAGAAAAAAAAAATTAAAAAAAAAGAAATAAATTGAGTTTTGGAGATCATTTGCAAGGTAAAGGGGAAAAAAAGCTCAGCATTTTTGGGGTACATCCTAAAAAATTTGAGTTTTGGAGCTTGTTTGCAAGGTAAAGGGAGAAAAAGCTTCAGCATTTTTGGGGTACATCCTAAAAAACATTTGAGTTTTGGAGCTTATTTGCAGGACAAAGGGAGAAAAAGCTCCCAAGTTTTTGGGGTACATCCTAAGCTGAGCTTTTGTCGTCAAAAATTGGCGTCTGGTTTGACCAGGTTTGAGCTAAACCCAGCATTTTACTCTTGACTTTTCCTCCTCTGGCTGAGCAGACACTCACGGCCATTCCCTCCTGCCCCATCCCTCAATTTTTCTTCACCCATTGATCAGTGCCTCTCCCGAGCTCTGGAATGTTTTTTCCAGTGCTCTCCTCTCTCCCTGTGCAGCCAGGCAATCCAAATTCCACAGTTCTTGAATCCAAATTCCACAGATCCCCACCCCACAGCTGAGCACTGACTGGAGGGAGAAGCAGCAGAGTTCTGGCAGCCAGGATCTCACAGGATCTTTCCAGGAATTAACTTTATCTGCATCGGATCCACAGGCACAAAACAACACCGTGGAAGTGAGAAGCAGAGTTTAAAAACCCTCGGTGAGAATGAGCCAACCACTTCATCCTGAGCTTTAATTAAAACAGGCTCAGCCACTTTGTTTCATTTATTTTTTGACAGCCACCCTCCATTTTCTGCCTAAACACAATCTACTCCCATTTTTCAGTGCCATTGAGGGGTCAGCGACCAAAGCACAGAAATAAACCCCACATGACTGAGTTACTGCAGCTCCAAAAACACTCAGGGCTTTATTGCCAGCAGAGAACTTCTGCTCCAGCTCCCCCAGCACAGCCCGGAGCTAAAACTGAGTCTGGGGAGCCCAAAGAGAGGGGCCCTGGTGTTAAAGACTGACCTGCCTCCATCAAAGTGTCGTCACCTCCTTGTCCTTTCCTCTCCTTCCACTCCCCTCCCCAAAATGTGTTTGCCCCCAGGAGCTGCTCTTGCCTCTGGCTGGTGAGGGAGGAGGAACTGGAGGCTGCAGGGAATTCTGGCTCCAATGGATTTCACACCACGACCCCACAACTTCACATCTAAGCACATGGAACTCAGCCCTTCCCTGAGGATCCTCTTTCTCTTCCAGGACCCCCTTTACCCCCTCAGGGCCACCTTTACCCTTTTCAGGACCATATATATCCCCTGAGAACCCTCTTTACCCTTCCAGGGTGCCATTTATTCCTTGAAGCCCTTCCAGGACCCCATTTACCATTTCACAACCCCATTTATCCCTCAGGACACCATTTACCCTCCCAGGATCCCACTTACCCTTTTAGTAGCCATATTTATGCTCCAGGATCCCATTTACCCTTACAGAACCCTATTTACCTCCTCAGGACCACATGTACCCTTCCAGAGCCACATTTACCCTTCCAGGGCACCATTTACCCCTCAGACCCTATTCACCTTTCCAGGACTCCATTTACCCTTCCAGAACCCCATTTACCCCCTCAGGGCCAAAAGGAGCAGCAGAATTCCTTGGGGGTTTCAGTCCTTGAGGACAGCGAGGTGACTCCCTCTCCCTGAATCCTCTAATCTGCTGAAATCTCCAGGGATTTCAGCCCAAACTGTCCCTGAGCAGGCTGGGTGCCTGTGTGAGGGAAGCAGAAAACTTCCCAGAGGATTCCAGCTGTCCAGAAAATGAATCCACAAACAGCAGAGGTTTGTGTCCAAAAAGGAGACAGAGGAATTCTGTGACTTTATTCCAATAAAGGCAGAGCCCATGGGGCATTCCCCTGGGGTCTCTCCCATTTTTGGAGGATGCAGCCTCCTTTTTATCCCAATTTCCCAGCCACATTTCCCTCTCTCTTTCCCCACTGGCTGAGGCACTTGAGAGGTACAGACTTCCCTGAGATTCCCCTCTAATGTATAAACCTCCCTTTTAACTTTTAATTCTTATGGAATTTATAGGTTTTTTTCCCCCCATTATTTCTTTCATCTTTTAATATCCAATTTCATTCCTCAGCAACCCTACAGTTTGTTTGTAAGGCAAATATCTTTTTTTTCCATCCATCAATCAATGGAATCCTCCCCATTGTTTCTTTTCTCAGTGCTGGTTTTAACTCCCAGCAGACCCACAGCTTGTTTGGAAAGACAAATCCCTCATTCCTCTCACAGCCATTCCCTCTTTTTATCCTGCAGGAAAAACCCCACAGTGGCCAGCGGGCACCTTCGCAGGCAGCTGCAAAACCTCTCCTGTCTTTAAAGGTTGTGAACACAGAAAACAGACTGGCATTTCAGGATAGGGTTCCTGACATAATGAGCGAGCTGGCAGTGAATAAAAGGCAAGATGAGAATCAATAGCTCGTGAAAGAGGAAAGGAACAGCCAAGGAAATGGGAGAATACAGAGAGGGGAAAAAGGTAAAGAAACCTTTCTGAGGAACTAAACTCGTCAGGATTTGGGCTCAACCCAAGGCTTAAAGAAATCCATAGCACAGCAGTCGGTGATTTCACCACCTTCTGCATCAGCTTCTCTGATCTTTTGCACTGACTTCCTGCCCATCCTTGTGAAATAATCCACGGGATACCTTTGGAGGGTGAATCCCCCTTTCCTCCCAAGTTATGGGCACAGCAGAGCCGGGCTGGGCAGGCTCAGCTCTGCCACTGCAGCAGCCCCTGAGCCAGCCCTGGGTCCTGTCCTGACCCCTGCAGCAGGGCCCCTCTCCCCTGCCCGGTGGAACTCAAATTCACTGCAAGGTTTGCAATGAGAGCAAACACGGTAATGGAGTTAATTTTGGCAAACCACTAATGAGCAATACACCAGCCTCCTTTTTTACCCTCATGACCAACCTCCTAACGTGCCTTCTCTTGCTTTATTGAAATCATTAACAACTAACCCGCTGTCCTCCTTTTGGAAAACACTTTCCTTCCAGATTCTGCTCCACGGGGATCTGAAAGAGCTTTTCCAATCAACAATTCATTGAATGAAGTCTCCAGAAATCTGCTGTTGTGTTCCCATCCTGAACTGACCTTGAGCTATTTAAACCTAGATGGATTTCAATTCCATAGTCCCACCAGATCCTCCTTCCCTGCCCTCCACCTGGGATAAGAGAGGCTTTTCAGAACATGTTAGAGGAGGGCTGCTAAATGATGCATTGAAAAGAGCTGCAGGGAAAAACAACTTTATCATCTTGTGGCTTGAGCAGAAGGGGATGGGGTTCCTTGGTGCTTTAAAAGATAATGAAAAAATAAAAAACCCAGGCAGAGAGCCATGCAAAAAAGGAGAATTAATAGATTTTGATGGATGAATAAAAATGGGTTCAACAGAGAGCAAAGTCCCAGGAGAGTCCCAGGCACTGCCTGTTCAGATTAATGCAAATTCCATACTGGTATAACCTTTCCTCAGAGGATGAAAGGGTAAAAGGGTCCAGCTGCTGAGAGGATGTGCCAGGAAGGAACATGGCAGTGAGGCTCTGGAGCAGCTTCTGCCCAGAGTTTGGACTCAGTGAGTGAAAGGCTTCTGTGGTGGTGGAGGCTGTGGTGCAGTCAGTGGTCCCTGTGCTGGGATGGAGCATTTCTGACTGGATTCAGGTGCAGGTGTTTGTGGTGATGGCTCCTGAGTGTGGGATCTCCTCAGAGCTGCCCAAAGCTCCAAGCTCTGGGATGCTGGGAGAGCTCCGAGGGAAGTGATGCCTCAGGATTTTAGTTTTTCTATTTTTCAAATCCTATACTGCTTTAGCTATAACTCCAAACTCCATCTAGAGTGCCAACTCCTCCCATTTTACTCAGCCAAAACAGGGCTGAAACTCAGGGACACCTCACTGCCTCAGGCCCCAAAAAGAACAAACACAAGGGAATTGTGGGGGGAGCAAACTGAGGGTAAACAACTTCATTACCCAAAGCTGTAATTGGAGAATTAACCCTGATATGTAAATAGACCAAACACAATTGTGGGAAAAACTCTGTGACCATCGTCCAGCTTGGCTTCAGCCCCTGGCAGGAGGCTCTGACTGCCCAAGGTGAATCTGCTAAAGGCCTTGAGTAAATCCCCACTTTTATTCTTTTAATCTTGCCTTGCCTCTGTCCAAGACACCAGAAGGGGCTCTGCAAGTCCTCATCCTTTGGTCAGCTCCACTGCCCTCCCCTAAAACTGCTGTCCCTGCCAAAACCCTGCTGGGAGGGTTATTTAACCACAGAGCAGCAGCTGCAGGAGCTGTGCCCAATGTGTGCCAAATGCCCCCCACAAATCACAGTGCTGCTGTCACAGGAGATGTCACACCAAGCAGGAGCCAGAAAAGCTGCCCCAATCCCTTGCATTAAGGTTCATGATTTGCCCAACCCCATGTGAGGGGTCACAGGAGGAGACAGTATTGGAAGGAAAGGAAAGGAGGAAAAAAAAAGAGGGACAAAACAGGACAAACCTTCCCAGCAGCATCTCCCTCCCCTGCTGAGCCCTCCTCCCCTCTGCCCTCAGAAATGTGCAGCTATATCACTGAAAAGTGGGGGTCAGCACCTCTCAGTGGGGAAATTCTCCTTAATTCAGACATTTCTCAAGTGCTCATTTATCCACGACTTTGCCCTGCTGGAAAAACAACCAGCAGAGGAACAGATTCTGCTCCTGTGTCTGGAGCTATTTAGAAATTCCAGGAATTTAATGGAAATATTCAAGGAAATCCTGAGGTAATGTGGCACCCTACCTCCAGGCCTGCAGGAGATGCTGCTTTATATTGCTCTGAGTGGCTGTGCTTCTGCATTTGACAAATATTTATATAATAAGATATTAAAAGCCAAAGGTAATAACTGCAAGGAATGATGAAAGCACAGTGCTGGGTACAGCCAGGCAAGCCAGGAATGCCATTATCAACCTGCTTCCTTATCCCCTTCCTAAAAACATAAGTATTTTAAATCTCCCTTAGTGGGTGTGAAAATTAAGGAGCCAACACACTGCCAGAGCTCGTGCACAGGCAGAGCTCCTCTCAGACAATTCAGCACGATTCCAGTGCAGCAGAATGAAATGTTATAAATCCCTGTGCAGCTCTGACAGTGCCTCTGAATCAGCTCCTGCCACGGCCTGGTTGTCGGGTTCTCTGCTATTTTGCAGAAATTCTCCAAGTTAGCAAAGTCCTTTTCCATGCCCGAGATGGAAGAAAAGAGCAGAAACTCTTCAGGTCTCATTCTCAAGGTTGTTTATTTGATCTTATCTAAAACATTTTTTCTCTGACCTGCCGAGCTCCTTCCAGCAGGGCAGTCGAAGCCTTCTCCCCCCTCAGAGGGGGTGTTTATCTTTTATACTAAAAGTTACGTACAGATTATTTACTAATTGTCTGCAATACCTATTCTCTACATTAGATAGTTTCTACTCTAAACCAATCAGTTATTTTCTCATCACCGAAAAAATTGAAAGAGTATGAAGAAGGAAGAAACCCAAAAGCCATCTTGGAAGAAACCCAAAAGGCATCACCCACACCCTGTACTAAAACCCAAAATCTACTTTTACACCCTGTGACACACTTATTATTACTCTATTTACACTCCTGTGACCTGTAATTCTTCCTTTAAGGTTGGCAATGGTTCCCAAGGGCTAAAATCCAAACCACAGGTGTTTTGGGCTCTATGCCAGGGTCTCTGAGACCCCTGCTCAGGTCCCTGAGTTTCCAGAGCATCCAGAGATGAACCTTTTGTTCCCACACCTGGTTATTCCACAAAGCTTTGTGGAATAGCCTCTGATCTGTCTCCTGGCTCTGAGGCACTTCCAGAGCTCTGCCTGCCCACAGTGTCACACCTGGCATGGCTTTGTGGCTCCATTCCCCCTCACCTTGCTGCTGGAATTGCTCTCAGGGCTCCCTCATGGGTTTGGGGTGCACAAAACATTAAAAAAAAAATATCCAGTGAATGCTAAGCAGTGTTGTCCAAGTTACCACAAGGTTTTCTTGGGGTGGATCCAGGTGAATTTGTGAGGCTTTCCTTCTTACAGTGTCCTTAAACCCCATATGCTCAGGTAGGTTTTTGAGGCTTTCCTTCCATCATATAATCCTCCAACCCCACACCCTGACCCCTGCCCAGCAGGACAGTCCTCACCACACAAGTTCACCTTTGCCCACCAGAACTTCTCTGCTCCCTCCTGCAGACAATCCTCCTCCACATTTTACCTCAGATTATCCTGAGCTGGAAGGGAACCACCAGGATCATCCAGTTCAGCTCCTGGCCTTGCACAGACCCCCCAAAATCCCACCCTGAGCATCCCTGGGAGCGCTGTCCAATCCCTCCTGGAACTCTGGGACCCACAGGGATCATCAATTCAACTCCTGCCCCCAAATCCCCAAAATCTCACCCTGAACATCACTGGGAATGGTGCACAAATGTTCCTGGAGCCTGGGACTCTCAGGGATCAACAATTCAACTCCTGCCCCCAAATCCCACCCTGTCCATTCCTGGGAGCGCTATCCAACCCCTCCTGGAGCTCTGGGACCCACAGGAATCATCAATTCAACTCCTGCCCCCAAATCCCCCCCTGTCCATTCCTGGGAGCACTATCCAACCCCTCCTGGAGCTCTGTGCCCATACCCTGGGGAGCCTGGGCAGTGCCCAGCATCCTCTGGGGAAAATTTTCTCCTAAAATCCAGCCTGGCCCTGCCCTGCCCAGCTCCAGCCATTCCTGGGCCTATCTCAGGACAGAGATTGGAGCTGCTCCTCTGGATGAGCAGCAGACCCCAAACAGTCTCCCCTCAGCCTCCTCCTCAATGCTCCCTTTCCTGTTTTCTCCCCATATCCCACATGTTTTTCCCCAGAATTCCTTCTCCTGGCTCAGGGCACCTCTCCCCTGCCGGACTGCAGCTCTGGGGTGCCCAGGGGCTCTGGGGGAAGCAGGGATGCCATGGGGATGCCCCACGGGGGTGGCATCCCTGGGCTGGGGGAGGATGGGGGCATCAATCACGGAGCTGTTTCCAATCAGCTGCACCCCGGCTGGCGAGCAAATGGCTCCTCATTTGCAAAGCTTTCCCTCGGCTCCCTCATTAGCATAAGTATTGTTTTCCATTATCCGTGGTGATTCACATTAAACTAATGGAAATTCATCTGTCAGCGGGCTGGATCTCAGCAAAGGGCAGCTCTGAATTCAATCAGGGGCTGTTTGCCCCTCTCCTCCCTATCCCACACTGGTTGGGGTTGGAAGACCATGGAATTCCAGCCCCTGCTGTGGGCAGGAACACCTTCTGTGGAATCAGCAAATTAAGGAGCAGTTTCCCGTGGAAGCTGCCAGTTGGTGTGATTTGAATCCTGCCTGATCTTCTGCAGTGGAAGCAGAATTCCTTCTGTTTCTACATCAAGTCTGAACTTGTAGGAGTCAAGATGATAGGATGAGTAATTCTGGATTCCAAGATAAATTGGGCTCTTACCAAGACTCTTTGATTTATGGTAAATAGTGTCTTTTATCCTTACCATGACTCCATCATTTGAAGATCATGGTTTATCTGTTAATTGAAATCCAGGGCTGTTTAAAGCCACTTTGGATTATTAGAAGGCAAAAGGTCAACATCTAAGACAAGAAAAGAAGTGGCAGAGAACTGAGTCCTTCCTGTCACAAACTGCAACTGGATGTGTGGACATCCAGTTTCACGCAACATGCAGGAATCTAGTTCTGGAAAAACACAATTATTGGCCCAAATCCTCTTAAATTTACACCATAACTCTTTTTACTTTATACAAGATTGTCCCATTTGTTGGTAGGTTGCTGTCCTGGTTCTCCCAGTGTTGTAGAATAAACCCTTTTTTTTCTCCAAATACAGGAATTCCAACATTTGCGCAATGCTGAGATCCTCCCAGGCAATATTTGCTGCTGAAACACATTGATGCCTTTTTTGGGCTCCCTAAAAACAGAGGCCAGACAAAATTCAGAGAATAAAAAGCAGTTCTATTTATTGAAGGGCCTTCAGGTACATTTAGGGCAGGGAGAGCTCCCCAGGGGCTGCACCCAAAATGGACAATGGGTCACAGGTTTCACATTTTTATAAGTTTGGTCCATTTACATATTGGGGGTTAATCTCCCAATTACAGCTTCAGCTAATGAAGTCATTTACCCCAGGTTTGCTCCCCCCAGCTCACTTTTGTTTCCATCTCTGGGCCCTGAGGCAGTGAGGTGTCCTTGACTGCCAGGCCTGGAGAGGAATTGTTGTGTGTGAGCAAAATGGGGAAGCAGCAGCTCACACTGAGTGTGGAGTTTGGAGTTACGCACTAAAGAGCTGCAGGATCACAAACAGATGGAAAATATAAAATCTAAAATCCTAAGGCATCAGCATCATCAGGCCAGGCTGTGCTGCAGGGAAAGGAGGACAATTGTGGAGTTGCCTGATCCCTTCTGGATGCTCTGGGTTCGTGGGGTGGGAGCTGAGAGGACAAACAGAGCCCACCAAGGGCTGTCCCTGCCCACAACCCCCGGGCTGTAACTCCCCAGGGTGCCCCTTGCAGAAATCCCCTCCCTCCACTGGCACCTTAATGGCACTTGGGGAGATGTCACTGCCAACCCCAAATGAGCAATGACACACCGAGCAGCAGAAGGTAAATGGCTTTTAACAGGATAACGTGTCAGTTAAAGGCTGAATTATTTCCCTGCTGTCACTTCCCTTTACTGTGCTGCTGGTGTTATTGGCTGTTGCTGGCAGTGGCTGAGAGGGGGGATGCCCTTGGCCCTGGGACACGCTGATTCTGTCTGTGGTGGAGCAACAGGCAGCTGGAGCTGAAATCAACTTCCACTCTTTTTTTTTTTGGGATGCAAACCAGTCACTTGTGCAGCCAGCTATTCACTCCTCCCATGGAGATGGCTTTCTCCAGCAATCCCATGCTGGGGGTGTCTCCCAGACAGATTTGTCAGGAAATGAACCTTTCCTGAGCTGTTTGTGGTCCTGATTCATCATTTGGGCCTTCTAACACAAAAAGAAGCGTTGAGGTGTAAACACAGACCTGCTGTTCCTGCAGGGGTCCTTTGGGGGCAAGAAATACCCTCAAATATTCCTCCAGGACATCAGGAAGGGAAAGGCATCCTTGGCTTCCTGAGACTGGGTGCTGGGGGCTGGAATCCGTGGTGCCAAGGTAAATGCTGCTGCTTTAGGTCTTCACTGAGACGTTGAGGGCAGATTTATGTGTGCCAGCCTCCATGAATTATCTGGCTGAGTCATTACACGAAGGCAAGCGGTAAAAGCAGCGTTAGGTGCCATAAAACTGATGGAAACCAGAATGTTAAGGAAATTCTGAAAATGAATGTATTATTTATACAGTGGTCTTAGCATTGAAAGAGCTGCACTTTCTCTGCAGACTAATTGTTTTTAAGGAGCAGCAGAGGGGGAGAATTTATCTCTGGGTTCTGCAAAACCAGAACTTTCAGCTTTTACTGCCTGGCTCTGGTTTGAAATGTGCCCTTGTGGAAATGGCCCTGTGGTTCTGTTTGATTTTCTCTCTTCCAGATGTCTCGAGATCTGCAAATCAAGCCAGGCCTTTTCTGTGTCATCATCCTTGGTAGCAAAGGTACTGCAGGGCAAAATAGGCTTTTATCTGCACTTCCAAGGTTTTGCTGAGATTTAGGAGACTCCTTACTGCTCTCCTATATTTGAGCAAACTCTGAAGTGGCAGTGAGTTAAAGGCACTAAAATCAGTCAGTATTTCCTTCAAGCTTTAGTGGATTTTATTTGGAGTTAGACTAGGTAATGATGGCTCTGTTCTTACCCAGTTTAGTACTCAAATCTTTCATCCTTTCTTTTAAAAGCCTTTGTGGGAGG
The DNA here is from genome assembly GCA_013397245.1 of Thryothorus ludovicianus. NCBI lineage: Eukaryota > Metazoa > Chordata > Aves > Passeriformes > Certhiidae > Thryothorus > Thryothorus ludovicianus. The sequence goes on from VZTB01008801.1 coordinate 73,249, forward strand.
TGAGTGAGAAAAAGCTCAGTGAATGAGTATTATTGTGTTGAAAAGCCATTTAAAAATGCTTGGAGGGTATTTCTTGTGCCTGTCCACTAAGAACCAAAGACTCCTGAGCATCAGAGTCCAGCTCAGGAACCTGAATCAAACAGGAGGCATTCAGAGTTATTTCTAACACTTGGAATATGGCAGAAGTCTTTTAAGTTCAGTAGCAAACACATGGAAAACCAGATGGTTTCTTTGTGACAGAACCCTGAACAGAACAGGAAAACAGAATATGCTCCCCTCCCTCTCTGAGCTGGAGAAAAGGATCTTTAAAATGCCTTGCATGTGTGCTAAATAAATAAATTTAAAAATGAACCTCCTGGCCAATCACAGTTTAGCTACCCTGCAATTAAACAAATCCACAAACTGGCAACACATTTACATCTCATTAAGGGGAGGCACATGCAGCAACGGCATGAAAATTTAGAAATTAGACACAATTACCACGTTGGCTGGAGGCAGGAAGGGGGAGCGTTGTGGAGGGAGGTTTTTAAGGGAAGTTTGATGGTTCCTTAATTGGCTGCTGCCTCCCCAGTCCCACCCAGCTTTGCTGGGTAAATGAATGTCCCAGAGAGGCATCGCTGGTGCTCCACCCTTCTCTGCAGTGCAGGGACCTGTGGGATGTGCCAGGTGTCACCTGGGCTGTCACCTCTGCTGGCACTGCCATGGGGATGGCAGGGACGTGGCCCCAGTGCTGGGGCTGTGCTCTGCAGCTGCCTCCATTCCTGTGTTCCCATTTTTTTTGAAGGGAATTCCAGAGCAGCTCTTCCCAAAGGAAAGGTGCTTTTCCATCCCTCTGGTGGCTGGAGCACTTGGCTGACACCTGTACTGAGGATTTATTGGCTTTGCACAGCATCATTCCTCCTTCCTTGCCTCTAGAAGTTCCCCAGCTCTCTATATTTCTTTATATATATTTATGTACCTAGAAATATATTTCACCTCTCTGTTTTTTAGTGGATTCCAGGTCCCTTCCCCCTGAGGTGGCTCCATTCCTCACAGATATAATTGTGTGAGGGTGTGAATCCTTGAGTAGGGGCAGGTATTAATAATGTAAATAACAACTGCTTAGTTAGGAGCATTAATTGCAGATAATTATCACCTCGGGCATCACTTCTGGGAGTAGGGCCTGGCCTTTCCTGGGGAGAGGTTAAACCACTCGATTCTGGTGCTTTCCACAATAATCCTGATTAGCTGTAAGGCTGTTGGCAGCAATGTCCACTGGAAGTGTTAAAAAATAAACCCACCATGATTTCCAAAAGGAGCAGGGGCACAGGAGGACTGTTCTTTGGGGAGGTTTAGTGGTGGTGGGTTTTTTTTGGGGTTTTTTTAGCCTTTTCCACTGAGGCAGAGATGGATACACTGCCCATAGATTCTGCTCCATGCTCTGCCTGCATTTCTGCATTTTTCTATTTCCAAAATCAACACAGTGGTGATCTAGATCAGCCCAACTCAAAGGGAATAACTTCAGCCCACCGCAGGGAACCCAAAGGGGTGAGGGATGGAGAAAAGGCTGCTCCTGCCAATCACCAGGTCCATTCTGTCCAGGTATTTAATGGCCCTATTAAATATAGCAAGAGTAAATCTTACAAATTGCCTTGAAAAGGATTCAGCCGCTTCAAAAATGGAGCTATATTTTGGATATATGACTTGTGCCTCAGACCCATAAATAAAAAGGTAGTATATCCTGAAGTTACAGGCAAGTGCTACTTAGGTTTTGTATTTTTGGGAGGTTTCTGGCTTTCCCTTCTGAAACATCCTGGCCTTTCCCAGAGTTTTCATGGCTTCAACAGCAGAACCCGAGATGTCACAGAGGAAATGAGTTAAGTAAGGAATGAACAGAAAGTCCTGCAGGCTGATTTATTCACTGCTAAAATGCAACCTGAACTATGCTGGAGGTTTCCCCCCCCTCAAGGGCTTCTTGCTGGGGTTTTATCCCCCTTAAATTCCAGCTGTGGGATTGCTGTGATCCCCTGGAGCTGTCACTTTGCAGGGCACTGTGACACTGAGGAGAGGCTTTACTGCTAACACAGAATTGATGAACTGGAGAATTGATCAGGAATTAATGACTCTGTGTCAGGGGACTGCTGCTGAGGGTCTGGAGGGGAACTTCATCCTGCTGGAATTCAGGAATTCAGAGATTGTGCTGTCAGGAATTCAGGGCCTGTGGTGTCAGGGATTCAGGAATTCAGGAATTGTGCTGTCAGGGATTCAGGAATTCAGAGATTGTGCTGTCAGGAATTTAAGGATTCAGGGATGGGGCTGTCAGGGATTCAGAGATTGTGCTGTCAGGAATTCAGGGATTGTGCTGTCAGGGATTCAGAGATTGTGCTGTCAGGGATTCAGAGATTGTGCTGTCTGGGATTCAGGGATTGTGCTGTTATGGATTCAGGGATTGTGCTGTCAG
>VZTB01008801.1:99538-110593 GCA_013397245.1 Thryothorus ludovicianus
GCCTGGGTCCCTCCAGAAGCTGCTCTGCTTCTCCTCTGTGGGAGCACCTGGGTGCTGTCAGCCCAAGCTCAGGGCAGAGGAAGCAGAGAGGAGAAGTAAAAGACAAAATACAAGAGCAGAACTTCTTTTAGGGCTGCTGCTTTGCTGTGGAAGGCACTCCAAGAGCATCCCAAAAGCATCAGGCTGAGTCTTTTAAATTGCCCCTAAAAGGTACCTGAGTAATTTAAGTTCTTTTTGAGGAAAATGCATTTGTTCTGTGCTTATTTTGCACTGACCTGGCTCTGTTCCCTTACATAGGAACCTCTCTCCTGCATTTCACCTGAAAGCCAGGACTTTGCAAACCAAAAGCAGATTAAGAAGCTATCCCAATTCTTTTCCTGCTCCCACCTCCCATGAAATTGGGAGCAGGAAAAGAATTGGGGCTGCTCATGCCCTAGATGTGGCAGAATCCGGGGCTCCATCACCTGTGCAGCAGGAGCTGGGATCAGCCTCAGGTCTTGCTGCAGCAGCTCCCCAGGGACCCAGGAAGAGCTGGAGACAAACCCCTGCTTTTCCTGGCTCAGACCATCCCATCTGGGATGCGATTCCCAGCCCAGGGCAGCAGCAGCTCTCACCCACAGCAGTGCCAGGGCTGCTCCTGCCCATCCTGGCTGCCCTGGGAGCTGTGGCAGAGCGAGATAAGCCGGGCTTTGTGTTCCTGCTCTGCTCTCCTGTCACTGACAAGTCCCCCTTTGTCTGCAGCAGCGCTTGCAGCGCCGCTTGCCCGTGTTTCAGCAGCGTGGTTAAGTATTTAGCAGCGATCCTGCATCCCTTTACACGCGTTCTCTAATTGCTTCTTGCCTCCAGCTCCGCACCAGGAGGTGCTGCAGGGACAGCCAGGGACATTCCGAGCAAGGCTTCTTTTAGATGAGACTGATTAACTCCTGGCTTCACTCTCCTCTCCCGAATTCCATGAGAAAGCAGGATTTCCCAAACAGGCAAGGGGAATCAATTGAAATTTGAGTTTTATTTGGGCTGAAGGGGAGAAGCAGAACAGGTTCTGGAGGGTCACAGCACCTCAGGGGCATCAGTGGCTCCCAAAATTCCACAAGAAAAGGGAATTTCCCACAGAGGCAAGGGGAATCAATTGAAATATCTGTTTCAGGAGGCAGAAGGTGCTTATGCCACAGCAGGGAGTTTTCCCCAGAGCACCTGAGCTCCAGTTTCATTCTTAGCTCATGAAAACCTCCTCGCCCTCTCCCAGCCCTATTAATAAAGCCTGGCTGGCTGTGCCAGAGTGCTCTGATGGACCAGGACCTCGGGAAGAGCCAGGAAAAGGCTCTGAGCACGGAAAGCAGGTGAAATAAATGGCATTTCGTGCTTCCCTGCAGTTTTTCTCCTCTCCAATTTGCAGAGCTCCACAGCGAGTTCCTGTGTGGGGCTGGCTGGGATAACTCTGGAAATGTGCTGGGGAATGGGAGCATGTGTTGTGCTCAGTGCCTCAGAAACTCCACAGTAGCTGTGCTCTGGGATAAGCTCCACTGCTTTTTTTTGCTTTTTTTTTGTGGGATAAAATCTCTCTTTTGCCTAGCAGTTGGCTTTTAGGAGGCTTCATTAGGAGAGTTTGCCCCGAAACTCTGGATTTGAGCAGCATCCCGTGCCAAATCTCCCTGGCAGCTGCTGCCTGTGCTCAGGCAGACCAGAATTTTCTCAGCTTTTCCCTCCTAAAAAATCACTCCTCACATTCCTGGTTCTGTGCCCTCTGCAGTTTGCTCCCTGCTTTGCCCAGCACAGCCTCAGCTCGCTAGGGGCTCTTTCAGCTCTTCTGCAGCAATAATTCCTCTCACCTTGTTAATATTTCCTCCATTCCGTGGCTCTCTCCAAAAAGGGATGCAAGAAATCCTGGAAAAGCCTGGTGCTCATTCCTTGAAGTGTTCCCATGTGCTGGCTAATTGAAAGGGGAGAGAAAAACCACCCAGTGGTTTTTTTTGGTTTTTTTTTGGTTTTTTTTTTGCAGCTGCACTGCAGCAGCACTCTGTAAAAGAGGGCTAAGATGTTCAAAAATATTGGCTTTTCACAGCCACCACCACGCTGGCTTTCTGCATTTCTAAATCAGTCCTGGGTTAAGCAGGAAGCATCAAAAATTGGGTTTTTTATTTTTTTATTTTTTTCCAGAGGTTTTTTCCCCTCACGGATTGTGTTCACAAAGCAACAAGGTGAGGATTTGGGGCTAAAAGCTCCACCAGAAGAAAGACACCATGCTGGGTTTTTCCTCTATCAGAATATTTTCATGCAGTTAGGCAAAATAATCTGATAAAGAGTTTGATATCTTGCTTCAGCAGTTAGGACAAAAGTGTGCCAGCTCCTGAGATTGCTGGAAATTTATTATTTATTTATTAATGTAAGTGTGAGAGGTGGTGCCTGCTCACAGGACAGAGTCCTCCCAGGAACTGCTCCTCAATTTTCAGCAGATTGGGATTCATGTGCCACAGATTTTCTGTGGCTGCTGCTGTTCTTTCAGTTTGCAAGCACTGAAAATAAAATAAACACTGATTAAAAAAAAAAAATCAGGTAATTTTGGGTGTATTTTAATGTGAATTGTAGCTGAGAGTGTTGAATGGGTTTTTTGATGTCCACATGAAGATGGGGTGAATGCAAGAGGTTCAAATCTAAGAATATTAAAAATATTCACATTATTAACTTCAGGTCACTTGAGGGGTCAAACCACACAGAACAAATCTGTGTAAGATTATTTTCCCTGCAGTAAGAGACAGAAACATTCAACTGAGACCTGCAATTGATCCAGGTTAGCCCTTAATTAATTGATCAGTGCTGATTTGCTGGGATTTTCCCAGGAAAATAGCAATAAAACTGTTTTCCCATCACCTGAAACAGGTACCAGATAAGAGATTTCAAACCAGGTCACCAAAGCCTCAAGTTTTTACTTTCCCTGATGTTCTCAATTCAAAGTTTTTCTCCCCCTGCAGTGGAGCCCTGGCTGTGATATTCCATCCCCAGCGTTGCTCCTTTTTGTGTTTTAAAAAATTATTTCCAACCACTAGAAACCAGAGTGCCCCTATTTATAAACCCTCTGTTCCAAATGGGTCTCTGCAGGAGGCACTGCTGCAAATACCTGTCTTCCCTTAAAAATAAAAATATCAACCTATATCTGAGGAATTGACAAAGGAACATGTAACTACAGGAAATTCCCTTCTCAACAGAGGAAGGGAAGGAAAAAAAGCAATATTTTCTAGCAGCAAACAGAGAAAGGTGATCAAGACTTCTAAATTCTGTATAAAAACTTTTGTGAATTCTGGAAAAAACCTGGTATCCACCTTGAGGATGTGACCATGGGGGGATATTTTCACAGTTCTGAACTGTTGTCTGGAATTGAGCAGTTTTGGGGGGAAAAATGTGGAACTTTTAAACTTTCTGTTAAAACCCAGGTTTCTAAAACTTGGATTTTAACAGGAATGCCCAGTGCAGGGAAATGTCACAGCCTGACCAAGCAGAGCACTAATCCTGGCACTGTCCCACTGTGAGTGTGATTTTATTTAAAATGTCCCTAAATCCTCCTGCCTGCTGAATTCTGAGCAAATTGTGACAGTGGAATAACACATCACACTTCAGGAAGGCAAAAATCTTTCAAGGATTTTGTCTCAAAAAAAAACCAAAAACAAATAAAAAAAAATAAAACCAAACCAACCACAAAAAAAAAAAAAATCCCGAATCTAAGCAAGTTTATAACAAGTGGGGTACCTGAAAACTGAGGAAATCACAGTTCTGTGATCACTTTTTCTCAGCTGTGTGGTGAATTTTGAAGCTGCACAATGGAGTGCAGGATTCTCCCTGAATTTTTAATGGGCTGTAATGGATGGACAAAGCTCTGTCAGCTGTGCTCAGGGGACAATGGCAGGAGGAAAAGTGGGATGGGAGGAATGAAAGGGATCAGCTGAGTTCTTCTCCAAGCAGAGAATCCATCTCAGAAATGCAGCTCAACTCTTCAGACCATCCCTTTTCCACACTCAGGAAACCTGACAGGTCCTGAGCTGCTTTATTTCCCCAGCTTTCAAATTTCTTATGATTCAGAGCTCTCTTCTTCAGGGCCTCCATTAAGATATGAAACCTGGCTTAAAAAAAACCCCACAGAACATCTCTGCCTTGAAAAAAACAAATCAAAACCAAACAAACACAAAACCTAAACAAATAAATTCAAAGCATCAATATTTGAAACAAACAAACAAAGATCTTCCTGCCTTAAAAAAAAAATAAAAATAAAGAGAGACTGAATCAATACAGGGTGGCACTTCCACACCTCATGACTCGAGGAAAAACAAAAATAAGTTTTGCCACCTGTAAAAGTGAACATTCCAGTCTTTTGGAGGTGCATCTCTGCTTTTTAAAACTTCCTGTGACTTTTATTTGAGGAGCCTGGGGATTACACGAGGCAAATGTTATCCTTAGAGGTCATTAGCACCCAAGGAATTCTTTTTTGCACAGGGAGAGGCAGAGCAGCAGATGGTTCTTCTGAGCACAAGGTGGAAAACAGCTGCTCCCCTGCTTATTTATTTCTTGGCTGGCACAGCCAACTCCTTTGGATTGAGGTAGAAGTGTAGAAAGGGAGGTGCTGAAGCTGTTTTTTGGGGTTTTTTTGTCCTAATTCTGTTCAAGAAGAGCTCCAAGGTGTGCTCTAAGCTCTTTAATGGGATTTTAGCAGGAACATTGATGCAGTGATCAACAAAATAAAGGCTCTTTGCTGCCCCTGGCCACCTCAGGAGAGCTGGGGATGCATCTACTGGTGCCTTTTGGGGTACCTAAAAACAGAGACCAGACAAAATTAACAGAATAAAAAGCAGTTCTATTTATTGAAGGCCTTCAAGTACATTTAGGGCAGGGAGAGAAGATAAAACCCACCCCGGGGCTGCACCCAAAAATGGGTCACAGGTTTCACACTTTTACAAGTTTGGTCCATTTGCATATTGGGGTTAATCTCCCAATTACAGCTTCAGCTAATGAAGTCATTTACCCCAGGTTTGCTCCCCCCAGCTCACTTTTGTTTCCATCTCTGGGCCCTGAGGCAGTGAGGTGTCCTTGACTGCCAGGCCTGGAGAGGAATTGTTGTGTCTGAGCAAAATGGGGAAGCAGCAGCTCACAGTGAGTGTGGAGTTTGGAGTTACACACTAAAGAACTGCAGGGTTACAAATAGATGGAAAATATAAAATCTAAAATCCTAAGGCATGGCTACAAGGGGAACATCAAGGGAGAAAGTTAAACTGGGAATTTTGAGAAGAAAAAAGCTGAAGGAGAAGGACAAGAACAAGGAGTTCCCCACTTGTGGAATAGATCTGAGTTGCCCTCAGTGCCCCAGAGCAGTGACTGAGCAGCAGCTGCTCCAAGAACTGCTCAGGTGCCTTGGTCAGGTACAGGAGCATTTCCAGGAGCTCAGGCTGCTGCTCATTATCCTCCCTCAGCATTTCTCTCCCTCCCTGCTGCTCCAGGGCCAGGCTGGCATCCCCCAAAAATCTGGGCAGCTCCAGCACAGCCCTGCAGCCCCTCCTTGGCTCTGCCTCTCCCCTCTCCCAGAAGGATTTTTGCCCCCAGCTGGAATCTTTGGCAGAACAAGGCTCAGCATTCTGGGTGTGCCTAGGTCAGCTCTGAGACACCTGGAGGAGCCACATGGACAGCACAGAGCTGCAGCAACCAAGTCAAAGACTTTTCCTGAGCTTATACATCCCAGTCTGCTCAGGAGCAGCTCCAGCACAGCCAGATCACCACTGCTGGCTCCTTGGCACCACAGGGAGCCCTCCCTGGCCCCAGATCTGTGGGCAGGCACTGCCAGCTCATCCCATCCCCTTCCTCCCTCCCTCATCCACTTCCAGCTGCAGCCAAGGCTTCACAGGAGGCAGTGAAAGTGGCTTTTATTGACTTACAGATACAAAACCACACAGAGCAAACAGTCCCAGCAGCAAAACTGGAGCCCCTCGTTCACCAAGCCTCCCCCACAGCACCCACCACCACCATCATGCATTTGGAAGCATCTACTGCTTTATAATCCATTAATTTAGGTTGATGATCTTGATGCTACTCGTACTTCTCCCAGCCCATTAAGCAGAGTAAGTTATTACCAGAAGGGGAAGAGGAGACCAAATAATGGCAGGGAGCACCAGGAAGGTACAAAGCTGCACCTCTGCTGGGTTTCAGAAAGGAGCTTTTACAGACCAGCCCCCGGTGAGAGCAGAGCCAAACAATCCTCACAGCCTGAGGGAAAAGAACATCTCCATTTCCCTGCTCCACCCCTTCCAGAGGGAATGCCTCCAGTGCTCCACGCAGGGTGTAAGACAGACAGGAATATCCAGCAGATAAACAGTTTAAAGATGACAGAAACAGCCTCCTCTCACTGGATACACGAAACATTTCCTTTACCAGTCTATTTTTCTTTCTTGCAGGTATCACACTGGCCACTTGATCCTTTTCCAGTCCTCAGGAGCCTCACTCTTGGCTGCTGACTGCCCCAGGCTTGGCTTTAGGCTTTTCTGCTGGGGTCTTGAGCTTCTTCAGCCACCTGCAGAGAGGGCTCACCCTGCACACCCTGGGGTTGGGTCTCTTGTGCAGCCCTGAGCTGCTTTTCACTGTCCCCTGCTTGGCCTCCATCTCCACTGCAGGCTGCAGAGGGAAGTCCCTTGTTGTCACCTCCGTGTGCCCTCCAGCTGGTTCAGCTCCTCCCTGAGTTGCAGCACGAGTTTTTCCACCTGGCTGTGTGGCAGGATTGTCCCCAGGCTCCTGCAGCTCTGAGCTTCTCCCAATTCCTGGGGCCACAGGTGAGGAACTCGAGGTCGCTTCCCTTTCTCTTCCTTGCAGCCCTGCAGCAGCCCCCTCGGGTTTTTCACTCTCAGGGTGGTTCAAGCTGCCCCAAAAGCTCTCACCCTGGGCTGGCTGGGCCCTGGGGACATTGGGGACATCAGGCACAGCTGTTCTCTCCTCAGCTGGCAGCCTTTCAAACCTCCTGAACCTCCTGCACCAGTACCTCCTGTGACTGAACTCGTTCCCCATGGTCCAGGTGTGCAGAGCAAATCCTGCTCACGGTCTCCTGCAGGGAACCCCGAGGTGCTTGGGTACAAACAGAGCCTTCAGGAGCAGACCCAGACCCTCCCTCCAGCCGTGCTGAGCTGCCAGAGCACTCCTGTGCCACCTGCAAGAGGAGGAATCCAGCAGAGCCCACTCCTCAGCCCTGTGTCACAGCAGGCTCCCATTTCATTTCTTAGCCCCGTGTCACAGCAGAAAATGCCCCTTTGAAACGAACAGCACAGTCCCATTTCATTTCTTAGCCCTGTGTCAGAGCAGAAAGTGCCCCCCTAAAATCAAATTCCCATTTCAGAGCTGCAGGTTTTATTAAGTCAGCCTCAGCACAAGGAACAGCCTTTTGGTGTCACTGAGAGCATTTAGGAAATCACTCCCTCCCCAGGACTCTCAGCCCACACAGCATTTCACAGTTATTAGTTTATATTCCCAAAGTAAATGCTATTTAGGCCTCCTCTTGTTTCCTAAACCATTTTATTAATTCCACAAAGAAGTTCACATTTAGCCAGGGATGCTGGCTAGGCCTGGTAAGATATGGGAGGGAGGAGAAAGGAAAGAAAAAGAAAAATATCTCCTTATTGAGAGGTGAGAAATAAGTGGATTTCAGGCCCTTGGGTCATTATTTTACCAATCATTAACTCACTTGTTTGGAAAGCACAGCAATGCCACTGCTCCAAACTCAAACATTAAAAGGGGGCAGCTCATTCTGGATGCAGAGAAACATTTCCCTCAGGTTATGTTTGTAAAGAGCCTTTCTACAGCTGCAGCATTGCCAGAAAACAGATCAGCACTTACAGGGAAAGAGGGACCTGCACACAGCCCCATTAATTCCCTCTGGAACCTGCCATGCAGATTGCTTGTGTTATAAACACATATTATAAAGTTGGCTTTTTGCAAATATTAAAGTGAGTACTGCACATATAAGGTTGTTATAAATACGTATTATAGCATTGGGTTTTTTCTGTTTCTTTCTTTCCTCACCCATATAAGGTGGATATTAGATGTGTGGTGTAGAAATGGTTTAAAGATGGAGTTTTATCTAAGAGTAAAGTTGATAAAGTGTCTCTGTAGTGAGTGAACACTGCCTGGTCAGGGCAACACCCAGTGCAGATCCCCTGTACTGATATAAAAACATTTGCTGCTGATATCCCAGCCCCCAGCACTGACCATCTGTAAAAATTATAGAGCAAGGCCCAAACTAAGACTGATAAGAATTAATTAAAACCACAGCCCAGAAACACACATGCTCTAAAGATGTGGGACCAGGCAAAACAGCTCCCAGAAACATGGAAATAAGTTCTTAGAAAAGTTCAAATATCCATATTTAAGGGGTGGGTTCTATGGGACAGGTGTGCTCTTGGCCAGAGACATCCCGGCCGTGGATATTTTTTTATTGTCTTTTATTAAACCTTCTAAATTCTAGCAAAAAGCTGAACTTCGTTTTTGACACTAGAAAGAGGCAAACACAAGTTAAAAACTCATCAGTGGGCAGGATAAAAGTGCCCTGGCTCTGGCAGGGAAACCACAAAGCAAACACGACTTAAACCATTTATTGCAGCACCTCAGCCTTCACTCCTGGCCTGGGGTGAGAAAGTTCAGCTCTAAGCAGGGCAGGCAGAACTGCAACCCCATTTCCCCACCAGTCCCACATCCTCAGCTCCCTCCCAGCCTGTTCCACTCCAAACCCTGGGCCACTTTTTATCCCTAAATATTTAAAGTGGGACAGGAGGGCCACACAACATGATCTGATTACAGCTGGTGCTGCAGGGAGCTCGAGCAGCACAGCCTGGAGTGAGAGGAGCGGCAGAAAAACAGATCTATAATTTAGGAATTACAGTTTTTTAAAGTGGAGCTAATGGATCCAGAGCAGTTTTGCTGCACTGTTTGAGCTGTTTTTATGGGTAGAATCTGTAAAAATGTGTGATTCCATGGTGGTTAGGCACTCACTTATACTACATGAACTTAATCACTTAAAACTACAGAGTTGCAAGAAAGGAAAAGCAAGAAAAATGAACTCATCCACTTTTACTGAGGGAGAAAAACCAGAATAAATTAACAGAGAAAAATGCTCTTTGATATCAAAGCTGCAAAGAGGACAGGTAACAAATAAATGAATGTTTTGTAAGCAATTGCTGCATCAGCAGCAAGGATTTTGTGTAAATGAATGTAGCCAGGAAATGTTTCATGGCATTTTGGTAGGGCAGTAAAATGCCAGGAGAGGTAAGGGAAATAATTACTTATTTTCTGTTACACTTCTACTTATTTGTCATCACTGCAAAAGGAGCTCTAAATATGACAAAAGGCAGATTCTACTGCTGCTGTGCCCAAAGAGGGTGTGTTTATAAAGATATAGATAATTATTAGCTTAACATAACAGTTATTTTTGTATTTAGGAAAATTATTTCCCCTTCCTCATTTGACCATTTCATGCTGTGAATGTTTCATTTTTAGTCCCATCTTGCCACCAGCAGAATTTTGTTTAAAGCCAAAGACACAAGAAAGCACAATTACAGTTTTGCTGAAACCCTCAAGGCAGAGCTCTCCCTCACTAGCAAAATCAAACAAAACCCTTAAAAATAAAGCATAAAAATCTCTCCATCCCCCCCAAAAAACCCAAATTTGTGTCATGCAGCACCCACACTCACTTGCAAAGGAAATTTCTCCAAGAAGTTCCCAGCAGAGCTTGGGAAGGAGCACCTGGACCTTAAATAGGGCAGGGCAGCAACACTGAATTGCTTCCACCCAAAGCTAATGATTTAATTAATTACTGATCCCTTACACAGCTGCCTGAAAGACTGGGAACTCTTCTTGCTGGGTGTTTATGAAGCATCATAAAAAGTTTCACACCAGAGGGTTCTGTGCATTTAGATATTATTTTCTTTTTTTGTCCCTGAAGTATTTACATGGAGCAGAAAGGAAATGTTGTGGGGTCCCTCTTTAGGTATTTAAACAGAATTAAAGGGAAATGTTGTGGGGTCTCTCTTTAGGTATTTACACAAAATTGAAGAGAAATGTTGTGGGGTCCCTCTTTAGGTATTTACACAAAATTGAAGAGAAATGTTGTGGGGTCNCACAGCTGCCTGAAAGACTGGGAACTCTTCTTGCTGGGTGTTTATGAAGCATCATAAAAAGTTTCACACCAGAGGGTTCTGTGCATTTAGATATTATTTTCTTTTTTGTCCCTGAAGTATTTACACGGAGCAGAAAGGAAATGTTGTGGGGTCCCTCTTTAGGTATTTACACAAAATTGAAGAGAAATGTTGTGGGGTCTCTCTTTAGGTATTTGCAGAGAATTAAAGGGAAATGTTATAGGGTCTCTGTGCACAGTGACAGGTTGGAGAGACTTCTGCCAAGAAGGGGACAAGGGGGATGGCTCCAAACTGACAGAGAACACCATTGAGGGGGGATTTAGGAAGAAATTCTTCTCTCTGAGAGGGGTGAGGCCCTGGCACAGAGCAGCTGTGGCTGCTCCTGGATCCCTGGAAGTGTCCAAGGCCAGAACAACCTGGAAGTGTCCAAGGCTAGAACAATCTGGGTTAGTGGAAGCTGTCCCTGCCGTGGCGGGGGGTGAAGTGAGATGATTTTTGAGGTCCTTTTCAACCCAAACCACCCTGGGATTTGTGTGGCTGCAGAGCAGCAGCTGCAGGATAGGATTTTGGAGAAAGCCCCTGGCAGCTGAGGTGTTGCAGGCACAGAACATCCTCCCTATCCACAGGAACAGCTCTCGGGTGCTTTTCATCTCCTGCGAGGTGCTGCAGGCGCTCGGCAGCAAAGGAGGCAGAGCTGGGGGAGCTTTGTGATCATGTTTGCTCTGTCTCTCACCAAGGGTGTTTTGAGCAGCTTTTGTTTCAGAACTTTTCCAACTTTCACATCGTGGTTGGGTCTGGTTGTCAGATCACTGCAGAATTTGTGATTTATTCATCTGGGCTCCTTGGATGTTGGGGAGGAAGGAGGGGAAGGAGGGAGGGAAGGGAGGAAGGAGGGGAAGGAGGGAGGGAA
>VZTB01008801.1:124156-153029 GCA_013397245.1 Thryothorus ludovicianus
CTGTCTCTATTCTGCAGCCTGCCAACAGAGCAGAGAGTTTTATAGAAAATTAAATCTGCCTCTTTTAGTCCCAAACTTTTCTGCTAACAATCAGTGCAGGGACACCCTCCCCTTTGCCCAGAGCAGCTCAGGGGTCAGCACTACGGCCACCAGAGGCCTTTTGCCCACAAAACCTCCATCAGTTTAAGAAAACGTGTGCTGGACAGAAGACAAATGGGAAAGCACGCCCAGCAACGTGGGCATTTCATCCAGTGGACAAGTTAAAATGAGATTTCTAATATCTGGCACCAGAGTAATAATTATACTGCTCATAACAGACTCGTTCAGTCCGGGGGGGCTGCTCCCATAATTGCACAGAAGTGTCTCTGGAGGACAGTTGCAAACACCCATTACAATCATCCCCACAGACGTGAGTGGTGCTGGCAGAAGCACAAATCACCTCCTGCCAGAGCAGCTCCCAGGGCTCTTAGGGGAGCACACATCCTGCTGCTGACAATAAAGGAGCTGCTCGCTGCACTTAGGCTTTTTATTATTTGTTTCTCCCTAATTACACTAATTTTATAGACAACACTGATGGCAGCCCAGCAGCATTTGTTCATTCACCAAAGCATCTCTTGATGCCAGGTCAGGCTTAAAAATAGACTCCTATGTGTTGTGGAGCTCAGTTTGGAGATGATTTCTTGTCTGGAGTGTGAGTGATTACATGGATGAATTTATCTTACAGCTCTCCAGCTTGCTTTTCCCTTCCCAACCCACTAAAACCTCATCTGTAATCACACAGTAGATTGCAGCAGGCCATTAGTTTGGAAAATAAACTGTTCATGTTGTTGAGCATCCAACTTCTGTGTGCATCAGGATGTTATAAATGTTATATCCCAACCAAAACTTGCTGAGCTCCTTCACATCCATCAGCACAGTTTGGGATCTGGCCCTAATGCTCCTGGAGGGGCAAAACTCAAGTTTTCAGCAAAGTGGATTCTCACAGCTGCAAATAAAATGAAATTTAAGATATTCAAGCCCTTTTGGGAGCTGAGAAGAGGTTAAAGTACCTACACAGACACAGGCACAGCTAAACAGCCTGCGAGGTCACTGTGCTGTGACTTAAATTTAATTAAGAGGTGCTTCCACAGGGACAAAAAGGCTTCTGAGGTAAATGCAGCGTTCAGAGGGCACGGAGCCAGGAACTGGCAGAAGTGGCGTGGCAGATAAAAGCCTTACCCCAAATCCAGCCTCTCCTCCTCCAGGCAGCTGTCAAGTGTCTCTTGTACCCACAGCACAGCCAGGAGGGCTCTGAAGGAGCGCTCTGGAAAGGAGTTTATGGAAAACAGGTCAGTTCTGCCAGCCTCACACAGCCCAGCAAGCACAGAACATATGCACCAGCTCTCACAGGGCAATTAAACACAGAGCCAGGCCTGGAAAAAGGTGTTTAACATCTTCCAGAGAGCCCCTGCAGCAGGGATGGCTGCTCAGCCCGCGAGGTTCTGCGTCTCGGTCTCCAGGCCAAGGTTAAAATTCATCCCTGAAATGAGCAGTGCTGTGAAAATTCAACAGCTGCTCAGCCAGGGGCAGAAAAATCCCAGCCTGTTGCTTTTCCTGTGCCTGATTCATACAACCCTCAATTTTTTTTGTGTGCTTCCTAAAGGCTGAGAAATCTCAGCCTGTTGCTCTTCCTGTGCCTGATTTGTGGCTCCCACCTCCTTTTTTGTGTGTTTCCTAAAGGTTGAGAAATCCCAGCCTGTTGCTATTCCTGTGCCTGATTCGTACAACCCTCAAATTTTTTTCTGTGTTTCCTAAAGGCCAAAAAAATCCCAGTCTGTTGGTTTTCCTGTGCCTGATTCGTGCCACCCTCAATTTTTTTCTGTGTTTCCTAAAGGTTGAGAAATCCCAGCCTGTTGCTTTTCCTGTGCCTGATTCGTGCCACCCCCAATTTTTTTTCTGTGTTTCCTAAAGACCAAAAAATCCCAACTTGTTCCTTTTCCTGTGCCTGATTCGTGTCACCTAGCTCTTTTTTGTGTGTTTCTTAAAGGCCAAAAAAATCCCAGTCTGTTGCTTTTCCTGATTTGTGCCTCCCAGCACCATTTTTAATGTGTGTCCCAAAAGAGCTCTGCTGTGACCAAACATTTGAAAATTGAAACAGTACCCATGGATCAGCACCATCTTTATGGGTTGTTGTGAGATTGTCTTTCACTCAACCAGTGTATTCCAGTTTCAGAGGG
Organism: Thryothorus ludovicianus; assembly: GCA_013397245.1. Lineage (NCBI taxonomy): Eukaryota > Metazoa > Chordata > Aves > Passeriformes > Certhiidae > Thryothorus > Thryothorus ludovicianus. The sequence continues at coordinate 126,373 of VZTB01008801.1, forward strand.
TAATAAAAATAAGGAAGAATCCTAAAAAAAAAATCTCTGGATAAACATGTGTGTGCTCTGTGCTCCAGAAACACACCCAGCACAACATCCTGGCATTAGATTTTAAAATCTAACTGAGTTTAGGACCAAATTCAGTTTGAGGCTTTGCCACTGCTGCCAAGTCAGAGCCTGCCAGCACTCCCTCCTTCTACCCAGGTGTCAGGATGTGTACAAGAGATTATACAGATAATTTACACTAAAATCAGGGTAGCACTTGCTTCATAAAAACTGCAGCGAGCTCTCTGGAGAGCAAAGTCTGCCTTTATCTGGGCAAACTGCACTTGCAGCAACACAAACATCTTCTCAGGTAGTCCCTAATCTGACAGGGGATTACAGGAGCTGCTGATTTGCTTTGCTTTGTTTTTCCCCACTCTACAGCTCTTACCTCTGAGTTACTCCACAAAATGCACAGCAGCTCATAAATGATTGATGGCCACGTTAAGCAATGCAGAGCAAAACACCAAACTGAATTATGCTGCTGGTTTTAAAAGAGCAAAGAAAACTCCTGCAAATATCCTGATGCCTCTGAATCATTTTAATGTCGGAAATTTATTCACAGCAGCCTGAAAAGTCTCAGATATTGATGAAAGGCAGGGATTTTTAAATACCTACACATCTCTAACTGGCTTTGTGCTGCAGGACTTCCCCTGAGTCGTGTGTTGAGATGAAAGTTCTTGTTCATAAGGAACACGTAACCAAACAGACTCTGTGCTAACAGGTCCTGGGGATGAGGAGCAGCAGGGAACACACAGAAATAGAAATGAAATTGGAAGTATTAATTGAACAGCACCATGAATATGCACCAAAATGTGCACCCAGCCTGGGATTCACCCAGCTGGAGGCAGCTTCAGGGAAGGGCTGTGAGAAAGGGGCAGCTCCTGACAGCGCTGTCACAGTGAGGGAGGAATTTTATTCCAGATTTCTCAAGTCAAAAAGACCCCACTGCAGCATGGGTGAAAACATGAGTGGTACCAAAGTTTGTGCTATCAGGTGGAAGGAACATTTATCATAAAAAAGGTTGGGCTCTGCTTCCACAGAACCAAAAATCCCAAAGTTAACTAAAGAAGCTGAGCTGGCAGCTTTAAGTCAAGACTAGGTTTACTGGTGACTAAATCTGGGATTCCAGCAGTGGAGCTGGGTGTTAATGGGATGGAATCATCAGTCAAGAATTCACCCTCCAGCAGTTAAAGTGCTGGGTTTCAAATGGAAAGAAGACAGAATTTTTGTGGATAAAGGAAAGGTTACAGGCAGAGAAGGGTGAAAAGGAGACTCCAAGGAAGATTTGCTGACAGAACAACACCCAGAGTTATGGGGTTGGAAAGATGCAGCCCTGGTGATGAAGGAAGAGGGCAGACAGGGATCTCAGTCTGCTCCAGAGGATTTGGAGGCAGAGGAGGCACACGGAGAGGCAGAACACTGAGTGAGCTGGCACCAAGAGCTGCTCCCTGCTCAGTGAGAGCTCCTGAGGGCAGCACAGCCCTCCCGTGCTCCCAGCTGTCAAATCTCACCTTTTCCTGAGGCCTCACCTCATCTGGAGCTGCTCCCATTATTGAAATTGAGTCTGAAAATGAAGAGATTAAAGCTCTGACGGGGAATGGACGGGTGACATTTCCTGGGGCTGCCAGGGATGCTTTATAGAAAGCATCACAAGAGGAGCCCAGGCACACAAAAACCTCCCAATTAACAGAGCACAAGAGTAATTGGGAGAACAAAGCCATGCAGGAGTCTGGGCCATGACTTCGCCATTTTTTTAGCAAGCCAAATGAAAGCTGCCTCAGAACAAATAGGGACATAACCACCGAGCAATTTTGAAAAGAAGAGTTGGTGGAAATGAACAGAACTTCAGAAGATGAAATGAAATTTTTTAAAAGGCCCTCATTATTGTAGCAGAGAGAAGAAAGAGTGTTGGGTTAGTGGGGGTGCCCAGGATTGTAGGGAAGCAAAGGGAAAATAAAGGCACAGAGCTAATAAAGACAACTGGTCAAAAATTGTAACTCCCCTTGTCGGGACAAAGCTTTTCCTCACTTGGCTGCAATCACAGCAGCATCACTGACATCCAGAAAACCACCACAGACTCCAGGCTTGGCCCTTCAGAGGCTTCAGCTGAAGCCAAATTCAGCCCCCACAGGGCTCACAATTACCCACACACAGCCCTGCCCCAAAATCCCAGTGCCAGCTTTCATTCTCCTGCCACAGGTTCGTGGGCAGCACCACTGCAGACACAGCCAGACACATCTTTGAAATTATTGAAAAAAATTCCACCTCCCTTTGCTTTTTTATTGCCAAATTCAAGTGAAAGCATGCCATACTTTCCAATTCAAGACATCAGAAATACACATGGTTTTTAATCACTCCTCACCCACTGCTATCCTTTAAAACTCCAAATAAAATCTTTTATAGCCACAGCAAAACCTCCATGTTCAATTCAAACGTTGCTTTTCTGTTTTGAACCTTTTTTGTTAGTGTATTTTTTTTGTCTTAAGGTTTATTTTTGTGTTAAAGGTTTCTACTTTTTATTTGAGGAGGTTTGGGTGATGCAAATTTGGGGGGTAAAATGTTGTGCTGAGGTATTAAAAACACCTAGGCTCATGGTGTGAGCTCTTGTTGTCCAGACAAGAAAATATGTGCTCTAACACACTTTCAGTTGTATCAGATAAAATTCAGAATGTGTTTCCTGAGGTGAAATTCAGGATGTGTTTCTTGTTGGTGATTTTTATCTATTTCAGTGCAGCTGAGGAAAAAAATTCTTTACTTGGTATAAATAAAGAAAGAGCATAACCACCAAGGAGAAAAAAAATAAATAATTCTCCTATTCCCTGACTTGTCGAGTTGCTGGAGGTAGAATTTAATATAGAAAACCAGAAAGGAGAAAGAGAAAGTTCAGCAAGAGGAAATTTGATCAGGGTAAAGTGAGTTAGTCTCTTGTCTGGAAGATGATGGGGTTGGGTGCAGGTGTGGGAGCTGAGGCTGGGCACTGAAATGTGCCTGACCCTGTCTGAGACGGGCAAATTCCAGGATCTGAGTGCTGGAAAAGTGTGTTCCAAGTGGTTATGGAGAGAGCAGCTGTTCAAAACTTGATTTAGAACTTGATTCCTGCCATTCTGTGATCTTGTCACGCCTGGTAAAGCCTGGCTTTAGCTTTCACTGGTGTTGGGAAGGAATATTTGTAAGACAACTAAGCTTATTTTGGCTCTTTAAGTCACAGGGTCAAAGAGTTTCTTTGTGAAGGAGCTTCTGAAGTGGATTTTCTAAGACATAAAATCAGACAGATAGTCCTGAAACTGAGATCAAAGGTTTTGCCCTGACAGAAACTCTCCCTCTTCTCTATCTAGGCCAGAATTGTGGCTTATTTAGTCTAAATTGAAAGCCTTTTTCTGTTCTGATTTTAAAACATGCATTAAAATAACATGTGGCTGTCAGAAACTTGATAATTCCATAAGCCCCAGGTATTTGTGCTGATCAAGGACAGACTAACAGAGCTCTGAGCACTGCAAGCAATTTCTCTGAGGGGAAAGAAGCATCCCAAAAATGAATTTTGCACTGAGTTAACATGTTGTGGTCAGGCCACACATCAAGCTGCAAAATCATAAAACAAAAGACCTGGACAATGGTGAAGTTTTAGCCACCAAGGGAAAGAAATTTTCCTCTTAAGAGTGCTCATAATTTGGCAAATATGGATAAAGCTGCCAAATGTTGCTGGTATTTATTGGGCAGGCACTGCTTTGGGTGGAATTGAAAGGCTCATTAAAATAAGAGGTTTGAAGAGATGAAGCTTTTGTGTAACTGGGAGGTGGCTTTTTGCCAATAAACAACTTTTCTGCTGGTTCCCCCCCTTCCTTGGAGCGGTCACTGCAGCCTGTGAGGGTTTTTTTGGGAAAATAAGAGCCTGCAGCTCCTGCACGGGAGGGTGTGAGTGTCAGAGGGGTGGGTTTGGTCTCCAGAACCCTCCCTGTGGAATGGGGTGAGAGAAATCCTGAGGAAGGGCAGGGATTTGTGTACACACAGGTGAGGGAAGGGGCAGCAGGTGCTTCACTGCAGCTCCTTTTGCCTCCTTCCACAGCAGTGAGCTCCTGTGAAGCAGCAGAATGCACAGGGCATGCTGGAATTTATTTAAATAAATCCAGGAACACTTCCAGGCTCCTCAGAGTTTTATCCTGTTGCTCATGTCAGGAAAATGAATCCACAAACAGCAGANTTTTCATTCTGATGGAATTTATGATTTTTCCCCATTGTTTCTTTCATCTTTCAATATCCAATTCCATTTCTCAGCAAACCTACACTTTGTTTGTAAAGGCAAACACCTTTTTTCCATTTATCAATCAGTGGGATCCTTCCCATTGTTTCCTTTCATCTCTGATTTTATCTCCCAGCAGCCCCACAGCTTATTGGGGAAGACAAATCCCTCATTGCTCTCACTCACATGGAGGTGAAGGAAGCACCAAGGCAAGTCCTGCTGCTGATGGAACACATCCTCCTCCAAGGGTTTCTCCCCTCGTGGCTGCTCCTTGAGAAGGGTTTTTATGAAGTGGTTAATTAGAGGAAGCAGGCAGAGTGCTGGCTCTTCAGGAAGGTGGTGCCTGAAGAGCTCGGTGACTATTGCAGGTAATAAAATAACTGTATTTTCAACCAAGGAACACTGATTAAATTGCACCGAGGGTCACAGTTAGATAAGTGCTGTGCTATTGATAGAAAAATTAAACCCGATGTAAACTGACTGTTCTGACCCCCAGAAATGAGCTGAAATTACCTGGCTTTCTGTCTGAAATGGATTAATTTGGAGTGGTGTTAGAATGTAGCAGGACTTGTGGCAAGTCAGAGCTGGAAGAGTTTGCATTTGGCACATTCCTTGTTGGAATTTGGCTTTTTTTGGTTACTTAAAAACAATTTACCACATGTGCTGCTCTACTTTCAGCAAGCTGCTGTGGCCTTGGCCTGCTCCAGTGACAGAGCTCCTTTCCAGATTCCAAAATTCAGGAATCTGTGGTGGAGCTGCTCTTCCGTCTCTGTCCATCCTGCCTTGTGAGTCCTGAGCTGAGTGTTTTGTGTGTTAAAAAAAAACCAAACAATATGATATTGGCTTTCACATTTATATATTAGTTTCTGCATTGATAATAAGTATTTAGATACAGGATCCTATAAACCTTTATTTTGTTGTTTGTTAGTATAACTTAATCTACCAGTTTAAATGTGGACTGTATAGTTTATAGAAACAGCAGTGTGGTGAATATACAATATTATAGACCTCAGCTAAACACTGGGTGTTAAATTCCCTCTGTGTAACCAAACAAATGGTGTAAAACAATCATGTTACCCCCCCTTCCTGCTGACTGAACTCTCCAAGTGATCAGATAACCCTGACACACACCAGAGCACGGAGGGCAATTAGAAAATACCATTTTAAAATGGTATTTTTACCGTTTATTTAATTATTAAATCCTCATGGAAGGATGTGAAACAGCAGGTGGAGACACAAGGAGGAATAAAATATATCAGCTTGACACACGGGATGTCATGCTGATAAGCCAGAGCGTGAGGAAGCCAAACAGAAGAATTCCTGTAACATCAAAGAGTTCACAATGTTTGAATAATGTATGAAATCAATGAATATGCATGTGCCCCAGCAATGGAAGAGTACAAAGCTGACACTGTGGGCTCTACCTGGTGCTCTCTGGTTGTCCACCAGGAGCACCCCAGTGCTGGATTTCTGTCTCTTATCCCCTCTCAAACTTTAAAATAAAATAAAAATTCTGAAGCGTTGCTCTGTTTCACACACGTGTAAATCCAGTCAGAAATCCTGAGCTGCTCTCAGTTCTCTCAGTTGTCTCAGACTCTCCAGGCTATCTGCATTGTTTTTACAAGTTAATAAATTGGGAAACTTCCAAAGGCTCGGCATAACAATGCAACAATGCATTCCTGGGTGTGTGATAAGCTCGTGCCCTTGCTTTTCAGTTTAGAGCTGGAATACAGATCAGCTAGAGCTTTTAATGGAGTTTTAATGAAGTCCTGAGCCTTTGGAGAACTTGAGAGACAGGCTGAATGTAATTTTTGGCTCCCTTTGTGGCTGACAATATAACAAATATCGAAAGGTCTTCACAGACTGAAATGAAGGTTTAAGAGAGAAGGATACAGGTGTTGGATCACAGGAAAACCCTTGGTACCCCAGAATCATCTGTCACACGGGTATATTCAATATTTGGGACTCACACAGATGTGAAAGCTCCTTCTGGGAAGGGAAATACACAGAGGACACTTTGAGAAGGCTCAGAACAAGATTTCACGAGAATCCTTTTATTTTTTTTTCCTTGACCTTTCAAACACCCCTTAAGACTCAGAACTCAGGTTCTTCATTTTAGAAACCAGATTTTGGTTGGAGTCCTCCAAGCAAGCATAAAGAATAATCTGCTCATATTTCAGGGCAGCAGCTGCGACTGGAACTGCCTGGCTGAGATGGATGTTGCATTTATTGACACGTTTTAATTGCCTTGTGAAGGGCAGGATTAGAAGTGCAGGCCAACTTTTTCACCTTGGGGGCAGCTGATAAGTAAATGCACGTAATTGTGGAGGCTCCCCTACCTAAAGCAGCCGTGGTTTGAGTAAACGCGGAGTGAATTTTGCTCATCTGTGAATGGAAATTGAGTCCTGGGCTGCGTTTATGGTGCTGGGAGCAGCTCAAGCCCCACGATGGATAATGAGAAGGCTGAAGAGCTCCAGGAAGCTCATTTCCATGAGAGTGAGGGGGATCGGGCTTGCCAGGAATGAGAATTAAGAGGTTGGTATTGTGTGAGTTACAAAGTGATTTTCAGGTGGGAAAATCCCAGCCAACAGAAGTTATGGGAAAGGGGCATAAAAAAGGCGTTTAAAGCAATTGTCGATTGTCGGCTTTTATTTCTCCTTTGGCTTAGAATAAGGAGAAATCTCTTTGTTTATAGACACTTGGAAGGGGCTTTACTTATCCTTTAGAGAGCTGGGGGTTTGTTCTGCCTGTAAAGATCCTGACCACAGGCAGTTCTGAGGAGGAGCCCAGGTGTTTGCCTCCAGTGGGAAATCCGGGCTGTTTCCAAGACTTCTCAATTCTGTAATCAGCTGGGAAGGGAGGAATTTTGCCTGATAAATTTATATTTGGGTCTGTACACGTTTATCAGTTGGGTGTCTGATTTATTCTGCACTGTTTGATAATCTTGAAGTGTTTGAGCCTTGCCTTAGTTTGGTGATACAGAATTTGGTGTCTTCACGGGCTCTGATAATTTGCAGGGCTTTTGATCGAGGTGCCAGGAGGGTTATGGCTGATGGGAGGAACATAATTCACAGAAATTCAGTGTTTGACATGAAATACAGCAGAAAATGCGCCGAGTGTCCTCTTGCTGCAGAAGGAAATCACAGCCTGAATAAACTCATCTGTTTTTTCCTGAGAAAAGGAGAAACTTGAGGAGTTTGGCTGGCAGTGAAACACCTCAAGGGAGGAATGATCCCTTGTAGAATAAGAGGCAGAGAGTGAAGATGGATCCATCAGTTTCTTCTGAAATGGAGGAGTTTGCTGCTTGTTATTTGATGGGGACATAAAAAAATGAACCAGACCAATATTCCCCATGCTGCCATTGGGACCCTGGGAATTTATCACCCCTTGTCACCTAAAATGGGGAATTAAGTGCAGAGGGTGAGAGGTGTTTTTTCCCTGAGTGCTCCCAAGTTTCATTTAAATTGGGGATATAAGGGTGGTTATTTACAAATGCCAATTTTCCCTGTCTAGCTGAGAGAAACAAACTCCTTTAGGGAATGATTTGCATCAGCCCTGACTTAGCTCCACTTTGCAGCAATTGGCTTCCTGAGCTGAAATTAGCCCTGAGTGTTCCCAGACGTGCCAGGTCCATCCCATTCCTGAAGCACACCGAGATCCTGCTGGAAAATTGAATATTCCTCTGTCCTAAAGCTGCTGGTGCAGCTGTGTCTGCAGGGAAAGCCCTGGGTGAGCATAAAGTGGGGTTTCCACCCTGGAAAAATTGCAGCTCACCCTGTTCATAAAATAGATTGATCCTATTTATAAAATAGATTGATCCTGTTTATAGAATAAATCGATTGCCCATAATCCTGAGCTGTGCCTTGTCTCAGCTGGAGCTGCTGGAGCAATTCAGGGAATTAGTGGGAGCTTAAGCAGAGGCAGGAGCTGCCACCTGACCTGGCCAGGAGCTGATCCAAAGGTTTATGTGGATGTGTGGGGATGACTGAACACCACATGCTTTAATCAGGGCTGCCTGCATTTAAAGCTTTATGTGTATCTCACCTGGAACACCCAAATTTTTCGTTATCAGCATGGATTTGCCACTGAGGAGAAGCAATTTTTTACCCCTGGGAGCTGAATGCTGATGGGGCTGAGTGAAGAAACAGTGACTGTGCCTCGCTGTAACTCTGAGGGAGTTTTTGGGGAGGGATTTGTGTTTTCAGATGCTTTAGTGTTGCCAATGAACTTGTGGATCTTGGGCTCTTCATCTTGATTTGTTTTCTACAAGAGCCATTTAAAGCAGGAAGGGTTCTGGGCTGAATTGTCTACTTTTGGCCCTTAAAAAAAGCGCTGAAAAAGGAGTCGTTGCTGTAGCATGAGCTGTCAGTGGTGCTGAAATCAGAGGTCAGGAGCTAACAGGATTGCTGAGCGTGGTTCTGCAGCTTTTATCCGGAGAACAGCCTCGGTGGCTGCTGGCCAGCTGGGACAGCCCGCCAGGAATGCTGCAGGAATTCCTGCCCTGGGATGTGCTGGGACATCGGGGGGGATGTTCTGCCTTGGAGGGGCTCCCTTGGACAGAGGCTGGGCAGAGTGAAAGTGAGGATTTATTAAAGGACTTTAGCAGAAACACCTTGGGCAGTCAGAGCGGCCCAGGGGCTGCCCCCAGGATGGACACGGGTTTTTCACACAATTATAAGCTTGGTGCATTTACATATCAAGGGTTAATCCTCTAATTACAGCTTCTGGTTGTTGCCTTCTGGAGGCTGACCTGGTACAGAGACCAGACAGAGCAAGAGGAAAAAGTGGATATTTATTAAAGGCCACAATGGGGACACCTGAGCCACACTCGAACCCAAAATGGGCACAAAATGGACACCAGATCATGAGGTCCCACATTTTTCTAAGTTCTGGTCCATTGGTACATTGGAATCAATTGTCCAATTACAGCTCCAGGTTATGCAGCTCCATCCTCCTGGTTTTTCCTTCTCCCCTCACCCTGGGTTTTTGTTCTTGGGCCTGAAAGTTGTCCTTGGTATTGAGCTGGAGAAGGAATTGTTTTGTCTGCTCTGTGAAGAGAGCTCAGTAGCACTGAATATGAAACCTAAAACTGCCCACTAAACCAGCACAGGATCTAAAAAACATAAAAGCTAAAACCTAAGGCATCAAGGTAATGAAGTAATTTACCCCCAGTTTTTTCTCCCCCAATTCACTTTTTTACTTTTTGAGACCTGAGGCTGTCAGGTGTCCTTGGGTTCCAGGCCCAGAGGAATTGTTTTGTTTGAGCAAAATGTGAAGAGTTAGCTACACTTTGTATGGAGCTTAGAGTTAGGTACTAATGCAGTATTTGAAAAATATAAAAGGTAAAATCCTAATGCTCTGAGGGCAGCCAGCAGAGCACCCTTGGGAGAAGGTGGGAATGGGGAAGGTGTGCCAGGCACTGCTGGCAACTCTGCTGAGGGGAATAACATGGCCCAGGTACTCCCATGCAGGAATAATTTTATTTATGTCATTGAGGGAACACATGGGATGAGATGGGGCTGCTCCCACTGGGGTGGAATTGGTGTAAATTTAATCCTGGAGGTGCTGGTGCCTCTCAGATTAACAAAGCTGACCTATTGCCTCCTGGACAGCCCCACTGCCAGCTGCCAGCCTCCTGGAGCTCTGTCCCCAGGATTTTGGGGTGTTGGGGAGCTGGATGGGAGCCCAGTGCTGCTGTGGCTGTCCCTGGTGAGGGATGCCAGCCCCTGTGCCTGAGGTGGGTGGAGAGGCTAAAAGGAAATATCTCCTCCAGCTGGAATAAAGCAATGACTTTGAAAGTGAGCAGGAGTCACCCTGCCTTCCTGCTGCACTTTCAGTGGCTTGTACAAACAGCCCATCATTTGCAGTGCCTGTTTTCCTACTTGGCTTCTTTGTCTTTCAGCTCCTTTTTTGTCTGGTTTTCTGGAGCTGTAATGTGCTGTGATAGTTCACATCCCTTCTCGTGACCTCAGCTCATGATAGATAAATTCTTACAAGGATTTGCACGAGATGAAACCAGACAGAAATTACATTCCTCTGTGTTAACATGGCCCTTCCGTAATTGAAATTAATTTGTGGTTAAAGCTACAAGAGAATTACAATTTTCTGGAAGTAACATGAAGGGATAGACAGCTTTGTATGAGCAGAGCCTGCAATAATTATGTGTGAATGTCACAGAAGGGTTGGAGAACTTTTCTCTGTGTGGCTTCAGATTTGTGCAGTGATTTTCACATGGCCTCTGCTGGAGGATCTCAACATCAAAAGGGAGAAAAAAAAAAAGTGAGGATTTCACTGTTTTTGAGGGAATGTCCATTTTTTGCTGTGCTGGATCACTTAAAACTTCTATTTGGCGCCCTGAATATATTCCTTTTAGATCTGAAAGAATCAATTGATGGATAATTACTGGGCCAGGCAGTGAATCACCTGAAAACACTGAAACCCCTTCTCCAGAACGTTCCCAAGGACAAACACTGTCAGTCATTCTCCTCCTTAGCTCAGTCAAGTGGCCACAAGGAGTTTGCAGACACGAACAAAACCCTGCAGATGCTCCACCTTCATTATTATTCACACAAACCTGCCTTTCCTTCTGCTCAGCATTTCATGGTCCAATAAGCAGGACAGCACATCCTGGAAGGGAGCAGAGCCAGCCCAGCCCTCCATCCTTTCCGCTCGGCTGGAATTCCTAAAAATAGCCAGGACAAGGGCTCCTGGCTCCCTCGTTAGCATTTGGGTTTTTCACCAGAGCTGCCTGATGTGCTCTTTGCACCTTGAAGGGTTTCTTCCACTCTGGCTGGGAGGTGTGGGTGTGCCTAAAACTCATGGAATTATCCCAGGGAAAAATCAGCCAAAGGTCTGCAGGTGCCTTGCACAGCAGGGAGAGGCCCCTTCTCATGGCATTTTGGCTGGGATGAATCAATTCCCAGCGTGTTTGGGGTGGAATGGGTGATCCCTGCCCAGCCTTTCAGTTTTAGGGGTGATGGAGAGCCCTGACAGAGCTCTGCTGTGCAGCCCAGAGGACCAAAGAACAAAGATCAGCTGAAGCTGCTTCCCTGGTTTGTCTATCCCTGTGGAAGGGGAAGGGTTCTTCAGTGCTGGCAGCGGTGCAGAAGCGTGGGAATGGATTAACCTGAGCACTGAATTGTGCTGATTTGTGCAAGGATCATAAAAAATTCATAAAATGTGTGTGCAAGGCCAGCTGAGGAGCCCAGGGCCAGGCTGTACCCCTGGGTCTGTGAAAAAAAGCACTGATGATATCCCAGGCAGTGTCAGGACTGAATAATTTGGTCTCAAGTTTGTGCTGTTGGACGAAAATACTTTGAAAAAGAAATGAAATAATGCCTTAGATGAGGGCTGGCTGGAGGTGTCCTGTTGTAAGGTTTGGTTTAGGAGGTGAGGGCCTGGTGAAAAGACAAATCCCTCCTTTTCCCTCCTCAAACGATGCACAAACTCCTCCCACAGTGATCTCTGTGCCAATCCATGCTATAAATCACTGGTTATAAAGCTATTTACTGCAGATGACGTGACCTGTGTGCTCCAAGCTTCCTCCTTGGACTGGGAAACACTCAAACCTCACAGCTTTTAGCCAGGAAAGGATTCATTCTCAGCCTCGAGTGCCTCTGACAGGCTGACAAGTGCTCAGTGCTTTCACACCAGCTTATGGACAACATTCTGTGCCATTCAGCTGCTGGAAGGACTCGGAGCTCTCTAGAGCTGCCTTTTTCTCCAGCTGATAAAGCAATAACATCTTCAAAGGGAATCGCTGCCCACAAACAAGCAGAGAGCAGCAAAGCAGCTTTGCTGCAGCAGCAGAACTCCCTGCTTTCCCCCAGGATGAGCCCCTGGCTGTGTGAAAATGCTTTTCCACCCCTCTGGCCTGGCTGCCGCACTTGAGAAAAGGAGAAAAAAAAAAAACCACATCTCGTTTTGTTTTTTTTTGTTTTGTGCTCCCTCGGAAGTGAAAGAGCTGGGAGGAAGCGCCATCGGAGCTGTTCCCATGGAAACCCCCGGCTCTCCAGCAGCTCCTCCAAAAGGGCACAAGCTGTGGATGCCTCTGAGTAATTATGTTCACATGTTCCTGAGCATCATCGGCGGGCACCAGCGGATCCCTGGCTGAGGTTGCCTTGGTGATGGCGTTTTCCGCCTGGTGGGCAGCCACGGGCACGTCTGCAATGCAAAGCAGAGATTTCTGCACCTCTGGGGAGCAGCTGCTGAAATCTTGGGGCCACGGGTTCCTCTCTGAGCTGCTCCCCGCCCAGTGGAAGTGCTCAGTGCCCGCAGAACTCCTGGATGTGCTGAAAAATTCGCTTTCTGAATGATGACTCTGTTTAGGGAATCTTGAAAAATGATGGGGAGTTTGGTGTGGGTTGATTTAACAGTTTCTCTGCTGTCTTAAAAGGGTTAAGCCCTTGTTTGAAACCTTATTTTGTCATTACATGTCAAAAGTATTGAGAGATAGATGACTTCCCTTGACATTCAACAAATCTCTTTTGACTCAATAAGCTGCTTTTAGTCTGTTGGTTTTCCTCTGTTTTGAGTTGTGTGGCTTTATGGGGCACCATAACAACAAAAAGCATCAGCAAAGACTTTTGCAGTTCACAGGAAGTCTGATATAAACTCTGCTGTATTTGTAGGCTTTCTATATAAAGTGTAACACCCAGTAAAATAAAAATAAATGGATGTTTGCTATGAGTGCGCTGAAATGGAGGGGGAGAAGGGAAAAGGACATTTCTCCCCACTGAAACTGCAGCAATAATTTAGGGAGGCACAGAACATTGCTCAAGCTTTTGTGAGCTGGCATCTTCATTTTAATGGCTGAGGGCAGTCTGGTGTTTCTTATTCAATTTTTTCAGTGTGTTTGAGGGTGATGCTGTTTCCTCACTAGAACATCCTCTCGTTCATGCTGAGTTCTCTGGGGAAGGAAAATGGGAGAGAGGGAGGGTGCAAAATCATAAAGCCCAGGTGGTTGTCAGAGCTTTGTGGCTGTTTTATTTGTAGACATCCTCTGGTAACAGAGCTCCCGTGGCTGCTCTAAGAGAGCCCTGAGCATTTTGAGACAGCAGTGAAGGCAATGAGGGATTTCTCTTTACAAACTGTGGCTCTGCTGGTGGATAAAACCAGCAGAGAGGTGAAAGAAACAATGGGAAGGATCCCACAGATTGATGGATGGAATGGGAGGGATTTGTATTTACAAACAAACTGTGGGTCTGCTGGAAAATGAAACTGGATACTGAGAGATGAAAGAAGCAATGGGAAGAATCAAAAAATTCCAGAGGAATTCCCTGATTGACACAAGGAAAAGAGGAAGGGAGGGTACACATTGGAAGGGGTCTGCATTAGGTGATTTGGGCAGTCTGAGCCTCTCAAGTACCTCAGCCAATGGGAAAGAGAGAGGGAAATGTGGCTGGGAAATTGGGATAAAAGGAGGCAGCATCCTCCAAAAATGGGAGAGACCCCATGGGAATACCCCATGGGCTCTGCCTTTATTGGAATAAAATCACAGCACTCCTCTGTCTCCTTTTTGGACACAAACTCTGCTGTTTGTGGGTTCATTTTCCTGGCAGGAGGGAGCAGAGCAAGAGAAGGAGGCAGCACCTCCTGTCACCTCCTGAAAGACTCTGTCACCTCTCCAGGTGGCTCCAAGAGCTCTGGAGTGATTCCTGCACCTCTAACCCGCTGGAACAGCCTCAGGGCACTGCGGGCACTTCGATGGCACCTCCGGGCTGTCCCTGCAGCCCGCAGGGCTCGGTGACACTGCACAGGCAGGGCTGGTGCTGAGCATCCCCCCGGGATCAGGGGAGCCCAGTAACAAAATCAGGAGTGGCTACCACGTGTTGTAGAAACAGCCTGGAGCAAGGGTGGGATGGAATAATTTTCCTGTTGACGCTGAATCTCGAAATCACATCACTCTAAGGAAAGTGATGTGCTAGCTTGTGGGAAATATTAAATGTAAGGGGCTTCTGGAAAGATGTAGAAGAGGGGCTCAGGAACAGAATAGACAATTTACAAGTAAGCTGCAGTTGTAAGGTTTGAAATTAGAAGAGTTATATTAATATAGCAAGCAAGGACATAAAACAATAGCTTGAGTCTTAGGCTTGGCCTTAGAATGGCAGGAAAATATGCCAGGCAAGAGAGTAGAAGGTTTTAAGAGCATCCAAACAAGCATTGTGTGAAGCAGGTGGACATGTGCTTTTATTGACTGGCTAGAGCAAGTGTCTCTAAGCTTTGGCTTTATACTGTAGGCTAGAAAGTTTTTAAAATGATCTGTAACAAAGAAATCTTTGGCTGCTGGTGGTGAGACCTGAGCTGTTGTCATCTGCCCATTTTCTCCACCATGTAATGGGGCTGATCCTGCAATAAAGAGCTCGAGATGTGGCTCTCACAGCAAAACCTGTGTAAATCCAGCTCTTGGCTGCCTGGCACAGTAAATATTCCTCCTTTCCATGGGCAAATAACCATGGGAGAGGGTGTAAAATCCAGGCCAGGGAAGGGCAGGTTTGTTGGTTTTTTACAGGACTCACACACCGAGGGAGGACTTTCTCCTTCTGCCTTTTCCTGGCTCTGGGAAAGCTCAGCACTGGCAGGGCCCATTAATTTTTAATTTAGTCCTCTCTATGCTGCACTGCTATTGTGGTTTATGAGGATATTATGCTGGAACAGAGGCCTGTAAAACAGGATTTTAAAGTTTGGGAAAGGAATGGTTGTCATACATAATACGCACACTGTAGTAGAAATGAGTGGGTATTTATAGCACAGCTAATATTAATTATTTTTATTGTGATGTCAGCCCTGCAGGTCAACTGAAGAGTAAATTGCTGTGGAAGCCAGAAATCTCCAGGCATTAAATTATATTAATATGAAATGTTGAAAAGTGGTTAATTTGTACTGCTGGTTTTGTTTAAAATGTTTTCCTGTATAAAGCCATATCTCCAGTGTGATAGATTATTGTTAGGAGGGATATAATTCAGTCCCATTACAGAGGAAGCCCATGTGCTTTCAGAAACCCAGAGCTGGGAGTCCAGCTCTGCCTGAAATAAAGAACTACAGCAGAATAACACTTTCTGAAAGGCAAATTGCTATTTTTAATTGCAAACCACATCTCTCTGTCACTTGAGCTTTGTCAAGGTTATTGGCAATATGAAAATCTTCCTGTTGCCTCCAAACTTTCACAGATTCCTCCAAGGGATGTTTGATGCCCCCTGCTTCATGAAAACCCCCCTTGGGAGGGGAAGCTGACAGCGAAACAGTCGCTGTGATTCTGTGAAGCTTCGGGAGGATCAGGGGAAAAGCCCTGCAGTGCTTGGAGGAGCTGTTTTGTACCCATTGTGTGCTGGATCCCTGCAGGATGTGTGAGATGGAGGCTTTGGTAGGTGTCTGTTGTGGTTAAGAGAGAGAAATTGCTTCCCCTGAAATCTCCTCCTGAGCTGATAATTTCCTAAAAGCTCAGATTTTGGTTTTCCCCTGCAATGACCCCCTCAGCTGCTGTGCCCTGGGTGCTTCACCAGAGCTGTGCCTCAGCTGATTGCATGGAAATAGGGACACAACTGATCTTTAAACAATCAGGGAATGATTCGGCTTTGATCTGCTGAAGAGGAGAGCTAATGGATGAATGTTTTCAAAATATCTCTGCTCTGTGTGCCTCGAAACTCTCAAGGTGAACATCTCAGAGCTCAGGGGCTTCTCCAGCCTGCTGTGCAGAACTGAGAGCAGCTGCTGGTGAATTGTGACCCCTCATCTGGAGATCCTCACTTTGGATCACAGTGAGAGCGAGGTTGGGGTTGTTTTCTGTGCCTCAGCATGAGAGAACTCTCGAATGTGGAAATTAGGAACACCAGGAACACTTCAGACCTGGCTTGTTTGTTTGTGGGAGCAGTGAAGAACCAGGAACTTGAGGCAAGGCTTGGTCTGTGCTGGGCATTGCCTAAAGAGCCTCAGGCCCAGCTGATTGCTCTTGCTCTTGAAAAGGTTGCTGCCAGAGAGGGTGACTGATTTGAGAGGCTCATGCAGCCTGAAAATTGCAGCATCTTAAATCCCTGAAGCCTCCCTCCCTGCAAAAACACAGAAAGATAATGAAAACTTGATGAAGCGCGGGGGGAAGTTCCTCGTCAGCACACTGCAGCGGTGGGGAATCGGATTTTCACAGCTCACTAACCCCTTAAGTGTTTAATAAATCCAAGCGATCTGCTCCAAGGATAAGGTGGCCCTGGTATCCGAGCAGACAGGCTCTACCTGCTGTCATCTTTCTTAAAGCTGACCCTGCTCAGCAGGAGCAATTACCCAGCTAACAAAGTGGGGACGAGCGTGTCCCTCCCGGAGCTGGAGGCGTTCTGGTTGCCGTGGCAATATCGCTGGAGATCCCGGAGGGTGAGATGAAGTAACCGAGAATAGGGGATGGAGGCTTTCCTCCTGCTTTTTTTTTTGCATGGATTTCCCCGGTTTTCCACTGGTTCCTGCGCTGGCAGGATGAGGAGAGGGCTGCTCCAAGCAGCTGTGGCCACTTGCTGGGGTGAATTGTTGAGTTGGAAGCGTGCTGGGTGCTCAGAACCTGTTGGTGAATGAGTTTCTGTGCTGCATGAGGGAGCTGGCCATAGCTATCCACAGGAAAAGGTTCCTTTGGGCAGGAAAACCACATCCCAGGCTCTCCCAAAAATCACTTTTTAAGCTGTCGTGCCTTGTTCTGCCTGTCAGGGTGAGAACTCCCATCTCTCCACCCTCCTTCCTCATTCCTTGAGGAATTCCTGCTGGCCATGGATTGTAGATCTGGCCAAATGAGGATTTCAAAGCTGAGACCTGTCAGCTGGTGTCCCAGTCAGCTGGCACCTCAGAATTGATCTTGGGGATGAGCTGCTTCTCTCTGCACCCAGGAGAATCCCTCTGCAATGTGTGCATTCACACTTTATTTTTTTGGAGAATTTTCCTGTTTCCAGTTTCAAGTTCTGTGCCAGGCTTTGGCTTTTGAAAACTCGGAGACATTTTTCTGTGTTTGAGGAATATTGATCAAAAAGGGCAACTCTAAAGTTTTCCCCTTGTTTTTACAGCCTGGTTGTCTACACAGAACTATGAGAAGTCTGAAATTCTCTTCTGACAGGTTGGCTTGCATCTTTGAGCAATCCAGCAAAATTTGAGACAAGTGGAAGCAGCTTTGATGCAGGAGGTCCAGGACTGGCAGTCAGCCTGATTTATTGATATTACTGTTTAGGGATCTTAGGAAAACGGTGTCTGACCTTCCTGCCTTGGTTTTCTTAGTCAATATTAAAAGTACTGACTGACCTTGACTCATTTAAATCTGGCTAACGTGCCCCAACCTAAGGAGGATTAAATATTCCATGTCCTGATGTTGCACGTACCCAGATTGTCCCAAACCAAGATGACTTTCTCTGCACAGAACACATTTTGTGCAGTTTTATTCTTTTTTTTTGCCCTGTCAGAGCAGTGATTGATGACCATCCCTGTTCAAGCCTGGGTTTCCCAGGGCTCAGCTCTTACAGCTGCAGTTGTGGGTCAGAACAATCCAAAGAATTGCTGATTAAACTGGCTAAGCTCTGGCTCAATCCTAAAATCAGACTCTGGTTCTGTAGAACTGAGGTTTTTTTAAGAAATTCAGTAAGAAATGAAGCATTTGTGCCCTTTGGGGATGTGAGGTGCTGCCCTGTGAGGGCACAGACCTGGAATGGCAGCAGCAAGGCGTTGATTTGCATACAGAAGGCAAATCCTTTACACGCTGCAGATAATGCACATTGTAAAACAGTTACAATAACATTCACCACAGCCATGAAAACAATTTTACACCAGATTAAACACACTTAGAAAAAGGGGGAAAGATGAGTGAGAAGGCAATGTTGACACTAAATTAGACTTGAGTCAGCAGCACTGAGAGAACTGAGGAGAAAATGAGAAAATGTTCCAACTGTCCTGCTGCTATTTCTTTTTTTTCCCCCAGGCCAACTCCATTCTGTGCTGGGGAAGCTCTGATGCTCTCTGAGATCGTGATAATTAATGGAAAATTCTGGAACTGAGGTGAGAATTGGAGGGAATATGCTCAGAGGGCGAGTCAGGGCTGTGGTTCTGGACAAAGAGTGGCTCAGTGGGTTTGGTCTCCTCCTCTGGCATGTGAAATAAACTGGGAGTGCTGGAGTCTTGTTCCAGTGGCTCACTGAGACATCTGCCAGCACAGTGGGATGTGTTTGAGGTGCTTTATCAAGGGTGTGCTTCCCCTGCACCATTTGGGATGGCTGCCAGGTGAATTGTTTGTTAGCTCAGGTAAATGCTGAATTTTGGTTCACACCAGGTCTTTTGTGCCTGGGGGGTTGTAAACCACAAATTTGGATTTCTGGATGATTCCTTAAATGCTGTTTTCCACCTCCAGGCTCTGGGTCACTCAGGCAGAGGGGTCCTACAATGCAGAGGAGCCAGGAGGTGCTGGAGGCCTGGCACTGCTGAAGGTTCCGATTAAATTTGGGAGGTCAAACACATTTCCTGCAGCTGCTTGGCTGTTCCTATAGAGTTTTCATTAGTGAGCCGTTGCCTCTTGACTTTCCATGTGTGTGTGTGTGTGAGGGTTGATTATGCAGGATTATCTTCCCGCAGCACACAGACACCTGCTAAAGAGGGAGTAATCTTGTTAGGAGCCAAATCTCATCTGATCGTTAAACACGGTGTGCTTACAACCCACTTGTCAGCTCTGCTTAATTCAGCATGCCGGGCTCTGTCACAAGGGCTATTGATTCATCGGGATTGCCTGGCATCCCTGGAGATAATGATCTCGCTTCTGACAAGCTGCTGCGCCCTTGCAGGAGCAGAGCTGGCCACAAATGCCTCTGGTGGCTGTCCTGGCTCCTGTCAGCCTCCCTGGCTGCTCTTCTTGCCCGGGGGTTTGGGATAACCCCGCTGGGGTCCAGCTTGCTGTGGTGGCAGTGAGAGTTGGTGTCCCACAGACCTTTTTGGAGGACAGCAGTGGCCTTTTGTCCCACACGAGCTCTGTGGGATGAGGCTCTGGGTGTTAGAGCAAATTTGTGCCTGCTGGTGGTGAGATGTCGCCCTGATTCTTCAGATTTTCCTGGGGCACTTTCTAACTTGCTGTTTTCACAGCTTTTAGTTCTTTCTCACACACATGGGTGTTGTTATCAGAAGCCTGTTTTGATAAGACGAGGTTGTTCCCACACTTCTCTAGGTGTGGAAAACAACTGATGGGCAGTTGTCTCAACCAACGGGATGGGAGAGGTGTCAGCCTTCTGCTCCAATCCCTGCTCTGTGTGGAAATACTATAAATATGGAGTCAGATGTTTTAATAAATAGTTTTTAGCCTTCTCAAGAGAAAGTGTCTGTGTGTGTCCTTGTGTGTCCCACAGCGACAGTGAAATGTCCATCTCAAAGGATGGGTTTTGTCTGGGGCTCTGGAGAAAGGTGTTCCACAGGTGAAAACTCCTGGGTGAGGCTGGGTTGGACAGGACCTGGAGCAGCCTGGGCCAGGGGAAGGTGTGTCTGGAATGGGATGGGCTTTAGGGTCAGAGAGGAATGAGGGATTTGTCTTTCCAAAAAAGTGCGGGGCTGCTGGGACATAAAACCAGAATTGAAAGAAACAATGGGAAGGATCCCACTGATTGATGAATGGAAAAAAGGTGTTTGCCTTATAACAAACTGTAGGGTTGTTGAGAAATGAAATTGGATATGGAAAGATGAAAGAAACAATGGGGAGAAACCATCAATTCCATCAGAATGAAAAGTTNCAAACCTGGGTCTGTCTGTGGAGGTTGTGGGATGGGCAGAGCTCAGGCAGGTGTAGAGTGAGGCTGAGCACACCCTGTGGGGGCTCTGCTCGCCTGGGCCAGCTGAGGGTGGGATGTTCCTGGGAATTTTGGGGTGTCTCTGGGTTCAGGAGCTCCCTGGGGTGCAGGTGGCTGCAAAGGAAACATGGATTGAGGGTGTGATTGCAATGAACATTTCTTAAGAAACAGCCGTAAGCTGCACCAAGGGAAGTTTAAGATGGATTTTAGAAAGAAATTCTTCACTGAAAGAGTTTAGATTTTACATTAGAAAGAAATTCTCTTACTGACAGAGTGATTGGGCACTGGAATCACCTGCCAGGGAGGGGGTGCAGCCACTGTCCCTGGGTGTGTTAAAATCACTGGATGTGGCACTCGGTGCCATGGTTTGGTTGATGAAGAGGTGTTAGGTCATAGGTTGGCCTGGGTGATCTGAAAAGCCTTTTCCAACCATTCTGTGATTCTGTGATTTCTGTCATACCCCTCTGTCAGTGCCCCCAGTCAGCTCCATTCATTGATTAAGGTGCCTGTTCTGGTCTCTGCAAATTATCCCTATTTTTGGTGAAAAATGAACCATTTCTGTAGCTTTTCAACCTTTAATGCCTGTCCAGAGTCTGCTGCCCCTGTTGCTCTAAGACACTGCTCAGTGAAAGGAATGTTTGGAAGGTTTGGATACATAAATGCTGCCAAAAATTCCTGGAGGAGGCCGGGAAAACACCCGTGGAAAACCTTCCTGTGGAAATTTTCTCGTGATTTGAGTGAATGCCAAAGGCCAGAAGGTTCTCTGAGGCACTGAGGTGCCTCCCCTGGGGATGTGGAAGGATGCACTCCCTGCTGTCCCTGCCCAGGGCACAACTTGTCACTGCTCTTGTGTGACAAGGCTCCCTTTGTGTCGGTGTGAGCTTATTCTGGTGGAAGTTTGCAGAAGTTCTGCCTCCTGAAGGATGAGAGCAGGTTAAATGAAAGTCAAGGAGTTGATTCTATCAAGATCATCTGGGATTTTCCATCCTGGCAGATTCATTACTTCCAGAAATGATAACTGATTGTATCTGAAGAGGTGAGGGGAGGATGATTTAAATCGTGTCCATTACCTGTCAGCAAATGATGCTGTGAGGAGCGACAGGGCTGCATCTCACACTGGTGTAGCCTCTCCTTTTTTGCTTTTCAGTGAGAGCTACAATTTGTGCTGTTTTTTTTTTTTCCTTTTTACACATCGATGCCCCATGGAAATTTCAATTATCACGACTGGAGCGAGAGGTACCTGTGGAATGTGTGCAGTGAGTGCTCCCGGATAAGGGAGGCAAGTGGAACAATTTGTTACACATTAAATCTCACAATCACTGAAAAACCTGGCCTAATGCAATATTCTGATCTGTTAATCACATTCCTACATGGCAAACAGCTTTCTGGAGTGTTGTTTGCTCTCTATCTCAAAGCAAATATGTGTTTTTGATTTGAGAATAATTCCAGGTTTAAGTAACTTCTGCTTCCCTGTTAACAAAAGTCATTGCTGTTAATTAGTCATGGGCAAAGATGAAATATTTATTTGAGGGGGTGTTTGCTCTAATTTCCCTTCTTACTGTGTCCTTACATGGATGTTGAGGGCTGAGGCTGGAGGAGGGGTGTAGGTCCTGTAATCTGTAATCAAAGCAGACAAAGCCTGGCTGAAAGAGCCCCCAGACCCCGTGGAATTCCCAGAGGAATGTGTTTGTCAGGCTGCCCAGCAGCCCTGGAACAGCTCTGGGTTGGTAACAGGAAATTCAGAGCCTCCAAGGAGCTGTTCAGCTGGGGAGTGTCCGTGCTCTTACAGCAGAGGCCACCTGACTTCTCTGCAGTTTATTTGTTTTTTTAATGTGCTCTCCTAGTCCCTGTCCAGCCTTGTTGATCCTCCAGGTTTCAGAAATTTAATTGGATTGGGATTAGACTGTTAGTTTTCCCTTTTTACTCGTGAACACAGCTCCACGTAGGCCATGGTGAAAACCCTTCCTGGCCTGAGTGGAGTCCCCAGGAGCTCAGATTCCATCCTGAGACTTCCCGGCCATCCTGAAAATGCCATCCTGAGACCTGCCTGTCATTCTGAAAATTCCATCCTAAGTCCTACCTGTTATCCTGAAAATTTCATTCTGAAAATGCCATCCTGAGATCTGCCTGCCATCCTGAAAATTCCATCCTGAAACCTGCCTGTTATCCTGAAAATTCCATCCTGAAAATTTCATTCTGAAAATTCCATCCTGAAACCTGCCTGTTATCCTGAAAATGCCATCCTGAAAATGCCATCCTGAGACCTGCCTGCCATCCTGAAAATGCCATCCTGAACCCTGCCTGCCATCCTGAAAATTCCATCCTAAGTCCTAACTGTTATCCTGAAAATTTCATCTGAAAATGCCATCCTGAGACTTCCCTGCCATCCTGAAAATTCCATCCTGAGACCTGCCTGTTATCCAGAAAGTGCCATCCTGAAAATGCCATTCTAAGTCCTACTTGTTATCCTGAAAATTCATTCTGAAAATCCCATCCTGAGACCTGCTTGCTATCATGAAAATTCCACCCCGAGATGTGCCTGCCATCCTGAAATTGCCATCCTGAAAATTCTATCCTGAACCCTGCCTGTCATCCTGAAAATTCCATCCTGAAAATTCCATCCTAAGTCCTCCCTGTTATCCTGAATATTTCATTCTGAAAGTTCCATCCTGAAAATCCTGCTTGCTCTCCTGAAAATTCCATCCCAAGACTTCCCTGTCATCCTGAAAATTCCACACTGATACCTGCCTACCATCCTGAAAATGCCATCCTGAAACCTGCCTGTTATCCTGGAAATTCCATCCCAAGACCTACCTGCCATCCTGAAAATGCTATCCTCAAAATTCCATCCCAAGACTTTCCTGCCATCCTGAAAATTCCATCCTGATACCTGCTTGCCTTTCTGAAAATTCCACCCTGATACCTGCCTGTTATCCTGAAAATTCCATCCCAAGACCTTCCTGCCATCCTGAAAATTCCATCCTGAGACCTTCCTGCCATCCTCAAAATTCCATCCCAAGACTTTCCTGCCATCCTGAAAATTCCACCCTGATACCTGCCTACCATCCTGAAAATGCCATCCTGAAACCTGCCTGTTATCCTGGAAATTCCATCCCAAGACCTACCTGCCATCCTGAAAATGCTATCCTCAAAATTCCATCCCAAGACTTTCCTGCCATCCTGAAAATTCCATCCTGATACCTGCTTGCCTTTCTGAAAATTCCACCCTGATACCTGCCTGTTATCCTGAAAATTCCATCCCAAGACCTTGCTGCCATCTTGAAAATTCTATCCTGAGACCTTCCTGCCATCCTCAAAATTCCATCCCAAGACTTTCCTGCCATCCTGAAAATTCCACCCTGATACCTGCCTACCATCCTGAAAATGCCACCCTGAAACCTTCCTGTTATCCTGGAAATTCCATCCCAAGACCTTCCTGCCATCCTGAAAATTCCATCCTGAGACCTGCCTGCCATCCTCAAAATGCTATCCTCAAAATTCCATCCCAAGACTTTCCTGCCATCCTGAAAATTCCATCCTGCACCCTGCCTGCCGCCCTGCAGGACTGCTGGGACCTGCCTTGGAGCTGATAAATCCCATTTTTCCGTCTGTTCCAGCTCTGAGTGTGTAACCTGCCTCCCTGCTCTCTCCCCAGATCAGTTCCTGTGCTGCTGCTGGGAGGCTCATTAAGAAGTAGGGCTTGGAATACGTTCCTAGATTTTTATGGGAATGGCTCTCAGCAGTGTGGAGAGGTCGTATTTTGGTTGATTTCCTTGTGAAATAAAATGCAGAGTAGCTTGTGCTCGGTGCTTTGGGGGAGTAAAACTTGTTTACAATGTGTGAAGTTTATATGCAGTTTACTTTTAGGGTTTTTTGGGCTGAATATTAATCGAGAAATAGCTTTAAATTCTAGGTAGTGGAGTAAAAACATTGTTCAGTTTTTGGAGAGGGACAATTTTTTGCACAGAGTTCTATTTTCTGCCAGCTTAAAATGCCCAGAATTTGGAATAGAGACTCTCTCAGTGCAGCTGAGCTGAATTTTTGACTTCA
Organism: Thryothorus ludovicianus; assembly: GCA_013397245.1. Taxonomy (NCBI): domain Eukaryota; kingdom Metazoa; phylum Chordata; class Aves; order Passeriformes; family Certhiidae; genus Thryothorus; species Thryothorus ludovicianus. The sequence goes on from VZTB01008801.1 coordinate 150,475, forward strand.
ATCATAGCAGTCTCCTATAAAATGAACCCCCTGGCAAACCAGAACTTCCACTGGATTTAAATACCTGGCAGCTGTTTAATTAAATGGGAACAGAGGTGCACATGAAATTGGAGATCCACGTGAAGGGTGGTGGATTTGTAAAACCTCCAAAGCAGAAATAGTGACAGACACTGCAGAGCCATGGAGCAGAGTTCTGCTGGTGAGGATTGTGGGAACACAAGATTCACCTCCGACTGTACTGGAGACTCAGGGCAGGGGTCTCAGAGACCCTGGCACAGAGCCCAAAACACCTGTGGTTTGGATTTTAGCCCATGGGAACGATTGCCAACTTTAAAAGAAGAATTACAGGTCACAAGAATTTAAATAGAGCAGTGGTGAGTTTGTTACAGGGTGTAAAAGTAGATTTTGGGTTTTGGTACAGGGGGGNTCCTTCTCCTTCTCCTTCTCCTTCTCCTTCTCCTTCTCCTTCTCCTTCTCCTTCTCCTTCTCCTTCTCCTTCTCTCCATCTTTTCGGTGACAAGAAAATAACTGATTGGTTTAGAGTAGAAACTGTCTAATGTAGAGAACAGGTATTGGAGACAATTAGTAAATAATCTGTAGGTAACTTTTAGTATAAAAGATAAACACCCCCTCTGAGGGGGGAGAAGGCTTCGACTGCCCTGCTGGAAGGAGCTCGGAGGGTCAGAAAGAAAATGTTTTAGATAAGACCAAATAAACAACCTTGAGAATGAGACCTGAAGAGTTTCTGCTCTTTTCTTCCACCTCGGGTGTGGAAAAGGACTTTGCTAGCTCGGGGAATTTCTGCAAAATAGCAGAGAACCCGACAAGGATTTCAGGAGAATTTGGCTCATTTCTTGTGGGTTGGATGTTTCTTGGCAGGAGGGAACAGGGGATTCTGAAGCAAAGGCTGCTCTGTGGCTGCTGGGCTCTTCCCTGGGAGCAGAGCTGCTGTCTCTGCTGCTGTTTGGCTCTGTTGATGGAATTCCCCAGCTGTGGCAGGTGTGGCTCTGCCCTGGGCTGGGGATGGAGGAGGAAGGGGCTCCATCTGCTCAGGAGAGCTGAGCTGAGCTCTGCCCCTCTCACTGCAGAGCAGCTCCCTCCCCTTCCTGCACGGAGCACAAAACTCCTCACTCCAGGATTTAGGAACAGAGCTGGGGAGGTGATGCCTGGAGAGGCTCCCTGGAACAGAGTTAAAGGAATAAAGCAGGGATTTATTAAAAAGCCTTCAGAGGATCCACCTTGGGCAGTACCAGAGCCTGGCAGGGGCTATGCCCAAGATGGACTTAGAGTCAGGAGTTTCTCACTTTTATAAGTTTTGCTCCGTTTCCATATTGGGGTTCATTGTCCAATTCCAGCTCCAGGTTCTGCAGTCCCACCCTCCCAGATTGCTCTCCTCAATTCTCTGCTGTTTGCACTTTTTGGGCTTTTTGCAGTGGTGTCTTTGGTTCTGGGGCTGGCAAAGGATTGTTCTGTGCCCTTGTTTCTGGCCAGGATTGTTCTGTGCCCTTGGTTCTGGCCAGGATTGTTCTGTGCCCTTGGTTCTGGCCAGGATTGTTCTGTGCCCTTAGCTCTGGCAAAGGATTGTTCTGTGTAACTGAGCTGTGAGGAGAACTTGCTGACACTTTACATGAAGTTCAGAGTTACAAAGTACTGTACTGATGCAGTACAGAATCTGGAAATATGAAAGCTAAAACTGAAGGCATCCGAGGGACAGGGACAAGGAGGAGCATTTTCTGAGGGGGGATAAAAAGGGGATTATCTTGCTCTGCACAGCAGTGCTCAGCCCCTGGAGGGGACACTGACCTACTGGGGAAAGTCCCTTAGCATTTTAACTCGAGATGCTGAAACTCCAGTCTCTGAAAAATGGGAGAATATTCCATGGGTTTGCACAGCAGAGAATCCTGACAGTGACAAGGAGAGAGTGCTGCCAGGAGCCTGTTCCTCTGGACTCCTTAAACTGCACTTGATGTTCACTGGCCACATTCGCCAGCTTTATCCGAAGCAAATTGACACACAGAAGGTGATTTAATATTTAATATTTAATCCCACTCCTGCCTTGAACGCCATTAGCACAATGTGGGATGAGGAGAGAGTGGTGGCACAGGAGGAATTGATAAAAGCTGTTCTTCTCATGCCCTTGGGGGGCTCTTCCAGCCACAGCTGCTGAGCCCCCAGAAGTTTCCTGACAGCTGCTCTGCACTTGTTCCCTTGTAGGCACTGTTTACAGTTCAGCAGCAACACTGAGAACTCCTGTTTCACATGGAAATCTAAATAAATATTGGAAAGCATCACCTATCTTCACTTGTGAGGCAGAATTCCAGAGCAGGACTTGCCAATCCAGAGGTAAAGATGGCAGACATGAAGTGGCTGCTGAGGAGGAGGTGGCTGAGCTGGGGAAGGTGAGGAGGAGGAGGTGGCTGAGGTGAGGAAGGTGAGAAGGTGGTGGCTGAGGTGAGGAAGGTGAGAAGGTGGTGGCTGAGGTGAGGAAGGTGAGAAGGTGGTGGCTGAGGTGAGGAAGGTGAGGAGGAGGAGGTGGCTGAGCTGGGGAAGGTGAG
>VZTB01008801.1:153172-165347 GCA_013397245.1 Thryothorus ludovicianus
GTGAGGAGGAAATGGCTGAGCTGGGGAAGGTGAGGAGGAAATGGCTGAGCTGGGGAAGGTGAGGAGGTGGCTGAGGTGGGGAAGGTGAGAAGGAGGTGGCTGAGGTGGGGAAGGTGAGGAGGAGGTGGCTGAGGTGAGGAAGGTGAGGAGGAGGTGGCTGAGCTGGGGAAGGTGAGGAGGAGGTGGCTGAGTTAGGGAAGGTGTTTCTGTGCCCTCTGGCCTCTCAGGTGGCTGGTGCTGTGCTGTGCTGGAGGATGATGCTGTGGCTGGGGACCAAATGTGTCTCCTGTGCACGTCTCCACAGCAGGGCTGCTCAGGTTTGTAGGGAACACAAGTTTTGAGCTGTGTCTGGTGTATATTTATGGCCATATCTGGTGTAGTGACAGTTGTGAAAGTGTTTTTTTGTGTCAGTGTTGGGTTACAGCCAGGAAAAAAGTGTTTCTGGTGAGCGCAAGAGCTGCAACCCCCAGAGCAGAAAACTGGGGAGGAGACAGGGGCTGCAGCTCCTGAGGCTCTGCTGAAATGCAGATTATTGTCCTCTCTGGCCAGTAGAACTTTCTGGAGGAACAAGAGCTTTTAAATTCCCCCCTCAAGGCAGGGATCCAGGGTAAGGCTGAGCTTGGGAGATCTCAGGCAGTGCTGGGGTGAGAAAAAGGCAATTTGGCAGCTCTGATAGTGCTGCCTTTTAAAGCCCACCTGCAATGGAAACAGTGGTTTGGAGAGAAGGTCGGTTGTGAAATATTAATTAGTGCAGGAATCTGAAGGGCAATAACCAGGGTGGATGTGTGCACCTGCTCTGGGGAGTAAGGAGAGGGAAAAGAGGGAATAATTGGGAAGGAGGAGTGGGAAACCAACAGAACTTCTTCTGATTTAGTAACTCTGAAGTTCAGTTCTCTGGCTGAGGCTTTCCCAGTGAAGTTTTGAAGTTCTCTGCAGTGTTCAGCCCCAGCTTCTCCAATGATGAGAATTAAGAATATTTGAGGAGGGTGTGTGTGTTTATATCTAGACAAATAACAATAAAAAAAATCCCCAAACACGCCTGTCTTTATCCTTTCTGATGTTTTGAAGGATAATTAAGTGCAAAGGTACCAAGATGCCAAATATCACGAAACTGAGGCTGGAATTTTGGGATAAGGGGTACAGAAGAAGGCAGTTTATGTATGGAAAAGGAAAAATTACCATCCTCTGGCCACGTATGGCAGGAAAACATCTTTCCCCTCAATATAGCACAGCTTTGTGGTAGTTAGTTAACCTGAGATGTTTGGCAGGGCTGAGGGGGATTTATTTAAGTGCAATTTTATTTTCAGCCTCCTTTTGGCTGTTTTGACACCTCCTGGCAATTTTCCTAAGTGCTTAAACTGCACATTACAGTGAGGGATGTTTTTAAGCAGCTCCACATTGAAATTGGGTGAGGCTTATTTACTGTTTGACTCCTGCCTCTGACAGCATTTATTTCTCCCAACGATTTCTGCTAAATGAGTTATTTTTCAGTTGGATTGAGCAGGTTCCCACTCTTGCATCTCCTTTCCCATTTGCATAGCCTCTCTCTCCTGGAGGTGCCAATCACGGAGCTCCCTGGGTAAATGATGATTTCAGGAGCCAAATGTTGCCTGACTTGGTTTGTGCAGCAGAAGGGGCAGGAAAGCAAAGGGAGCTGAGGAGAACCTTGAAGCTTTTAGCTCTTGACTGACACAGGCAGCTCGATGAGAACAACAACTTTATTTCATTTTATTCCTCGTTTTCTAATAGGAATTTATGGGTGAAGCAGAGGAGAGAGGCACAAACCCAAATAATGGTATTTCTGCAAAGAGATTTCTGTGTTGCCTGGATGAAGAGCTCTGAAGGGCTTTGGGATCTTTATTTCCCATATCCATTTCCCGTTTTCCATGAGGAAAACGGAGTGGGCAGAGATGCTCAGGCTTCATCTGAGGGGCAGGATTTAATGGCCAAGGAGAGATGGAAATTATTTCAGAATGGTTCTCCTCTGGGACTTTAAAAAAACCCTGATTTGAGCTTGTTTTGTCCTGGGTGTGAATTAGCAGAGGGAGCTGGGTGTGTTTATATCCTTGATTTAGATTTTTGATGCTTTTGGAACTAAGAGCTTAATTCTTTACCAAGCATTCAAAGAGGAGGGCAATTAAAAAACCACAGATAATCCACAGTAGCCTTCTTTTTTCCTGCCAGCACTCAGGTATTGCTCTTGTGAGGAAGAAAGGAAGATACTGGTGCTGAAATTAAGAATCTTCAATTCTTGGGCAGTACTTTTGGTTTCTTTCTCCCCTGACTTTGGCTGTTGGACAAGAAATCACTTTGGTTCTTTAGGTTTTGTGTCTACCTCTTACCAGATTTTATCTTTTCATGGTGAGTTTGTGTTTCTGCCACAGAATTACTTTAATTCAGACCCCACTATGTTGATGAATCTACACCTGTAGAATTTGTTTGTCTTTGCCAAAAGGAATCTTTTCTTTTTATATAAATCTTTTTTATTTTTATATAAATATAAAAAATATTTATATTTTTGCCTGTCAATTGAAATACAGCTGAAAAACCAGAGGATTTTGGGGGCTGTTTCATCATTTGTGACTCTAAAAGAGTTTCTGCCTCTTTAAGCCTGCTGTGCTTAGCAGAAGAATATTCCAAGTTTTAACCTAGGAAAATTCCATGAGTAATTGGAAGTTTGCTTCCAAACAATCAATAACAAATGTCATAAAGCACCAATCTATTCAGGAAATTAATTGGAGATACTTAGGAGAAATTAATAATGAATGTTCAAGTGATAGTTCCTTTTTAACCTTGCAACATTATCAAGACAAAGTAAACATCAGAGGAATTATAGTAAAGCAGACAAACTGTGGGGGAAATTAAGTATGCAAACGAGAGAACTGCATAAATCTCCATGTTATTAATTGGGGGAGAGTTCCTGAAATTATCATCTGGGCTGAATATTAAGTATCATAAATAAAAATGAAATGCAGGGGTGCTCTGTGGGGGGAAATGGGAGGAAGCGTTGCAGGCATCCCTCAGAGGGCTGCAGCTTTTCCTGCTGCTGGGTAATGAACATGATGGGTGTGATGCTCTAAATGGATCCTGTTTCCTGTGCGTGCAAAAAAAAAAAAAAAAAGGAAACAGAGCCTGGAATAACCACAGCGAGGAACTTTTCATTAGAAATCTCTCTAATTGCACAGCCATTGTGGGTTGCCTCCTACAGCCCCGGGCTTCTCTTGAGGAATTTTAGCTCAGAAGAAAGCAGGTAATTCACATTCTGGCTGCCTTCTGAAAATGGCTTCGGGACATGCTCTAAATGTTCTTCATGCTGAAATTTCAGAAGTGTTTCAGGGACCTAAAGCACTTCAACAAATTCCCGGAATAAGAAAACATGTATTGAACCATCTCCCTATTTGAGATCATGTGGAGTGCACATTTTATACAGGATTTTCACTTAGAAATCAGACTAAATAAAGGTGTGGAGAAAGTTTTAACTGATCCTGGTAAAGCAGTTTTCAAAATTCCCTGAATAAAACATTTCTTGAACCATTTCCCTATTTGAGATCATTTGGAGTGCACATTTTATACAGGATTTTCACTTAGAAATCAGACTAAATAAAGGTGTGGAGAAAGTTTTAACTGATCCTGGTAAAGCAGTTTTCAAAATTCCCTGAATAAAACATTTCTTGAACCATTTCCCTATTTGAGATCATTTGGAGTGCACATTTTACACAGGATTTTCACTTAGAAATCAGACTAAATAAAGGTGTGGAGAAAGTTTTAACTGATGCTGGTAAAGCAGTTTTCAATAAATTCCGTGAATAAGAAAACATTTCTTGAACCATCTCCCTATTTGAGATCATTTGGAGTGCACATTTTATAGAGGATTTTCACTTAGAAATCAGACTAAATAAAGGTGTGGAGAAAGTTTTAACTGATCCTGGTAAAGCAGTTTTCAAAATTCCCTGAATAAAACATTTCTTGAACCATTTCCCTATTTGAGATCATTTGGAGTGCACATTTTATAGAGGATTTTCACTTAGAAATCAGACTAAATAAAGGTGTGGAGAAAGTTTTAACTGATCCTGGTAAAGCAGTTTTCAAAATTCCCTGAATAAAACATTTCTTGAACCATTTCCCTATTTGAGATCATGTGGAGTGCACATTTTACAGAGGATTTGCACTTATAAATCAGAGTAAATAAAGGTCTGGAGGATGTTTTAAGTGATGCTGGTAAAGCAGTTCAGAGCTGTTATTTATACTCTTTTCAGCTTCATCTCCTCGGGTAGAATCCAGATGCCTTCAACACAAGCTCTGTTCTATAACCTTCATATAAGCAACTGTTATTTTCCCTGATGGCATTAGGGACCCTGGAAATATGTGAGAGCAGAGTTTAATAGCTGGTAAAACTCCTGAGGTTGAGGGTTTAGCTGACTGGCTCCAAAATGAGGCGTAAAATTGCTGTCAGTTGTCACTGCAGCCAAGTTTTTGGGATCTTCATCAGCCCAGCTGAGGAGTTGGCTAAAAAGCCACCGGTGGCACCTCAGGAGCTGTTTCTGAATCTTTTCTTCATCTATCACTTCCCTTTCTCCCTCTTTAAGGCACGGAATTGTTTGCAGAAACGCCCAAGGACTTGGATTTATTTCTTTTTGTGATGGAGCTGCATTATTCATGAGGCAGCATCCCAGTTTATCACTTCCAAACCACGTTCTGCAGATGCTCATTGCGAGGTGCCCAATAATGCCCCTCCCGTGCTCAGAATCATTTCCAGCTGGTTAAAGTCTGAAATTAGTCCTACCTTAACTCACGGGTGCTGTAGTTAGGTGAGGGTTTAGTCAGCTCTGAAAATTCAACAGGAGGGACCTGTGCTTAAAAATCAGAGTGAGGAGTTGAGTGGAGATTTTCAGCACCACTCTGAACTTGCTTTTGCCCTGAAATAAGTTGTTTTCAGATAGAATATCACCCTGAAAATGCCTCGTGTCTGTGATGCTTCACAACTGCTATTAAATCTCCACACAATGTGCATTTTGTTCCTCTTTTTCAATTAAGATTGAAGCATCGCTTCCATTTTTCCCAAGCAGTTATTTCAATAACTGAACCTGCCAAATGTATGGCTCAAACTGTTTGGGGACATCTTTCTGGCTTTATGCATTTCCCTGGGGAAAAAAATTTGCTTTTTGTGAGGAGTATTATAATTGATTAAACAGGAAATTAATGTGGGGCTATGCCATCATAAGCGTGAAGAGATTAAATTTCTGCTGTCTCACTTCTCATTGTGAGCTTGAAAAATGAGGATGCCGAGATCTTGAGGGGAGTGAGAGCAGGGAGGGTGGGGATGGAGATGGGAGGGATTCCAGAACAGCTCAGGTGTGAACCTGTTCCCTCCTCCCACCCCTTTTCAGTGATGTCAAACTTCCCTTGGGCACACCCCCTCATTTCCTCCCCCTGCAAGGAGAAAAAAGGGAAAAAACTCAGCAGGTTACTGGCTACACCTCACCGTTGTTTTGCATTTAAAAATCATGTCACGATATTGGTTTGTTTCTGCTTTGATGAGAATAGTTCAGGGTGGATATTCTGTTTATTTCTTCATCTGCTCAGGGAGGCCAAACAGCTCTGGGGTGGCATTAAAGTTCAGGTTAAAAAGGGTGAAATTTCTGCCTGAGCTCCCTGAGGGACAATGAGTCCTCTGGAAGGAAAACACCAGGCACTGCCAGGGGAAAGAAGTTGGAACACCCTTAAAAATATCCTAAAAACTTCCCCTCATGTCTTCAGGATGATCTATAAAATGTAGGCTCTGTGGAATCTTCATTTTGCTCCCAATTCCAGGCATTGAAAATGATGCAAAAATGATGCAGCAGGAGTTGAGCTCTGATGATGCTGCCAACACCTTGGAGAAGACACCTCTTAATCTTCCTTTAAGTCCATGGACCTGGAGCCTTCCTGACAGGAGATTCCTGCTGAACAAAAGCTTTTGGAGTAGAAATGTAAGAGGTAAAATATTAATTTCACCATGGATTTATGAACTGAACATTGGAAGCTCAGCTGCTCTCTCTTCACATGCCCCAATTTTTGGCCTGCAGCAGGAAAAGCAGTTGAGTGGGTTTTGCTTTGTTTCCTTCTTTCAACAATGTTGATTTTCTCCAGCTCAGAGAACTGGGTAATTAACAGTTTCAGGATTGTGCCTGAACACCTGATACTTCTCTGCTGCACAGCCAGAACTGTACAGCTCTTAATAGTGCCTCTGGTTCTCCCCAAGAAAATCTGTTTCCACCGTGGGAAGTTATTTCCTTGCTTGTTTTTTTAAGGGATGAGATCCCCTGCTACCATTTTGGGGATAATTGGCTTCTCCTGTGACTCCTTTGACACTGAGTGGTTATGGCAAGGCTGAACCTTTCAGTCTCAGCTCCAAAAGTGCTGTTTCCTGCATGGTTTATTTGCCTAATGTCCTTTTATTTGCTGTTGAATTTAGATGTTGAATGTCAGCTGATCCCTTCAGAGTTCAGCTCGTTTGAGATCTGGCCTCTGGTTTATGCTGGGTGTGAGGGTAGTTTTTCATGTAAAGTTGCTTTGGTTTGGGTTTTTTCACTACTAAAAATTGAAACATCATCCAAAGAAGCACAAAAACACCTCAGGGAAACACGACTGAGAGACAGGAGACTTGGGGCTTTGAAATAGTTGCATTTCCTTTAATTTATTCGGGGTTTGCAGCTGGGTATGGGGCTTCCATCAGGGACTCAGGTTACAGATAAAGCTGCCCTGAAAGGTGGCATCATTTTTGGTCAGTGATTGCAGCTTCTGAGCGTGGCAAAGCTTCAAAAGGGGCCAAAATCCCCAGGTGTGGGGCTGAGGCAGAGGTACCAGCCTGATTTCATCCTGAACTCTGGCCATGAGTGGATGTTGGGGGTGAGGCTCAGCTCTCCAAACCCTGAGCACTAATTCACTCCCACAGACAGGGATCATGTGCTGGACTCTGGACTCTGCTCCATCCCATTTTCCCCTGGAAAATCTCACAGATTTGTGTGGAACTGTGCCCCATAGCACAGAAAAAGAGAATCTCCTTTCTAAGTGAACTAAATGAGAGGAATGAGGGATTTGTTTTTCCAAACAAGCTGTGGGACTGCTGGGAGATAAAACTGAGAGATAAAGGAATCAATGGGGAGGATCCCACTGATTGATGAATGGAGAAAATATATTTGCTTTACAAACAAACTGTAGGTTTGCTGAGAAATGAAACTGATATTGAAAGATGAAAGAAACAATGGGGGAGAAACCATCAATTCCATCAGAATGAAAAGTTAAAAGGGAGGGTTGTACATTAGAGGGGAATCTCAGGTATCAGGTGTTCTGGGCAGTCTGAGCCTCTCGAGTGGGGAANCGACAAAAAATCACATATTTTTCTCCCTGTGATGTAGATGGGAAGGAAGGAAGGGCTGAGGTAGGAGGGAAAGTGTTCTAAAGATTTATTTTAGTTCTCATTATCCTCTTTTAATTCTGTCCATACATGTTTTTCTTTATACCTTTAAAAGTTTTGAGCCTATTTTGCCTTTAAAGTGTTTTCTCCTAATCCTTATCTCACCCCATGCTTTTTCTTTCTCTCTTCTCTGCTTAACTATAGCAGAAGATAATGAATAAATGATTTTTGTGGGTGCTCTGGTGTTTGGCCAGCATCAACCCATCACAGACTGCTCAGGACTCGAGCTCTGCAGTGGAGGGATGCAACATAAACTCTTGAGTGCTCCCTTCCTGCAGCTCTGGAATGTTCCCGTGCAACAAAAACCAGAAATCCTTCCATTTCCAGAGTTTTTTCCCCAAGCTCTTCTCCCAGTCCCTTCACTGGAGGTGTTGGCCTGTGTAATCCATCCCTGAGCTGCCTCCAGAGGTGAAAGAAGGGGACAAAAAGCATTTTAACTGCTCCCCACTCTGCTGCACCTCCCTGTGCCTGCCGAGACAGGGGTAGCTCAGAGCCTCTTAATTATTGTCTCTGCTTGATGCCAGCCCCTGGCAGGTCGGGTGGGCTGGAAAACCAGGCACAAAGTGCTGCCTGTCTAATGAACTCCTTTAAATGAGCTCCAATTAAAGCATTAAGCTCTTCTCCCAATATTTTTTTTGTCGGTGGTGGTTGTTAAATTGGAGGTTGTGACAAAAGCAGAGCCATTGGAAGGGCTCTGGCTTTGCTCCTGAGAAGGATGTGGCTGGAGAAGCAGGGAGAGATGTCACCATTTCACACTTCATTGAAATGCTCAGTGTTAGCTGGAATTGCTTCACAGTCCTTGAAAAACAACCACAGCAAAAAAAAAAAAAGCTCAGTCGAAGGTAGTTTTAGCTTGATTTTTGAGTAGGGGTGGAAAACACGCTGGAAAATAAAAATGTGACAGCGTTTGAATGCCTCAGAAACTCCGAATTGTTGAACCCCACCAGAAAAGAGCTGTCAAAAAGCCAGTGGGAACCAGCTCAGCGGGCACAGAACAAGCTGCCAGTGATGAAAGTTCCCCTGAGGAGCCTTTCTGCTGCTTTATTGACCTTGCAGCCTTCACCTGCAGCACGGAGGGGAGGAGGGCTCTTTGTCCTTTGTCCCCAGCTGAGGTGACATCTCTGGGTGAGCCATTTCCCTGGCAAGGCTCAGTCCCTGCTGCCCTTGCAGCAAACCCGTGACAAACACAGAAACCTGTGCCAAAAACCCACTGATGCTCGTCTGGTGTCCCTGGTTTATTCTGATTTTTTTGATGGCTTCCAGCTGGATTCATTTTCAGAGGGAATGCTGGACAATGAGGAAGGAAAGAGAAGCTGCTTGATGTTTGTTATAAATGTGTATTATAAAATTGGCTTTCACAAGTATTAAAATGAATGCTACATGTATAATATTGGAAAATTTTGCTGTAATATGGTTTCTTTTATTTCTGCTATTAATATATATATTTCTTGGGCTATAGCATAATGTTAAAATGGAAACTGTGTGAGGCAGAGTGCTTTCATGTTAATGATAATCAGGAAATTCTTCAAATTCTTGCATTATCCTATCTGGATGAAGAAGAGGTGACAGACACCAGGGAAGGAATTTATTGATAATCTGTTATCAGAAGATCTGCAATGGACTGAGACCAAGAGAAATGAGGAGAGACAGGTTGGGGAACTCAGAGAAATGTTTTTAAATAATCCACGAGGGTCTATGAATTTGCAACATGTTGGTGCATTTAAAGAAGTGTGTTCTAAGTTAGGGTGTGCTCTTGGCTGAGTGCCATATTTTTGCTTTATTGTCTTGTCCTTATTGTCTTTTGTTAAACTTTTTAAATTTTACCAAGGAAGTGAACCTCATTTTTCACATTTTTTTAAAAAAGTTTTGTTGTAATCAGAATTCCTTGCCTTTTAAAATCAAATGGAAAACACCCAGATTTTCCAGGCACTGTCTTAATCCTGGTGTGTGTGGTTACTCCCTGTGCCTCTGAGTGGGTGTAAATAAATCTATGGCTCCCCTAAACATCACCATGTTCCTGTGTTCAGTTCCAAAAATGTGGCATTTTCAGAGATATTTTACATTTTCCTGGAAAATCAGGCAGCTGAGGCAATGCACATTGCTGGCAGAAAATACTGGGAAAATCTGTTTGTGGTCAGAATTCATTGGAAAATCTGCTTGTGGCCAGAATTCATTATTGAGAGTGTGAAGTTGTTCTACTGGGTGGCAATCGAGCAGGAATTCCTAATTCCAAAAAAATTCTTCATTTGTGAATGCTTGGAGAGGCTTGGCAGGGGCAGGATTTGTTGTAATACAGGTTTTGTTTCTTTTCCATCCATTTCTTGTGTGAGACTGATTATTTTACTGGTTTGTTTTTTCTTTTTTTTTTTTTTTTTGGCCCTGCAGCTGCCTCTCCCAAGGTATTTATTTGGAAAAAAAAAACCCAACCCAACAATTTACAAATACGCATTTGCACAGAGCAAGTATTAGTGGATAAATAACAGACCCCAGCTTGCTTTTCCTCTGCTGACACAATATCTCAGAAATAATGGCCTGAATAAATGCTATCAAAGCAGAGTGCTTAGCTCAGGCCTTTGCTGCTGAAGGAATTGATTATTGTAATGGTTTGTTTTGGGGATTATATTGTGCTCTGCCTCCTTTAGTCTCTCTTGGCTGGTTACTGGCTCATTTCTAGTAGGTTTTGGAAGCTGTTTAAATTTCAGCTTTGCTCTGGGTGCTTGTATTTTCTCACTCGTGTTTCTGTGTTGCTGTACAAATTCATTCATCTGAAAATGACTTCATTGGGGTTTTCTTCAGGACAGGTATTTATTTAAGGTTTCCCTTGCCTTCTGAGGGGTCTGAAATTTCCAGACTGGAGCCTGATCCAGAGCAAGGATTAATTCCATGTGTTGAGTGCTGAAAGCTCAGCAGGAGGGTTTGGACTCCTGGCTGCCACATGGAGAAGTTGAAGGGACTGGGAGGGAAATTCTGATTGAATAACCCTGAAGAAATATTCCCCCTCCCCAGCCAGGTTGGCCTGCTGTTCTCCCTTCTTCCTGTCCTGAAAATCAGATTGTTGAGCCCATGGACAAGTTCCTCTGCTCTGGATCTGCATGAGGGAATATAATTTTTGGGATATTCTCATTCTTTCTCCCTCAGCCTCCAGGATTATCCTTGGAGAGAGCTCAGCACTGAAGTGCAACTGTGCAGGTGTTGAAGTGTTGGCACTTGGAGCTGATCTGGGATTTTTCCTGTGCCTTCACACCCAGGGAGGGCAAGAATTCATCAATACCTTTAATTCTCCCCTTAAAGAAGGACTGCAAGGTTAAATTTCCTTAAGTTTCACTGCTATGCAATGATCTCATTTATTCTGTATCAGCTAAAATGCAGAGCACTCCCCCAAAGCAGAGTTTGAAATTCCCTTGCTGCTGTTCTTTCCCCAACCACTGTGTTCTTGTGATGATTAATATTGGTTCTCATTGTCTTAAAGCCAGATGGGTTTCCACACCTGCTGTGCCATCCCAAAAACAAAGCACCTTTCTCCTGAGCTTGCTCCCAGTTTGGTGGGAGCTGGAGCTGTAATTTCCCTGTTCTGGGGTTACTCGGTGCTGAAATGGCTTTGGAGCTGGTGGCACACGTCTTACTGCTCAAAAGCAGAGATTGAAGAAGGAAATGAAAGCCCAGAATGGAGGAGAAAATGAAACCTCCTGCCTGGAAAATGATTCTCTTGTACTCATGAATACGACTTGTTCTCTCCGGGTCCTTTCCCTGCCAAGATTTCCCAGCCCCGGCTCTCAAACCGGTGTTTTCCTGCCTTTGTCTCTCTGAGCTGACAATTAAGCTGCAGTTCAATTTCCTGAAGGGTCTCCAGCCCTGACCTTGCCATGATTGCAGTGTCAAAAAGGAGGCAGAATATGAAAACGAGTGCTGGGATTGTGGTGGCAGCTCAGCCAAGGACCAGGACAGCTCTGCAAACCAGCACTGGGAAAACACTTCCCACTCACTCCAGCACCTCACATTTCACCCAATTCAGAGTTTACAGGTGTCTGTGGCATTGCTAATGGCAGAGCTAATAGAGCTTTTGAGAAAACAACCTGTGTCTGTGAATCACTGCAAAAATCACCTGATTTTCTGGTTATTTTAAGCTGCCTTCGCTTTTTTGGTGTCTTTTCCTCCCAGTATCAGCTGCTAAAGCAGGGACCTGAGGGTGCTGGTGGCAGACCTGTGGCTCCTGGGTGTGTTTGTCCTGTTCCAGCTGGCAGTGTCCCTCAGGGGCTGTGAAGTGCCAGCTGTGATCTGAGGATCACACAGGGGAAATTTGGGGTCAAAGCCAAGCTGGTTCCCACACCAAAAGCCACAGCAGCTGCTGGTGGTGCAGAACATTTGGGCTCTGGTCTTGTGATGTGAAATCTCTGCTGAATTATTTGAGAAGGGTTGAGCAATGGGAAGGCTCTAAGACAGGGGTGGTGCCTGACTCGTTAAGTGTGGGCAAGTTTTGCTCTCCTAAATGGGGATTGTCAGGAAAATGAATCCACAAACAGCAGAGGTTTGTGTCCAAAAAGGAGACAGAGGAGTGCTGTGACTTTATTCCAATAAAGGCAGAGCCCATGGGGCATTCCCCTGGGGTCTCTCACATTTTTGGAGGATGCAGCCTCCTTTTTATCCCAATTTCCCTCTCTCTTTCCCCACTGGCTGAGGGACTTGAGAAGTTCAGACCTCCCTGAGATTCCCCTCTAATGT
>VZTB01008801.1:175279-191779 GCA_013397245.1 Thryothorus ludovicianus
TGCTTCACTGGAATGTTACACCTGGAATTTTTCACTGCAATGTTTCACCTGGAATTTTTCACTGCAATGTTTCACTGGAATGTTTCACCTGGAATGTTTCACTGGAATGTTTCACCTGGAGTACTTCACTGGGATGTTTCACTGGAATGTTCCACCTGGAATGTTTCACCTGAAATGCTTCACATGGAATGTTCCACCTGAAATGCTTCACCTGGAATGTTCCACCTGGAATTTGTCACTGGAATGTTTCACTGGGATGTTTCACCTGAAATGTTCCACCTGGAATACTTCACCTGGAATGTTCCACCTGGAATGTTTCACTGGAATGTTTCACCTGGGTTTTGGAGGGGAAGGAGACATTTGTGACCGTGCAGGGCCCTTTCCTGGGGTGATTTTGGGCAGCCAGGCAGAGCTGTGAGATGGGGATGAGTGCAGGTCCAGAGCTCCTCGTGGGTGCTCATTATCTCCTGTTTGTGTCACTATTGAAGGCATTTGTTCACTCCTGTTTATTTCATTATTGAGGACATTTGTTTTCTCCTGTTTATTTCATTATTGAGGACATTTGTTTTCTCCCATTTCAAGGAGTTTTGGCCTCAGCAGGGCAGCAGGGAGCTCCCCTGGGGATGAACTCTTTGTCCAGCTCCTCTTTCTGCAGCTGGGTTTCCATTTCTTTTGGGCTGGGTTGGAAAGTGATTACCTGCAAGGGGTTGGGTTACCCTGAGCCTCAACAAAGGCAGCACCAGGTGCTCAAGAAACATTTTCATCAGGAGCTCTGAGCTTTGCTCAAGAAACATTTTCATCAGGAGCTCTGAGCTTCACTTTTTGTTCTAGGAGCTGCTCAGGAGCTCCCATGGCTCAGGGCTTGAGTTGGTTGATTTTATTCTGGAGCCTGAGTATCTTCCTCAGAGGTGAGTGAGTGACTTTTGTAAAAGAAAACTTCACTTTTTATTTCTTTTGCTGTTTTTTTGTTGTGTTGTGTCATTTTTTATTTTGTTTGCTTGGATTTTTTTGTGTGTGTATGTTTTTTTGTTTGTTTTTGGCGCTTTTTTGTTGGTTTGCTTTTGTTGTTTCTCTTTTTGTTTGGGGTTTTTTATTTGTTTGGTTTGGTTTTTGTTTTGTCTTTGTTTTTAATTGTTGCTGTTTCCTTCTCAAAGCATTAAAGATGGCAGTTTTCAGCTAATTTTGGTCATTAAATGTGGCTGCACAATATTTTTAGGAATTCATTCAGGAGAGAAGACAGAGCAGGTGGGGGATGCATTCACCAAGATCCTTTAATTTTCTAAATAGAGAAAAAACAAAACATAAGAATGTCAGTGTGCTGTGATAACAACAATCCCAAGGTTCTTATTTGAGTATTAAACAAAGGGGAAAAATTCCTGGAACTTCCCTCCCCACCCTCCACACTCAGGTTTGGTTCCTTGTGAGGAACTTCCTCTGAAATCCTCATGGTGAAAGTCACTTTTAAAAGCCAAAGTAATTCATTGAGACAGAGGCATGACAGAACCTAAATCTGAAAGCAAGAAAAGTAAAAAGGGATATAATTGTTTAAGTTCAGCTTTCAGGTGTTTTCTTCTTTGTGAAGAATTTATCACCTTCCTCTCACGGAATGTGATGTCAGGAGGTTTCTTGAAGAGAAATGGGTAAATTTGCTTTTACTGTGTGGGCTGAACAGCTGAAATTGAGAAGAAAAAGCAGTGTTTGGTTGAAATTCTGAAATTAAAAAATAGGTCCTCCTTCATCCCTTGGCTCTTTCCATCTGTGGTGTTTGAACTCTCCTGAAAACTGAGGGTTTCAACTTCCTGGCAAACCAAACAAAACTTTTTTTGCCAAAGCTGAGAAAGGCATGGGAGAGGCTCCCTGCTGCCTTTCCCAGAGCTGAACAATTTATTTCCATAAATCCTCTGAAATTGGGGTTTCCCCCAGGGTTTTGTGCTTAGAAAATTTACTTTAAAAATCTCAAGGTGTCAGATTTGAAACTTTTCTTAGTTTCAGCTGTCAACACTCCAGGCTGAGTGTTATGACAGGCAGTGAGATTGCATCATGGTGCAATAATAACTGGCTCTTTAGCTTGGAGTCTGGGATATTTGTTAATTGTACCTTAAATTTATTTGATTTTTTTATTTTTTTTTTTCTTTCAGGGGTCTCTTCCTTCTCAGCTGACTGCAGCCTGGACTGCCAGAGCCAGTGCCTCATAGACTGCAGGCAGGGGCATTATTACACAGCTGGCAACTGCCTGGAGTGCCCAGCAGGCTTCTAGTGAGTGCCCTGAAAAAAAAAAGAGTTAAACACTAGGGGCATCTGATATTCTGAAGGTTAGAATGAATGGAGGTGAAGCACAACAAAAAAACCCACATAATGTCATTTTTTTATATGGGAATAATCAGCTGAGCAGGAAAATCACTACATTTGGGGGAAAATCCATGATTCTGTGGCCAAAAAACTTTTTTTTCTTTCTGAGCAGCGGGTGAAGGGAGAAGTTCCTGTATTTACACAACTGGTTGGGGATGGACTTCAAAAGGAATTGAAGAATTTAATTTTATAACTCTGATCATTTTTGATGCAGCTGCCCTGGAGGCCAAGCAGCTCCAAGGAAATGCCCTCTGGGAACTGCCAATGAACTGACTGCTCAGGGAAACCTCTCAGCCTGCCAGGTGAGCTGGACACAGCAAGAAGGGGAAATCCTTCTGGCCTCCACTCCCCTGCTCTTTGAACCATCCAATCTCAGGATTCTCCTCAGATTTTTGCAGCCTGCCTGGAAGTTTTCCAGGAAATCCCTGCACTTTTGGGCTCAGAGTGGTGCAAAAAGTGCCACAAAGAAATCTTTCAAGTAATGGGAGTTAAAAATTGGACACACGGGAGGTAACCCTCCAGAGGCATGTGTAAATTTCCAAAATATCAGCTCTGTATACACAAAGGGTTTGCATATTCATCAAGTCATTTGAGACACCGATGCATATTCATCACCTGTGCCTGTTTTATATTAAAATGAACTGGATGTTCATTAATGTTGCACAGTTTTCTTTTTAATTGAGGTGGTGGTCTTCTTGATTTGGGTCAGTGGGTTTGTGAGGAGGAAGTCAGGAGTCTCCCTCACCACTCTGTGCCATTGCCAGGGCTTCCTGAGCCCTTGGTCATGGTCCAGGTGCCTACCTTGGCTCCAATTATCACACGGGCAGGATGCATTTTGGGTTCTTAAGTTTTTACAATGCTATGTGTACTCCCTATTGCTTCTAAAAACATAACTGAGTCAAATAAAAACATAAATAAATTGTCCTTGCTCTATTTGTTTCTATTATACCCATATGTTAATAATTAAACCCTTAGTTTCTCCCTCTAATCCTCCTGTTAAGTTTTTAATCAAAATTTTATTGCTCCTATTTTGTTAGCCCCTGTTGTATCCTTCATCAAAATGTGTTATTTCTATCTTGCTAGCCACATTCCTAACTCCTGAGCCTTTTAACTCTTTGACTCAAGAGGAAGCAGGTTGTGCCTCCAGGTATCCAGCCAGGAGCTCTGCATCTGTGCAGATGGAAAAAGCTCTGAGAGGCTGAAAACGATCCAAGATCCCTTCTGGCACCAGAGCTGGGGATCTCTGGAGCTGCTGGTTTGCATTATTTGTGTGAAAATTCAGTGTTTGTGCTGCTGATTCTGCAGGATTGCCCCCATGGCTACCTCAGCCTGGAGAGCAGGGCTGGCTGCCGGCCGTGCCCAGAGGGATTCTCCTGTGACCCAGGTGAGAGGAGTGAGGGATTTGTCTTTCCAAACGAGCTGTGGGGCTGCTGGGAGATAAAACCAGCACTGAGAGAGAAAGGGAACAATGGGAAGGATCCCACTGATTGATGAGTGGGAAAAAAAAAAATATATTTGCCTTTACAAACAAACTGTAGGTTTGCTGAGAAATGAAATTGGATATTGAAAGGTGAAAGAAACAATGGGGAGAAACCATCAATTCCATCAGAATGAAAAGTTAAAAGGGAGGGTTGTACATTAGAGGGGAATCTCAGGTATCAGGTGTTCTGGGCAGTCTGAGCCTCTCAAGTGCCTCAGCCAGTGGGGAAAGAGAGAGGGAAATGTGGCTGGGAAATTGGGATAAAAAGGAGGCAGCATCCTCCAAAAATGGGAGAGACCCCAGGGGATGCCCCATGGGCTCTGCCTTTATTGGAATAAAGTCACAGCACTCCTCTGTCTCCTTTTTGGGCACAAACCTCTGCTGTTTGTGGATGAATTTTCCTGACACAGGCACGGGCACCCAGAGGAGCTGTGGGCCCGGCCAGCACTCGCCAGAGGGCGAGCTGGGCTGCAGGGAGTGCCCCGAGGGACACGCCTGCCCCGACGGACGGAGCGCACAGGTACAGAGAGCCAAACTCCTCCTCCTCCTCCTCCAAGGGCACCTTTTTGTTCCCTTGGACACACAGGAAGGTCTTGTCAGGAAAGAGAATTCCCTGGTGTTATAGCAGGATATGGGTCTTGATTCATCAGATAAAAGCATTCAGAGCAGTTCATGATGTAGAGCTAAGACTCAGAGAATTACAGAACATCCTGAGCTGGAATAGGCTCATCAGCAACACCAAATCCAG
Source organism: Thryothorus ludovicianus (assembly GCA_013397245.1). Lineage (NCBI taxonomy): Eukaryota > Metazoa > Chordata > Aves > Passeriformes > Certhiidae > Thryothorus > Thryothorus ludovicianus. Next base: position 179,857 of record VZTB01008801.1, read on the forward strand.
CTCCTGGCCCTCACAGACACCCCAAAATGCCATCCTGTGCATCCCTTGGAGCAGTGTCCAACCCCTCCTGGAGTTCTGGGACACACAGGGTTCATCAGTTCAACTCCTGCCCCCAAAATCCCACCCTGAGCATCCCTGGAGCAGTGTCCAACCCCTCCTGGAGCTCTGTGCCCATTCCCTGGGGAGCCTGGGCAGTGCCCCTCTAAGGAAGAGCCTTTCCCTGACACAAATATCCCTCTATTAAAAGAAATAAATACTTTGCATCTGAATTCTGGTGATGTTAGAGCTCAGCTTTACCGCCACCATAAAAACCCTCAGATGAGCACCCAAACTTGGAGTTTTAGGCACCATTTTTGCACCTAGAAATTGTCATCAGAGAATAGAGCTGAAGCAGGGCAGAGAACAAAGAATGCAGTAATGGGGTTTTTCCTGACTCAGGCCTCCCTGGGACACTGCTTTTGGGCCCAAATTAGACCTTTTTTCTGCTGTGATTTTGTGTTTTTCTCCCCCAGCACTGCTTGGCAGGTCAGCAGCCCAACCCCACTCGCACCCTCTGTGTCACCTGCACTCCTGCTCCCCTCTCAGCTGAGGACACCAGGCCCTGCCCAGCAGGTAAATACACCTCACAGAGCTCTTCTGTGCTCATTAAAACACAGAATTTAAGGCATTTAAGGAATTAAGAATTTAAGGAAAGTGGCATTTTGCTCTGGTAACCCTTCCCTGGCTGAGTGGAGCAGAGAGAGGCTCCTTGTGTTATGGTAAAACTGGAGGTTAAAATTAATTCCTGGGACAAAGCAGCTGCTGCTGAAGGGCAGAACTGAAAGTGGGAGAACAGCAGAGATCACAGCTGGTTTGGAGAGTTTGTGGGAGAGTTTATGCAGCTGGTGCAGCCCCAGGATGGAAAGCAGAGCGTGCAAATGTTGCTGAGCAACGAGGGAAGATTTTGGGTTCTCTCCTCACTCAAAAAGCAGAGCTCTCACCCTCTGATTCTCAACAGATCATCTGTAAAATTGATTTATGTACATTCAGAGCTCCCTCCTCTCCAGGCCCTGATTCAGTGGCTATCACAAGTGCCATTTACTGTGAGAGCTGTAGGCATTAGCAACCAAAGAGGGGAACACTGATTTTCTTGCCTTATTTCCCTTCCTGCACTCTCAAAGAAACCCAAACAAGCCCGTGTTGAGGAAATTGCTGCGTGCTGTCGAGGCTGTCACTGAGATGCACAATGAGGCAGCAGGGGGATACATCGAGGAGGTTTTGTTGTTAAACCATTGCCTTTTGAAATTCTGACTCCTCAGTGAAAGGGCAGGAGAAACCTCCCAGTTCTGAGAGGCCATGGGCCACATTTTCCCCATAAAAAGAGAGTTTTCTGCAGAATTAAATTCCTGGCATGTCCCAGACAATGAGCATAAGCCCAGTGAGGATTTAGCAGTCCAAGATGAGCTTATCCTTCGTGCTTGTTCCCTGTGAATTATCCCTCCAAGCAGATCCTGTCCTGTCCTTCAGCAGAGCCCCTGGCGAGGGAATTTTGGGGCTAAAGGCAGCAGCAATATCACAACTTGTTCACTTGTACTAGAAAGTGCTTTGACTGTTAAATAAAAAAATTTTTTAAAATGTTTTAAACTTAAATTTAAATTCTTTTAAAAAAGTATAATAAAAATATATATAANAAAAGAAAAAAATAAAAAAGATAATAGAAAAATATTTTATTTCTAAAAATAAATAAACACATTATATACACTAAAATAGTTCGTTCTTAAAAATAACACCCCAATAATTAATATAATCTATAAAAACAATTATATAAAAACGACATAACAAAAAAAATACTTTACCACTACAAAATAATTTTATTAATCCTCAGCCTCATCCCCCATTTCCCAGCCCCCTGAACCCTGGGGGAGTGGGGTGCAGCTCTCAGCTTGCCAAAGGATCAGCACTTGGCAATCTGAGACCCCTCCACGGTTTGCCCTCTGCTCCAAGCCCTGGGTTGCTGTTGGAGTTAAGAAAATCATGAAACTGTCAGCAAAGCTGTGGGGAAGAGTCTTTGTGTTGGGAGAAAGATGGAGAGAGCAAGGTTGGAAAAACAAAAGAGCTAAGAATAAAATAAGCAGTGAGGCCTAGAAAAATATTAAACAAGATAGCAGAAATACCTATGCTTAATAATGAATTAATTAATAATTATCCATTGTCTGAAACCAAGACAGCACTGTTAGAAGAAATTGTACATGAGCTTTTAGCAATTGGCTAAAGCATTTGTATATTAAATATTTTCAAACTTTAATTTGAAAACATTTGAAGATGCACTGTGACCAGGAAATGTTCGTCAGCTCTTCTGCTGTGGCCAAAGTTGCTGAACTTTGTTCAAACGAGGCTGGTACCCATAATGGAATAAAAACCTTCAAGACAGTGCTGTCTCACTGTAAATAGAACAATATTTTAATTAGCCAGCACAGATTGCCACAGGAGATGATTCCATCAGCAGCTCCAGGTGCCTCCTGCGGAGCAGCCACGCTCAGTAACCCAACTCTGATGTCTGTAATTAGAACCCCACCTATTAAATAATGAATTCCTGTGCCCTGGGTACCTCTGTCCAGAAAAAGGGTGAATGGAAAAGCTAAAGAGATCAGGATCTCAGCAGTTCAGTTATGAAACACGGGGGAGGGAATAGGAACATTAATAATTTCTGTTATTTCCAGCGCCTGGGATTCAGTACAAACACAAACTATTCCATGCTGGATTTCAGTGTTCTGAAATCCAAGCCCCCCAGACCAATCCCAAGGCCCTGAGGTGATAAGGAGCTGGGATTCCATCACCAGCCTGCCATTCCCATGTTCTTTTCCATGCTTTGACTGATTTTAATGACACATAATCTGTGTATTTAGTGTTGCCTGCGTGAGAGATTTCAGCATGGCAGTGCCTCAGTTAATCCTGCTTTCTTTTTCTTTCTGCTCTTCAAACATCCATCTGGAGTTCAGGAAGCCATTTGATGATCAGGTTCTGGGAAAACTTAATTGGGAAGAGCAATTAATTCTAGGTGGATGTCAGCTCTTTGTCTCAGTGTACAACTGGCAGCAGGATTTTTAGTGGAAGATCATGTATTGAACAGGGGAGAGCAATGTGGTGCTTGGGAAAGTATTAGGAACACCTCAGCTGATCTTTAATCTCCATGATCCTGGAGACAGCAGAAAAATTGGAGTAGAAAGAGAGAGCAATTAACTCTAACCATGCTAATAAAACTAATTTAGCCAGAAATGTCACTGTCTATTTTGAACTTAAAAACATCATTTTGTGTTAAATGCTTGCTTTTCCTCTGCCAGCTCAGCTTCACAAAAAAAAAGAAATTTTTAGGCAGGTTGGGCCTGAGCTGCCCAGAATGTTGAGAATATTTTTTTTAATTCTCTCCAGGTCACTTCTGTCCTGATGGCCTCGAGGTCCCTCCATGCCCAGCTGGGAGCTTCAAGCCCAAGGAGGGGATTCCCAGAGCCAGCAGCAGCTCCTTGTGCTTGCCAGGTCTGTGTCCTAAAATTTTAATTTTGGGCCTGCTCAGGTCACCCAGCAGGTCAGTTGTGACCAAAAACCTCAGGAACTTTCTGTCTTTAAAGCTTTTTCCACAGCAGCTTTGCACAGGAGGGACTTTTTTAAAACTCTTAGTGAACTTTTCCAGCACAATCTCCTCACTCAGACTCCTGTCCAAGCTCTCCCCTGAGTGGGAACAGAGGAGGAACACAACAAAAGCTGAGCATCCCAAAGGAAAGGGGCTTTTTATTCGTGTTTGAACCACTCACAGCAGTCCTCATCCCATTCTTGCATCCAGGAAAAATGAGGTTACAGATCAGGGAAAATTTTTATATTGGACCAGCCAAAAAAAAAACGCTGGAATTTCGAATTCAGAAGCTGCTGAGGCCCTGCCCTTAAACTGAAAAACGCCAAGCAGATGAAGGAGTTTGTGATGTTTGTGATGTTCTAAGTGCTGCAAGGCAGCAGCACAAGGCTCCCCCAGACTTCCAGCTGTGATGCTTCCTTCTAAATATTTTCGTTTTGGTTTGGTTTTGTAAGGCAGCAGAACTTTGTTTTGTACACACAGCACTGAGTCACCCTAATGACTGGGGAGCGTGGGGAAAGCGAGGAGATTTCAGCTCAGTTATGGTGAAATGAGGTTTAAAAGGCAGAATAATAGAGATTTGTTGTTTTTTTCTGGTATCAAATCTTTGCTTAAGCGTGGAAAGTGAGCCCTGGCTTTATAATCACACGTGGCTGAGGCTGTCTCTGCCCCCGTTTGAGCATTTCAGAGCATCTCAGTTTTTGAGATTTTTTTGAGATTTTTGAGATTTGAGCCTCTGACAAAGGTATAAAAATCCCTCTCTGTCCTCAACAACACTGTACAAATAGGAAGATAGAGGGAGATTCAGGGAATGAGCTCAATCTACTGAAATAAACCTTGGCCCAAGCCCAGAAAATTTTATCCAGGGTCACAAATCCCAGCCAGGAGCACAAACCTGGAGTTCAGGTCCTTGGTCTCCCCTGTGCATCTCTTTGGTTCTTCCCCTCGTGTGCTAAAAAATAATTATCTCCCTCAAATCAATCCATATCTTTTTCTATCTGACAATTTCTTTTCCAGCAAATGACTCAGCTGCTAAAGTGTCTTGACTGTTAAATGATTTTTCTTAGCTCAAAAGGCAAGTCCAGGAAATTGCTGCCTTCCACCCACTCCTGGAATTAAAACCAGGAGTGCATTTCCATGGTGCAGCAAGGAGCAAACCTCACATCTCATCAAGACAGCCAAATTCAACAGACAGGGCCAGTGGCATCTGAAAACAAAACCATTGTAGGAGCTGGGCAGTAAATTAGAGTTTAAAAACTCTCTGGGTTTAATAATGTAAGCTTGTCGTGCTGTGCCCGTGCTGCTTTATGTAATGATGTTGTCATCTCTCCTAAGGAGCCCTTGGCAAAGGCAGGATAATTCCTGATGCCACAGGATGCAGGGACAAACTCTGAGAAGCCACAGGATATTCCAAAGGCACTGCCCTGACAGTCTTGCTGTGCTCACCCCCTGCACTGTTGGGTGGCAGGTGTGACAAATTTGTTTTCCAGTGAAAACAAATGTCACATTTATTGCACACCATAGGTCCAGCCTGGCCCTGCAGCACAGATAAAACTTGGGTCAGAGGCAACATTCTCACATTGGCCAGAGGAGCTGTGGCTGCCCTGGGAGTGTCCAAGGCCAGGCTGGAGCAGCCTGGGTTGGTGGAAATGTCCCTGCCATGGCAGGGGTGGGATGGGATGAGCTTTAGGGTCCTTTCCAGCCCAAACCATGCTGGGATTCTCTGCTGTAAATCTGCTCCCTCACTGATCTGATGGAAGTGTTGAGCCCCAGTGCTCAACCTGTTCTGAACTCCATCATCTCCAGAAAGGCAGGCAAGAACTGGGAATCTTCTCCCCCTATACCCACATGGTTCTGTAAAATCTCCCTCCTGCTGGATTTTTTGGGGGTGCAGATGGACATCAGGAAGCTTCTGGCAGCTGAAGGCTGAGTTTTGAGTGGGTCCCACAGCTCTGTGAGTTTGCAGCCCCCTCAGGTGTGTTGGTTCAGATGTGCTCAGTGCTGGGGAGTTTTATAACCTGGAGAAATTCAGATTTCATCCTGATGAGGCTTTCCCACCTTGTGCTCCTCTGGGCTGTGTGGTGTAAATGTAAGGAAGAAAAAATGAGATTTCTCTGAGGGGTGAAGTGAGCAAGTGGGTGGAAGGCAGAGGGGGAGATGAACCCAAAACTCACTTTGCACCCTGAGGAATCCCAGCCTGGCCCTGTGCCTTCAGACTGTGGAGGGGGAAGCCTGGATTTTAATGAATCCTGATATTTTGGGGGGCTGTAAGGCTCTATTGCAGCCTGCAGAGGCACACACACACCAGGGCATGACTGAGGCTGGACTCACTCAGCTTTGGAGCAGTGTCCAAGCTGGCAGCTCTCCATCCCCAGGCAGCATTTCCCCTTCCCCTGGAATTGCTCTTTGCTTCAGAAAGGCCTGGCTCAGGAGAGAGCAGCCACTCCTGGGCTGAGTTTGTGTTTCCTTTATTTGGGAAGGTTTTGTAGTGAAAAGCACTTTCTAAACACGCTAACAGCAGCCAGGGATCGTTGTTTTATTATGTATTGATCTTGCTTTAGGTTGCAGCACGAGCATCTTTTGTTTAACACGCGGGATTTTAGGGATGATCACAGCTCAGGCTGGTTGTCACCCCAGCAGCTTTGCACCGAGTTTATCTCCATCCTGCAAAACCCCTTCATCTCCCTCAATTCAAACACAGAAACAGCCCCGTTTTCCTGGGAAGCCCGGGCTCTGTCCCGGCTGAGCCCCAGGCTCGGTGATGATGATTATCTGTATCTGCATCACAGGCTGTGCTCAGGCTGATGGAGTTGTTTGTTTTAACACCTCAATTCTTATCAGAGAGGCTCAGAGCAGAGGGGTTTAGTGCTTCCAGGACTAAATTCAGCTAATCCAACACCACCACCTCCTGGCTTTGGAGGAACTTCATTCCCGGTGTGGATGAACCTCCATCAAATTTCCTTGCTGCAGGTGGAAGCAGAGGTGAAATATTTTGTAGGATGCTCTGACCTCAGCAGGTCACAATCCCTTTTCTAACCTTAAATATCTCTCTCTTTAGGAGCTGGCTCGTGTTTGAAGTGTCCTGCTGGGTATTTCTGCCCTGCTGGAGCCACTTTCCCAGTGCCCTGCCAGCCAGGGACACACAACCCTCTGCCAGGACAGGATGAGGCTGCTGACTGCAGAGCCTGCCCAGCAGGGAGGGCTTGCACCCAGGCTGGCCTGGCCCAGCCCGACACAGAGTGCTCCCCAGGGTAAGCCTGGATTATTTTCTGCCCTCTTCATGTCTGTGCAGGCATTTCACCTCCACAGCTTTTGCTTTGAGCAGTTTTTTCCTGCTCACACAGCATGGAGGTGTTGCTGTCTCCTTGCACCAGGAATATTTTGGCAGCCTTCAGAGCTCTTTTCCCTTGGGGGGTGACCTCCAAAAATCAGGCCCTCCTGGTGGGTCTGCCCCCAAAGGGAATCACTTTATCCTCCTGTTTTCCTTCCTGAACTCCTCCTGGTGGGTCTGCCCCCAAAGGGAATCACTTTGTTCTCCTGTTTTCCTCCCTGAACTCCTCCTCATGGGTTTGCCCCCAAAGGGAATCGTTTTGTCCTCCCATTTTCCTCCCTGAACTCCTCCTAGTGGGTCTGCCCCCAAAGGGAATCACTTTGTCCTCCTGTTTTCCTCCCTGAATCCCTCCTGGTGGGATCCCTCCTTTTGTTCTGCTGCTGCCTCCAAGGGTTGTTCTTTACCAAACCCCCGAGGCCAGCCCAGCTCCCAGAACCCACAGCAGCTTCACCCCTTGGAAATGTGGGGAAGATCCCTCCCTGTTCCCAGCTGATGGAGTGAAGGGAATTAGAGCCACCTGCAGGAAGAGCTGAAAGAGCCCCTGGGAGTGGAATAGCTGGCACAGATTTCAGAGGAGCACCACGAAATCACCCCTCAGGTGCAGGTGGCTTCATGCCCTTTGCCAAGGTTTCATTGCAGTTCCTGGTAAATCAGTGTGACACAGACTGTCCTGGTGGAAGGTTCCACAGAACAGATAAAACAAAACCCCAAGAATGAAGCCAGGCCACACATCCCATGGCAGTGAACAAGGAGGTGACCTATGGCTGAATAACCCACTTTTGGTTTCAAATGCCTCACACAGCCGCTCCATTCCCAGAGTTCCATTTTAATTTTGTGTTATTGATGCTCAGCCGTGCTGCTGTCAGCCCCGTCAGCTTCTCCCCAGCTGCTTCACCCCAATATTCCTGCAGGGCCCAGAATTTGCCTCCCCTGTGCTGTGTTCCCAGGTACGTGTGTCCCCCGGGCTCAGCCAGCCCCCACGCCCCCAGCAATGCCTGTCCTCCAGGAACTGTTGGCAACCACTTCGACCTCTTTGACAAGTCCCAGTGTGAGCCCTGCCCTGCAGGATTTGTCTGTGCCAGAGGTACGTGGCTTTAGCACAAAAACGAGCTGAGTTCTTTGGTCACCACTGTCACAGAGCCCAGCAGATCAGTGAGCTATCACAGCCATGGGAAATGGGAAAGAGTTTCCCTTTACTACCCCCTGTGCCTGCTGGATGAGGTAATTTTGCTCTGAATTCTCTCTTTGTGCCATCCCTGGTTGCTGTTTTAACTTCCTGACCTCGGGGCAGGCGGTTTTTACAGCTTGCCAAGCTTTTTAGCTTATTTGTGGCCTCTTTACCTTCATCTCCACGCCAGCTTTGGGCAGGGGCTCCACGCAGGACACTGGAGGTGGTGAATAATTGCTTCAGTAACCAGCTCTGGGCTAGAGCAGAGGCAGCAATTACTGTAATCCCAATTAAAACTGAGCAAAGGCACAAAAAGAGGGGGAAATTTAACTCAGGGCTGCTCACAGAGAGCTGAAAACTCAGGGAACTGGGCTCTGCGAGGCCAACACGGTGCCCTTTGCTGCTGTCACGTTTCCCTTGGTGTTTCCACAGGAACTGGGGGCCAGCAGAAACCCCCCAGCCCGTGCCCAGTTGGTCACTACTGCCCGCCTGGCACCAGGCCCCTGGCCCAGCTCAGGTGTGCCCCGGGCACCTGGAGCAACAGGAGCAGCCTGGCCGGGGCTCAGGAGTGCTCTCCGTGCCCTGCGGGCTGGTTCTGCCTGGGGGGAGCCCCAGCCCCCACCGGGAGATGCAGCTCAGGGCACTTCTGCCCTCCAGGTAGGCAGCTCCTCACGGGAATCAGGCAGCTTTCACTCATTTTCGGGAATCAAGGAGGTTTAGTTAATTTTGTGGCTTTGTGTGATCTGATATGTCGGGTTTGCTGCTTTTGCAGAAGTTTTCCTGAACTGATAAAATCCTTTTTTTCACGTTTGAGATGAAAGAAGAAGCTGAAACTTTTCAGATCTTGCTTCCAAGGTTGCTTATTTAATCTTATCTAAAACATTCTTTCTCTGACCTGTCGAGGTCTTTCTGGCAGGACAGTCGAAGGCAAACTGCCTGAGAGGCAGGGTTTATCTTTTATACTAAACATTTATTAATATTATTTACAATTACATTCCGACTTTACCTATCACCTGTGTTAGACAGTCAGTCTCTACTCTAAACCAATCACCAGTGCCACCCTCACAGCAGAAATGGAGAGAGTGAAGAAGGAAGAAACCCAAAAAGCCACGAGGTTCCTCCATCTTAGCATCACCTACCCCATGTACTAAAACACAAAATCTACTTTTACACCCTGTGACAAACTTATCACTACTCTATTTAAACTCTTGTGACCTGTAATTCTTCTTTTAAGGTTGGCAATTGTTCCCATGGGCTAAAATCCAATCCACGGGTGTTTGGGGCTCTGTTCCAAGGTCTCTGAGCCTCCAGGGCAGTCAGAGATGAACCTTGTGTTCCCACACTGATAAAACCCCACACTGGCTTTATCAGTGTGTTTTTTGCACCATGGATAGCAGACTGTCCCTTCTGTGTAGTCACTATTTTATATTCTTTCAACAGAGCATGTTTGTCCCATTATTCTTCTTCTCTCCTCCACTTATTTTGCAAAGAATTAAAACACCCTATGTACAAGCAACCATTCTAAATGTGAATCATTCTCCCAAAATTCTTCATTTGCTGCTAAATGCTGATTTTTTGTTGTTATCAGAGCTGTGAGCAGTGATTTTTTTTTTAGTACAAATTTACGAGTAAGCCATGTGAAAAATGAATAACCACAAAAAAACCTTCCTGCCTTTTGTGTTTAAAGCCATATTAAGGCTTGGGGTGGTTCTCTGCTCTCTTTCTCTTGGGCAGGCAGCTGGAGCAGCACGCAGTTCCCCTGCCCTGCAGGAACCTACAGCACCAGGCTGGGCAGGGGCTCCGTGGGGGACTGCTCTGCCTGCCCTGCCGGAGCCTTCTGCCCCCCTGGCACCTCCAAACCAGTGCTGTGCCCACTGTAAGTGCAGGACAGCTCTGTGGGGCTGTGCAGGTACAAGGGGCAATCTCTGTCTGTGGCATTCCGTGGCTTTTCTGGTTTTAGTTACAATTGGAGTGTTTGAGGTGCCTCTGCCCTCATGTGTTGCCAGGTGGTCCAGGCAAGTTTTGTCAGAGTTGGGGGAGGTTTGCTGCAGAAACCACACATTTCCTCTAATCAAAACACCAGGAATTCAGGACTGGGGTGCACTGTTGATGCCTTAGGATTTTAACTTTTATATTTTCCATCTATTTGTAATCCTGCAGCTCTTTAGTGTGTAACTCCAAACTCCACACTCAGTGTGAGCTGCTGCTTCCCCATTTTGCTCACACACAACAATTCCTCTCCAGGCCTGGCAGTCAGGGACACCTCACTGCCTCAGGGCCCAGAGATGGAAACAAAAGTGAGCTGGGGGGAGCAAACCTGGGGTAAATGACTTCATTAGCTGAAGCTGTAATTGGGAGATTGACCCCCAATATGCAAATGGACCAAACTTATAAAAGTGTGAAACCTGTGACCCATTGTCCATTTTGGGTGCAGCCCCTGGGGGGGTTTTATCTGCCCTAAATGTACCTGAAGGCCCTTCAGTAATAGAACTGCTTTTTATTCTGTTAATTTTGTCTGGCCTCTGTTTTTAGGTAGCTCAAAAAGCCATCACTGTATTTCCATTTTTGGCCTGGCTGCTCTCTGGGAGTCTCTCTCTGTGTTTTTTTCTCTCCTCAGGGGATCCTTTCGCTCGGCCCCTGGAGCAGAGGTGGCTGCAGACTGCACCCCCTGTCCTGGGGGACATCACTGCCCCGAGCTGGGCACGGTCACCCCTCGAGCCTGTGGGGCTGGCAACTTCTCCGTACGTAGCAATCCTTTCCTCCTGCCTTCCTTCAGCTCCAGCCTGGATTTTGGCACCAGGGGAGGCTGGGAGTGCCCCGAGGGTGGCACTGGGATGAGCCCACCTCCTTCCATGCTGAGTCTGGCAATTTGGGGTGGCTGTGTGCAGAGCTTTAAACACCACTGGCCACCCCTGCTGGCTCTCCGAGGGGTTAAACTGCTATTCCAGAGATTGGGAATGTTCCTACAGCTGGTTTGGGGCTGCTCCAGACACCAAAAGCATCTCCTGGGGGTGCAATCCTGCTCTTGCTGCTGATCCCACCCCAGAGCCATCCCAGCTCACCTGCCCTGTGTCTGCTGGGGGGAAAGCTCAGGTTTTTGTGGCACATTTGGCCGTGCAGGGAGCAAACAGTTCTGTTTCCTTCCTGCTCTAAAGGAACTGTTGGATGGCACTGGGATTAAACTGTCAGCTGGCTTGGAGAGGGTGGAGTCACAAAAGGGGACAGTGATGGCACAACAATTCCCACAAAGAGCTGCTATGGTGGTTTGATTCATATTTATCTGCCCCAAACATCTAATTAATTGTTATACTGATAATTGCTATTGTTGATGACAAACTCCTGTTGGAGGACTCTGGCACCTCTGTCCTGACCAGTTTTTTGCAAAAATTTGGGAGCTACCACTGGAACCCTCCACTGAGACTGGAGAGAAGATAAATTACAAATGGAGATTTATATGTGGCAAATAGACCCAGATTATTCCTCATTTCCACTTGTAACAAGGAAAGATGAGGGAATATTTCTGTATTTCCCCTGCTCCTGCTGGCAGAGGGTGTTGGATTCCGTGTTCTGAGTTTGTGTGGATAATCCACAGATTTGTGGAGCACAGGCTTCCTATTTTCAGGATTCAGGCTCTGAGCTGCCCCTTGATTGCTGTCAGGGCTTGGGGGGCAGGCTGGATGTTGGATTTTCTCTGGTATTTTGCTGTTTTTCCTGTGATTTTCTGGACGATGTAAAAGTTCTTTTTCCCCAGCCAGAGATGGAAGAAATGAGCAGAAACTCTTCAGATTTCGTTCTCAAGGTTGTTTATTTGGTCTTATCT
>VZTB01008801.1:191901-216813 GCA_013397245.1 Thryothorus ludovicianus
CCACGGGCTAAAATCCAAACCACAGGTGTTTTGGGCTCTGTGCCAGGGTCTCTGAGACCCCTGCTCAGGTCCCTGAGCCTCCAGGGCAGCCAGAGGTGAATCTTGTGTTCCCACAGCTGGAAACAGGAGGGGTTTGTTGCCCATGGCACTCTGAGCTCAGCAGGGAGTGGTTGATAAAAGTGGCTGCACTCACAGCCTGGTTTGGGGTTTAGCAGGGCTTGCCAGAGGGGCAGAGCACAGTTCTGTTTAGATGAGACTAAAGGATGGTTTATTGCAAAATCAGCCTCGTGGCAGGGTGAGACCTTTAGGTTGTTACATTCAATGCCATGACACCAGAAAACAGTCTGAATTCTAGTTACAGTGCCTTCTGTAAATTTCTTATCCAACTGCTTCCACAATTTTCTCCAGCGTTTTCATAAACCAATCTTTAATTGCTACATTTGCTGCGTTTCTACTGCAATGCTTCTCCTTATCCAATAATTCTACCAAAATTTCCTGCTGTACTTTTTACTTTTAACAACCCTACAGCAGATTCTATTAATTCTTATATATTAATTCTATAACAGATTCTTAAATTTAACATTTTCCAGTGTTTTGCTTAACATATTTCTTTGTTTATATACGGCATATTTTTACTCACTTAAAACACATTTCTATATAAACTACAAACGCCAGTTTCACTGTTCTGGATTGTCCAGCCTTCTCCTTGGCCTTGGATCAGACATTGTGTCCATCTCTGAGCCTGGATGCTGTCTGAGCTGACATTTCCCACACGTTCAGTGCTCCAGCAGTGACACTGGATCCTTTCCTGTTCCAGGAGCCGGGCTCAGCCTCCTGCTCACCCTGCAGAGTCGGGCACTTCTGTGCCAGTGAGAACACCAGCCTGGAGGTGATGCTGCTGGCCATGGTGTGCCCAGCAGGGCTCCTGTGCCCGGGGGGACAGGCAGATGTCCCCAATGCCACTGCCAACGCCTGCCCACGGGGACACTTCTGTCCCCAGGGAGATGCTGTGAGTGACTTTGCTCTGGGGACTCACCGTTCTCTCTGTCTGGGGTCATTGCTATGGAAAAAAAAACCACTCCTAATAATGTTTTATAACTGATTTCTGCACTCTCTGTGAGCTCACATGTGATGGAAAGGCAGATAAACCAAAAAAGAAAGGCGTCCTAAAATCAGGATAAATTAATGGCTGGCTCGTCACTCCGATGGGCAGATAAGTGGGGTGGAAGTTCTCATGTGGAAATGGTCTTGGGGATGAGAGTTCCTTAACACAACAAGCAATTTTTTTGGGGTCTCACCTGGGAGAAGATGAGCACCCGGTGGTTCTGCTGGGATTTTGGGATATTTTTGGGATTTTTTTGGGGTCTCACCTGGGAGAAACAGCTGCACCTGCAGTAAATAAGAAATCTGCCTCATGGGAATCAGGGAACAAAATCTGTAAACTAAGCAGGAATGGAGAGATTTGATGGACAAGTAAAATACCTTTCACTAAGCACTGAGTGAAGTGCATGCCTTTGGTGAAAGGAATGGATAAAAGGGGAAATGTGACTGAAATAAAAGCTTTTTCTGCCTTGAAACTTTTGGTAATTATTGCATCAAGACTGCCTTTACAGCGACACTCACAGATCTTAGCAGGGTTTTCCCCATGTAAAACTGTTAATAATATAATAATAATATACAATAATATATAATTATATAATAATATCAGGATAACGCTTTCTGTGCATCATTATTCTGAGTTGTTTTCACAGCTTTATCTGCTGTACCTTGGCCTTGTGGGCTGCAGGACTCATTTTAGGGTGTCCAAGACCCTTTTTCCTATTTCACTTCCAGGCTCAGCCTTGCCCCAATGGCACNAATTATTGCATCAAGACTGCCTTTACAGCGACACTCACAGATCTTAGCAGGGTTTTCCCCATGTAAAACTGTTAATAATATAATAATAATATACAATAATATATGATTATATAATAATATCAGGATAACACTTAATTATTAATAATTCCATAATTATTCTGAGTTGTTTTCACAGCTTTATCTGCTGTACCTTGGCCTTGTGGGCTGCAGGACTCATTTTAGGGTGTCCAAGACCCTTTTTTCTATTTCATTTCCAGGCTCAGCCTTGCCCCAATGGCACCTATGGTGGGCAGAGGGGGCTGAGCAGTGCTGCTGGATGCTCACCCTGCCCTGCAGGGAAATTCTGCTACTCTGATGGGATGGAGCCTCCAGGAATTCCTCACCCTGTAAGTACAGCCCGGCTTCTCCCAAATTTCAACCCCAAAATTCTTACCCCGGCCTGCATCTGTTAATGGAGCCAACTTTGTGCTTTGTGGATTCTTTCTGTGTTTGTTTTGGCTTCTGCCTCTCAGTGCAGGCTGGGAAAGGGAGTTCAAAGGTGAGGAATTGCTGCTGCTCCTCATCTAATGAGTTTTGGGATTTTTCATTGCGGCTGTTTTGTCTCAGGGAAGAATGAACTCGTCAAATATTAATAGGTGTTAAAAAAAGAAAAAAGAATGGAAAAATGCAGATAGATTTTCTTCCACATGGATGAATCCAGGGTTTTATTGAACAGTAAGGTGATAACTCTGTCCCAATTACAGCTTTTCTCCAAGTGTGGAAGAGCATCTTCCTCACAACTCTACAGGCAAAAATTGCAGGGATTGTCTCAGTGACAAGATTTTACACTAAACCTACTTTACCTACAATAATTATCCCACACGGTCACAATTTTCCTGGTAAGAGTGCAAATTCCCTTTCTGCCCTTCTTTCCTACCCCATTTGCTTGCAGGGAAGAAACACCAGGTTACTGAAATTGCAGGTGGAGCTGAACAGATCCCTCTCCTCTGGACAGAAAACAGCCAAGCCTGAGGGTGTGTTTCGTGTTTTATTCCCAGACAGGGGATTGCCCAGCTGGCTACCTGTGCCCTCCAGGGACTGGATTCCCCTTCTCCTTCCCCTGCATGCCTGGCAGCTTCTGGGATAACTCCAGCACGGAGGGAGAAGGGGTTTGCAAGCCGAGCCCAGCCGGGCACTTCTGTGACTCCCCTGCCCTGACAGAGCCCAAGCCCTGCCCAGCAGTGAGTGCCTCTCCTTGCTTTCATGGAAAAAGCTGCCCTGGGGTTTTATTGAATAGAAAAACCTGAAATGTATAAACCTGGCTTTGTTTTGTAGGGTTTTTACTGCGCTGAAGGCAGCTCCAAGCCTGAGCCCTGCCCGGAGGGGACATTTGGTGACAGGCAGGGGCTGTCTGGAGCCTCGGGGTGCAGCCCCTGTGCTCGGGGTTCCTACTGTGCTGGCCCAGGCCAGACTGGCCCCAGTGGGCCCTGTGAGGCTGGATTTTACTGCCAGGGCAGGGCTCTCACTCCAGTAAGTCCCTCTGATGAGTTTTGCTCCCCCTTTTCTGTCTGTGCTCCGCCGTGTGGTTTTATTTTCCCGACTCTGTGATTTGGAAAGTCACAATTTCATGCTGCCCACGCTCAACTTTATGCCATAAAGACCCTCAAAGGGAGTGTGGCCATGTCATATTTTCCCTCTCTCAACACTGACACCCTCTTAACTAAAAGGTCACCAAGTAAAAAGCCCAGTAAGTGTGAATCACAGTAAAATTTCATCTCTATTTATTCTCTTTGAATTTCCTGAAGTTAGTGTTTGCTGTTCTCTGCACAAGAGCATTCCTCTATACTTTTTTCTTTACTGTCTCCATCATTTTAAGGCCTTAAATATTTTACCCTCATTTTCTCCCTTTTTTTAATGGTCCTTTTCCCATTTTCAGTGGCCCACGGACGGTGTGACAGGAGCTGTGTGTCCTGCTGGGTTCTACTGCCCACCTGGCTCTGCCTTCCCCATCCCCTGCCCTCCTGGGACTTTCAGCAACACCAGTGGGCTGAGGAACCTCCAGGAGTGCTTGGATTGCCCACCTGGGTGAGTGTCCTCCAGGTCTGGAAGCAAACAGGAGCCAGCTCTAAGATTCCAGGGACTTTTTTTGCATTGGGATTGTGCTATCCAAAGGGGAAAAAAAAAAAAAAAGGCATCATTGCTACTCAAGTTATTTTTTTTCCCCAATTTAGCTTGTATTGTGATGGGACAAACAACCAAGCCCCTTCAGGACCTTGTGAACCTGGTTACTTCTGCACAGGAGGGGCCAAAAGTGCTCTCCAGCACGTGGTGATGGAGGGACATTATTCCTTAGCAGGAGCTTTCAAACCAGAGCCGTGTCCCCTTGGCACCTTCCAGCCCGTGAGTACCTCGGGGTTCCAACCTGGGGGGTCAGCAGAGCCCTTGGAAACTGAAAAACGTGTGAGTAGAAATTCCTGAGATGTTTGGAAGTGGTCAGCTTGAAAAAACAGGGAGTTGGGGGATTTCTGCTGATTTGGGTAATCACCACCTGCTTTGCTTTTACCCTGCTGCAGAAGAACCAGAAGTCTTTGGGTGAGGACACCAGATCCATCAGTCCAGGGCTGCTGCCTTCACCTCATTTGCAGTTTTTGTGAAGTTTTCTTGCACAGTACAAATCTGGAAGGGCTGCTGAGTCTCTGGCCTGGCAGGGGTGAATTAACTTGTGCATTTCCCTCACTTCTGTGTTTGATCAGGGCTGTGCCTGCCACTGCTTTAGGGGTGCAGGTACCCCAAATCTGTTTCTTTTGGACTGCAGGGCATTCCCCTCAGTGTTTATTTTGCAGCAGAGGCTCCCTGGTAGAAAGCACAAAGTTGATTTATTCTGGTGGTAAGCAGCAATACCCCACCCCTGCCAGGCTCTGTGTTCTCTTTCAGGGCCGTGCTCAGTCTCTTTGTAGGGACTGCCCTGAGGGGACTTTCTGCAGTGAGCCAGGCCTGGCTGTCCCCCAGGACTGTCCCAAAGGCCATTTCTGCCTGGCTGGCAGCTCCTTGCCTCTCCCATGCCCGGTGGTAAGAGTCAAACAGGGATTTGTTTTCCAAGCAGCGATTTTCCAGAGGTTTCCCATCCCTCGGCAGGGACATGCAGCGGTGTCTCTGTGCAGGGAAGTTACTCGGATGTGGAGAGGGCAGGTTCCTGCAAGCCCTGCCCTGCAGGGATGTTCTGCAGCAGGGCTGGGCTGCCTGAGCCAGAGGGGCACTGCCAGCCTGGATTTTACTGCAGCCAAGGCTCCAGCACCTCCTCACCCGTGAGTGAAAAACATCTGACATGGCTCAGGGCCTTCCAGCTCTACCAAAGCTCTCACAAACCATAATAAAATTCATTTCAATTCCCTTCAGGTGGGGCTTCCCTTTGGAGATCTTTGCCCACGAGGACATTATTGCCCAGCTGGCACCAGGCACCCCAGAGAGATGCCGTGTCCTGCTGGCACCTGGAATGGCCAGAGAGGAGCCCAGGATGTCACCTGGTGCCTGCCCTGTGCCCCTGGGTTCTTCTGCAATGTGTCTGGCCAAGATGCTCCTGGGGGACTTTGTGCACAAGGTGAGACAAAGGCAGAACTTGTGCAGCTTCTTCAAAATCGCTTTTGGCTTTGGGGAAAAACTCAGATGTTTTCTGGTTTAAGGTTATTACTGCACGGGGAGGACAAAGACTGCAAAGCCAGAGGATGGTGTCACTGGAGATCTCTGTCCCCGAGGACATTTCTGCCCTGCAGGCTCAGCAGCACCTTCCCCCTGCCCCAGTGGGGAATACAGCAATGCCACAGGTCAGGAACTGCAGGAATGGGAAAAGTCGAGAGCTGCAGCTTTGAAACAGCACAGGAGCTGCAGAATAGGAAAGGTCAGGAGCTGCAGAAATGGGAAAGGTCAGGAGCCGCAGCAGTGGAACAGTTCAGGGGCTGCAGCACTACCATTCATCAGGAGTGCAGCAATGGATCAGGTCAGGGACTACAGAAATGGGAAAGGTCAGGAGCTGCAGAAATGGGAAAAGTTGGGAGCTGCAGAAATGCAGCAGGTCAGGAGCTGCAGCAGTGGAACCGTTTAGGAGCTGCACAAATGCAGCAGGTCAGGAGCTGCAGCAGTGCCACTGGTCAGGAGTGCAGCAATGGATCAGGTCAGGAACTACAGAAATTCAACAAGTCAGGAGCAGCAGCTTTGCCACAGGAGCTGCAGCAGTGTCCCAGGCCAGAAGCTGCAGAAATGCAGCAGGTCAGGAGCAGCAGCTTTGCAACTCCACTGTGACTCAGGAGATGGAAACACTGCTCATAGCTTTTGTCTGTATCCAAGAAGGTCCTGAAAGCTGCTGGCCACTGGGAACATTCAATATTTTGGGGAGTGGGGTACAGAAAGGGGTCGAGCAGTTTTGTTATTTTTTCCCGTGGTGTCCCAGGAGGAATTTATCCCCCCCTGCAGCAGCTGATGTGTTCTCAGGTGTGTGGCAGTGACACTCAGTGCATGAGGGCTGGCAGCAGTTCCCAGCTTTCCCTCTGTTCCGCCTGCCACCTAATGGGGACACGTGGAGGTGACTCGGGCTGCTTGAGTGGAGTTTGCTGAACCAAATGCTCCTTGGAGAAATCCACATTTGAGGCCAGTTACTGCGGGAGAGCTTAAAAACCAGCCTTATTTCCATATTTCTGCTTCTTTAAGTGCCCAACCAGGCAGAGGGAAGTTGTGCATGGGGTATTTTCTTTCCATTTCATTCCATGCTTCCTTTTAATTCCTACTTTTCCCCTCACAGGTCAAGACAAATGCCTCCCTTGTCCTGCTGGGTTTCACTGCTCGAAGGGGCTCCGGCGCCGCTGCCCTCCTGGGTTCTACTGCCCTCAGAAAACTGGGATCAGTTTTTATCCTTGTCCTCCTGGGACTTACAACCCCTCCTACGGGCTGAGCCATGCTGAGAAGTGCCAGCAGTGCCCTGCAGGTGAGGGAATGCTGCCCTGGGACCTGACTGGGAGGGTGATGATCTCTCTGTGCCTCTCTCTTCCTGATCCTCTGGTGGGTTTTGGCCTCCAAGAAATGCAATTATAAAAAATCCACAGTCAAAGGAGGGCCCTGGTTCCACTGGTGGTGTCCCCACAGGTTTTTGGAGGCTCTGCAGAAGGGCTTGGTTCACACTCAGGGTTTCCCAGCAAAGAATAAGCTGAATTAGGATGAGGTTCTTCCTCAGTTGTGCTGATGCTGAAGGATTTGATTTCTCCAAGTCTTCCCTCAAATGTGCATGTACCACAGCAGCTCTCCTGTTTTGTTTGGTTTTTTTTCTCTCTCAGTTTTCTGATTCTCTTTTCCCTCTGTGATCTTCCAGGCATGTTCTGTGGAGAATGGGGATCATCCTCTCCCAGTGGTCCCTGCTGGCCAGGATTCTTCTGCACAGCAGGTACAGAATTTAGGATTCAGAGGGCAGGAAGAGTGAAAAGCTGGGGAGCTGTGGCCCTTGTGGTCCTTGCTGTTAATTATTCCATTCCACTGTGGATGATTTCTGGCTTTATTATCATGAGCTACAATCAGCTCCTCTCTTCTTTCACCCATGGAAATGGTTCTTCAGCCATGAGGAGCAAACTGGCCTATGAGAAACAACCCAAATAATTCAGGATACTTTTTCTTTATCTTCCTCATGCAGGAGCAAGTGTCCCAAACCCCAGTGGAGCCACAAACACGAGCAGTGGTGGCCCCTGCCCACCTGGACACTTCTGCCCAGCTGGCACCAGTATCCCCCAGCCCTGCCCTGTGGGCACTTACTCAGACAGGTGAAGCTCTGTGGATCTGCTGACGCTAATTTTTATTTTCTTTTCATTTTTGTTTACCCATCAGTCCTCTAAGCAACGAGGTGCAGCTCAGTGAGGTTCATTAGACCCATCCTTGCACTGATCAGAAAAGTTTTGTGGTTGCTTTCACTTCTCCAGGGCTGTGACCCCTGTGCTGATTTACCCCTTGCCAGCTGAACCCCTGCTTCTGTCCCTCTCAGGCTCCACAACAGGCAGGATTCCAGCTGCACAGAGTGTCCACCTGGCCACTTCTGTGGCTCTCCTGGCCTCACAGCCCCCTCAGGACCCTGCTCCCCTGGGTACTTCTGCCAGCCTGGCGCGTCCTCACCGTCCCCGCCCGGTGAGCAGCACTGGGTGAACTGGGATTTTGGCAACAGGCAGCTCTAAAAACGCCACCTTTCCTCCCAGTATTCCTGGCCCTGCCTCCTGTGTGAGCTTTGGTTGAGGGGTTTGTGCCCTCAACTTTACATTCTCAAGGCTGCACTGGGCTCTGGGGCAGGCAGGGTGTGTGCCTGGCACGGGCACAGCCATTTCACTCAATAACCATTTCCAGGGGATATTTCCAACCCCTGCTCCTCCTGTCCGTTCCCAGGTGTGTGGGAGAAGGGAGGTCCTTGCCCTGTGAGCCATTTCTGCCCAGCAGGGACCAGCTCTCCCTTGCCCTGCCGTGCAGGCACCTACAACAACCTCTCCAGACAAGCTGCCTGCTTCCCCTGTGCTGCAGGCTACTTCTGCCCAGAAAACACCACCAGCTACAGCACAAACCCCTGCCCAGCTGGATTTTACTGCCCCAAAGGTGAGATGGGCCCGGGGAACCCAGCAACCCTTCGACCAGGCTGAAACCTCTTCCTTAAAATTATCTTTGTGAGCAAAATGTTTAAGTGTCAGCCTGGTTCTTCACACAAGAACACCACCAAAAATATATATATTTTTCATATTTGAGTGTCTTCTTGGGTTGAAGTGTATTTTTTTACATGTTTAAGTGTCAGCCTGGTTGTTCGCAGAAAAACACCACCAAAAATAATTTTTTCTTTTTTCCTGTTTGAGTGTCTTCTTGTGTTGAAGTGTACTTTTGGACATGTTTAAGTGTCAACCCAATCCTTCACAGAAAAATACCACCAAATTTCTTTTTTTATGTTTGAGTATCTTCTTGTATTTTTAAGTGTACTTTTTGACAGGTTTAAGTGTCAACCTGATCCTTCATAGAAAAATATCCCCAACATTTTTTTTTTCATGTTTGAGTGTCTTCTTGTGCTGAAGTGTACTTTTGGATATGTTTAAGTGTCAACCTGATTCTTCACAGAAAAATACCACTAAATTTTTTTTTTTTCCATGTTTGAGTGTCTTCTTGTATTTAAGTGTATTTTTTGGCATGTTTAAGTGTCAGCCTGGCTGTTCACAGGAAAAAATAACAAACCAAAAGAATATTTCAAGCTGTAGATGTGGCTGCTGCTTAACAGCCTCACAAATCAAACAGCACCCAAACACAACTTTGGCCCTGGAGGGCTGTGGGGACAAACAGACGTGAAGTGATGCAGCAGGATTCAGAGCCATGAAAGATTTTTGCTCTCTTTATCCCACAGGCACCAGGTTTGCCACTGAGTTTCCCTGTCCCAGGGGCTACTACAACCCTGACCCCCTGAGCCAGAGCTTGGACAGCTGCCTGCCCTGCCCACCTGGGCACTACTGCGGCCAGGAGGGGCTGACAGCAGCCTCGGGCACCTGTGAGCCAGGTGAGTGGGGAGCTGTCACTGGGACACACAGGGACACTGTCTGGTGAGAAGGCAAAAACTCTTTATTACAGCATCTCACTCCTTATTTATAGTATTTTTGCACAGAGCAGGGATTGGAGGAGAAGGTTGACACCTCTCCCATCCCGTTGGTCAAGACAACTGCACATCAGTTGTTTTTTACTCCAAGAGAAAGTATGGAAACAACCTTTGTCTTAATAAAATCATATTTTTAATTATGACACATGTGTGAGAAAGAACTACGAACTAAGAAAAGCATCAGGTTGTAAAGTGCATCATATTTTTAATTATAACACATGTGTGAGAGAGAACTACGAACTAAGAAAAGCATCAGGTTGTAAAGTGCATCAGAAAATTGAAGAAATCAGGGTGACACCGGGGACAGGGTGTTTGGGAGGCTGATGCTCCTTTACCACAGCCCTTCCTGTTAGATTGCAAGAAATTCGACCCTCTCAGAGGGAGAAAAGAATGTAGAAGTTAAAGCCTGTAGAGAAATTAAAATATGTTAAGCCACTTAAATACGGAATAAAAGTATAAGTTTTAGTGTTAAGTAAGTTAAAGTTAAGTTAAAGTTCAAGTTAGTAGAAATATTTTTTTAACATTTTAAGTGCCTTAGCAGGGTGAAGTACCCTTTGCCCTAGTTAAAAGTCCAGTGCTTCTCTAGACAAAGCTAAAACACAGCAGAATATTGGTTTGCATTCCTAAATAGAACCGTGTACGTAGATAGAACAGTATATGCAAAAATACATAAGAACGTGTACAGACTGACACTGCTGTTTGCATTTTAAAGTGAAAATCTCATAAAGTGTAAAGAGAATGTTTTAGCATCGTGTTTTTTATCTGATTAAATAATTTAATAATTTTAGACGATTTATGGTTAAAAGCCCCTCTCTGGGGCCTGTTTACATGTCTCGCTTCACTTCATTTTCCCTTATTTTTGCTTTTGCTCCCATGCACTCACACACACACACTTCCACACAGAAGAAGAAAGAAGAAAAGAAGGCTGCAGGAACTCCAGCACTGTCCCAAAGAGACCTTACTCCAGTCATAGCCAGAAAACTTCCAAACAAACCTTCAGCATTCCAGATTTTCAGACCGACGCATTCATACAATAAATAACTTTATAGCACCAACTACAGCTCTCGTCTATCTGAAAACCACTAAACAACTCAACACCTTCCAGTGTGTTTGCTGGATTCTCTGCAGGCATCCAGACACTCCTCTGCTGGTCGGGTGGGATGTGCCTGGGAGCAGCCTCAGGCAGCTGAGCTGAGCCCTGTGACCGTAAAGCAAAAGTGCTGAATGAAATGTTGTGAGATCTCTTTGTTGATAGTGTAATATTAAGTATAATATTAAATTGGACACAATATTGCATGGGAAATTATGGCATGGCAGAGTTAAACTTTGGTGGGATGAACGTGTCCCACACCCTGTGCTGTGCCCACATCACACCCAAAGCCAGCCCAGCTGCTTCGTTCCTGATGTTTTTTGGGGCTCTGGCACTGCCAGAGCTTCTCAGTGCCGTTTCCTGTTCCCAGGCTGGTTTTGCATCTCAGCAGCCTGGACCTCGCAGCCCTTTGACCTGGACAACTACACCAGTGCCAACTGCCTGTGCCCAGCCACTGCCACCGGGGGGAAGTGCACAGCTGGCTTTTATTGTCCCCAGGGAAGCCCTGAGCCTCTTCCTTGTCCCCCGGGGCTCTTCTGCAATGCCTCAGGTTGGTGTCTGAGGGGACATTCCTGGTACTCCCACGGGGATGTAGCAGCGCTTGCGGGGTGCCCGCGGTGTCTCCCTGTGGGTCATTCTTTTCCCTTTTCCCTGCTTTTCCCCTTTGCCTCGGGGCTCTGAGTGCCACCATCCTCTCTGTCTTGCAGGGCTGCCTGTCCCCAGTGGGGAATGTGCTGCTGGTTTTTACTGTGCAGGGGGAGCTGCTGGCCCTAAACCCACGGATGCTGTCACCGGGAACCTCTGCCCCGCGGGCTCTTACTGCAGTGGGTACCCAGCACTGAAGGTTTCATGGCACAGGGCACCTGAAACCCTCACAGGGTGTGGCTGGGGTCAGATCATGGTGCCAAAGCCCCAGATTCTTCCCCTTCCTCTCAAAGTGGGAGGTGACATCTTTGTCTCAATAGCTGAACTTTAATTGGCTTCACCTGTGGGTAAAATGAAGCCGATAATTTCTGTCCCACTCCCACACAGCACTGTTGGATCTGTGGGTGGAAAAGACTTCCCTGCTACTCTTTTGTGTTCATCCAACCCCTGAGTGCTGCCATCTCACTCTCTCTTTGATTTTTCCTTTCTCTCTTGCTTCTCCCCTTGCAGCTGCAGCATCAGCAGCGCCCCAGCCCTGCCCAGCGGGCACCTTCTCCAGCCTGCCAGGGAGGAAAGCACTTTTGGAATGCCAGCCCTGCCCCTCTGGCTTCTACTGTGAGGAACCCGGCCTCAGTGCCCCCACTGGGGAGTGCTGGGAAGGTGAGTGGGGAATTCAGTGCCCTGCAGGCTGTCACAGTCCCTGGGGATGAGCTCAGAGGACTGTGGGTGACAAATTCAAAATAAATGTCATTCTGTGAGTCACTGTCTGGAGACAAAAAGCCATTTCTCTGCTGGGAGATCTGACAGGAGCCAGAGGTGCTGCACATCCAGAAAACAGGAGCTGTGTTTCACAGGATCCCAACGTTGTTTTGTGCTGCCCTCAGACCAGAGATGGCAGCTTGTTGTTGCCTTTTGAGCCTTCCTGTGATCAGACCTGCTGCCCACCTGGTTTCTCCTCTGTACTGGAGAACATTTTCTGTCTCTCCCTGAAAAGCCCATTAGAGGCTAAAGCAGCTGAGATGTGAAAGCAGAAGTAGCAACATGTGTGTATTCTGAGCAATTTGAACACTGACAGGGAAAAAACTCTGATGTTCAGAGGGAAAACTTTACTTGAAGCGTTTCAGTGACTGAAGGGGAGCAGAGAGATCAATGTTGGGTCTTGAGGTGTTTTCCTGTGTCAGCTGTGAGTCTGGCCCTGGTTTTTGGGGAGCACTGGGTGTTAAATTTCCTGTTCAGAGTGCAGTGTGTCTGTGCAGCAGCAGAGGCTCACCTCAATGGTTATTTGGCAGCAGCAGGTTTATTCCGTGAGTGCCCAGCGGGATGTTCGTGTGCCTGGAGCTGCTCCTCCCTAATGAGCCGCTTCTCCGAGTTTAATTCCTCCCTCTGTCTCTGCAGGGTTCTACTGTGACAGCCAGCAAGGGCCACTCATCGATGTCACCCTCTACCCCTGCCCACGAGGCTTTTACTGCCCAGCAGGGACCAGCAGGAGCTCTCAGCACAGCTGCCCTGCAGGCACCTTTGGAGCCAGGGAAAAACTGAAATCTCTCCAGGAATGTCAAAGATGCCCAGCAGGAAAATACTGTGAATCCCCCGGCCTGGCTGCCCCAACAGGTACCTTGCTGCTCCTCTGAGCATCCTCCTTCCCCCTGAGATCATCAGTGCCTGATAATTAATGCAGGGGGTGGAGCTGGGCACCGGGGTTCTCACCTCAGCTGAGGTAAAAGGTCTCATTTTACTGGTCTAGAACTTCTTGAGGAAGGAGAAGCCCCTCATTTTTATGAGCAAGGAATGAGAGAAGGACTGCAGAAACCAGAATTTTATGTATGATACTTCTTTTAAAATCAATCAGTGTGAAGTTTTTCAGTTTCTGGCATTTTATTTAGAATTAGTTTGGGTTTTTAACATGGTTCCCAAAGAAATAATCCTCCTGTATAATTGATGTGCATGTGATTAGGTTTAGCAGAGAAACAGAGGGCAAAATACCCAACAATGACACCTCTGTTTTGGTTCAAGATTTCTTTTTCCCACATCTGATGATTTTTACATTGATCCTTATCCTGAAAGGCCCTATTTCACCAAAGCACTCTGATAGAATTCTTAATATTTCAATGTATGCTTAAGGATATGTGGAATATGATTCTGAAGGGAAATGTGTGCTGGGATGTTTGCTGGAGTGTGGGTTTGGGATGTCTGCTGGAGTGTGGGATATTTGGGATGTTTGCTGGAGTGTGGGATATTTGGGATGTCTGCTGGAGTGTGGGATATTTGGGATGGTTGCTGGAGTGTGGGATATTTGGGATGTCTGCTGGAGTGTGGGATATTTGGGATGTTTGCTGGAGTGTGGGATATTTGGGATGGTTGCTGGAGTGTGGGATATTTGGGATGTTTTCTGGAGTGTGGGATATTTGGGGTATTTGTTGGACTGTGGGGTGTTTTTTGTAGTGTGGGATGTTTGGGATGTTTTCTGGAGTGTGGGGTGTTTATTGGGATGTGGAGGCAGTGCCCAGGCACTGCAGGGCTTCCCTGTTTCTGTCACTGTGCATTTGTCACCAGTCCTGCCCTGCTGGCAGGTGCAGCAGCTCCTCTGCTGGCCCTTCCATCAGTGGCACCTGGCTGTATCTAAAATCTGTGTTTATGGGTTTATTTTCCCATTATTCTGTTTTTCTAGGAGACTGTGCTGCGGGGTTTTGGTGTAGGAGTGGGGCTCGAGTGAGGCACCCCCAGGATGGAGAGTCAGGGCTGCCCTGCCCTGCTGGTCACTACTGTCCTGAAGGTAGGGCAGCTTCGGAGCAGCATTTTCCTCCCCTCCCAGAAATCCTGGGAGCCACTTCCTCACCCTGCTGTGATGCCACCAGGTGCCCCAGTGCCACTGCAGTGCCCTCCTGGCACATGGTCCAGCACGGAGGGCAGGAGAAGTGTGCAGGAATGCCAGCCCTGTCCTGGGGGACACTTCTGCAATGGCTCCGGGCAGAGGGCACCCTCGGGGCAGTGCAGCCCGGGGTGAGCAGCACAACAACCCCATTTCCGTGCCCTGCTGGGAGCAGGGAGGCTCTCCAAGGGGTTTTTGGAACCCAGAGGTGTGCCCTGGCTGCAGGTTCTACTGTGCCAGCGGTGCCCAGAGCCCCACACCCAGCGATGGCATCTCGGGAGCGCCGTGTCCAGCCGGTCACTTCTGTCCCCGCGGCTCCAGGAGCCCAGCCCCGTGTCCCCCTGGCTCCCATGGCCACGGGGAGCAGTGCCAGGCTTGCCCAGAGGGTCAGTACTGTGTCTCTGGTGAGGAGCCACAGCCGTGTCCCCAGGGTGAGTTAAAGGCACACGGAAATGCCTGGATTGTGTTTGACCCTCCAGACTCTGCTGGTTCTGATCTGCTCTCTCTTTTCCAGGGCATTTCTGTCCCCAGGGCACAGCTCTCCCCGTTGCCTGTCCAGCAGGATCCTATAACCCTTCCCTGGGCCAAACCAGCTGCCTGCCCTGTCCTGAAGGGTGAGACACAGGGAGCTTGGGGCCTGCTGGAGAGAAAGATTTCTCCAGGCACCCTGGAGCAGAGTTTGTGGACAAAATGAGTTATTCTACCACTGGAGAGCACTTGAGGAAGTGCTGTGAGGCAGCAGAGCAGCTGCTGAGCTGTTTCCCAACACCACACAGTGATTGTGGGATCAGGAAAAGCCCCAACCCCACACACAGCCCCACTGGTAGGGAATTGAGGCTGTTCAGAGCACAGAAACCACGGGCACCATCAAATTATTCCATGTCTGGAGTAAAAAGCTGGTTCCCTTGGCAACAGGCTGGCACCAGGCTGCTGAAGGGAAAGAGCATCTTGAAAATCACCTGATGCTGAGCCTGGCTTTTCCTTGGGGGATTTATCTCCAATTACTGCCTGGATTTGAACTTGATTAACTTTTACAAGTTGATGAATCACAGCTTGGATGTGTTGTGATTCAAGTTAAGAAAATTACGTCTCTGTGGCTTTTGCAATTATGCCATCAATTTGGCATTTGAGGAATCAACTCAGAGTGCAGTGATTTGCACAATTAAGTCCCTTTTTTGGGTCAATCCAGCACAGGAGCCAAAATCATAATTTTTAAAAATTCTCTCTTCGGCCCAGGTTCTTCTGCCCCAAGAATTCCTCTTCCATTTTGGAGAATGAGTGTCCCCCTGGCCACTACTGCCCTGCAGGCACTGCCTCTGCAGCTCAGTGTCCTACAGGGACTTACAGCCCCCAGCCTGGCAGGAGCCTGAGGTCCCAGTGCAGCCCCTGTGAGCCAGGTGAGGACAGGAGCTCCTCTCAGGGAGGTGACAGCGGCTGCTGAGCGCCCTTGATGCCCTGAGGGACTTCTGCTCCCTGAAATGTCCTCTCTGCTGCCAAGCAGGACCAGGGGAGACGCTGAGGGCAGGGGATGGGAGCTGCTTTTCAGCAGAGTTTTGTGTATCCGTGATTTCCCAATCCCAACCCCCTTCTCCCACATTCCAGCCCCATTTTCCCAAACTTTCCCCCCCATTTCAGCCCTATTTTTCTTCAATTTTTCCCAGTTTTTCACCCCAGCCCATTTTTTTCTCATATTCCCCCATTCTATCCAAATTTTCCCCCATTCTGACCCATTTTTCATACATTATCTCCCTCCCAGCCCCTTTTTCTCCCATTTTTCCCAATGTCATCCCATTTTCCCCCATTCCAGCCCTAATTTTCTCCTATTTTTCCCAGTTTTTCACCCCAGCCTCTTGTTATCCCATTTTTCCCAGTCCCATCCCATTTTCCCCCATTCTATCCAAAGTTTCCCAAATTTTCCCCCATCCTGACCCATTTTTCACACATTATCTCCCTCCCAGGCCCTTTTTCTCCCATTTTTCCCAATCCCATCCCATTTTCCCCTATTCCAGCCCTGTTTTTCTCCCATTTTCCTGTTTTTCACCTCTCCCAGAATCTTTTTATCCCATTTTCCAGATCCCATCCCATTTTCCCCCACTCCAGACTAATTTTTCCAAATTTCCCCCCATATTTCCCCTCCTAGCCCCTTTCTCTCCCACTTTTCCCAGTCTCAGCCTGGTTTTCCCCCATTCCAGCTCCGTTTTCCCCCATTCCAGCTCCGTTTTCCCTATTCCAGCTCCGTTTTCCCTATTCCAGCTCCATTTTCCCTCATCCCAGCTCCCTTTTCCCTCCNTTCCAGCTCCGTTTTCCCTATTCCAGCTCCATTTTTCCCCATTCCAGCTCCATTTCCCCCATTCCTGCTCCGTTTTCCCCCATTCCAGCTTCATTTTCCTCTATTCCAGCTCCATTTTCCTCCATTCCGTCTCTGTTTTCCCCCATTCCATCTCTGTTTCCCCCATTCCAACTGCATTTTCCCCATTCCAGCTGCATTTTCCCCCATTCCAGCTGCATTTTCCCCCATTCCAGCTGCATTTTCCCCCATTCCAGCTGCATTTTCCCCCATTCCAGNTCCTTCCAGCTCAGTTTTCCCCTATTCCAGCTCCGTTTCTCCCATTCCAGCTGTGTTTTCCCCCATTCCAGCTGCATTTTCCCCCATTCCAGCTGCATTTCCCCCATTCCAGCCCCATTTTCTGCCCGTGCTGAAGGCTCTGTTTGCTCTCCCAGGACATTTCTGTGCTCTCCCTGGGCAGTCCCAGGTGACAGGGCCCTGCCTGGCCGGGTTTTACTGCACTGGAGGAGCTGCCAGCCCTGCCCCCAGGGATGCTGTGGTGGGGAACTCGTGTCCCCAGGGATCCTACTGCCCTCTGGGCTCTGCCTCCCCACTGCCCTGCCCTCCTGGCCAGTACAGCAGCTCAACTGGGAACACTGGGATCCAGGACTGCCTCCTGTGCGATGCAGGTAAAACTCTGAAAAATCCTGGTTAATGAAATGTCAGCCATTCCTGGGGCTCCTGGGGCTCTGGAGCAGGAAATCCTGAGCAACTGCTTTCCTGGAGAGGGGTGTTGGGTACAGCTTTCCTGAACTGAGGTGTTGGGCAGAGGATAGAGACTAAATCTGCCACTTTTCCACCTCAGAGGATGCTCACAGTAAAGTGGAGATGGAGAGGTTCCCTTTCCACCCTTCCTCTGGATGTTGTCACATTCAGGGTTGACACAAGTGCTGCTCTGAAGCTCTTCTCAGGAGAACAGCTGGAGCTGAATCAAACAGGAGGAATATTTCCCCATCCCAAATTTGCTGTTGTCTGCCTGGAGCTACCAACGTCATCCTCTGAATTTCATTTCAGGTTATTTCTGCAATGGGACTGGACTTGTGTCTCCCACTGGATTGTGTGAGGCTGGGTTCTACTGCAGTGGGGGAAGCCTTTCCCCCAGACCTCCCAGGGTAAGCTGAGGTGTGGTGGAAATAGTGTAAAAAATATAAAATTTCTGTGAAACTGAGGGCCACAAAGTCACCTGAGCTCTCCTGCCCTGGATTAAACTCTCCCTGTCAACATCACCTCCTTCCTCAGGTGCATCTGGTTGATTGATAGTGAAAGGGGAACAGAGATAACAAAATACATCTGGCTTTCCTTGAGCTTTACATTTAAACCCTAAGCAAAAGCAGCTCTGTCTTTGCATGTGGACGCTGCGGAGCAGCCTGGAATGCCACATCACATTAAAATTCCAGAGGTTAATAGTTCATGGGCTTGATTAGAATGCTGCATCTGTCAGCCCTCCTCTGAGGCAAAATTCAGCAGGAGTTTGTAAAGGTGGTGACAAGACTCAGCCCTGGGGTTGTGCAGCCCTCAGGAGGAGGGGTGAGAGCAGGATTTCACAGTGACTGACTGTTCTCCTCACCTGTACAGTCTGACCCAGGTTTTTTTTGGCACACGAGGAGTTTTTAGGCTGTAACTGTGCTGTTTTCCTTCCAAGCCAAGCGCCAGTGGAGGTCCCTGCCCCCCTGGGCATTTCTGTGAGGAGGGGAGCAGCAGAGCCCAGCCGTGCCCTGCCGGGACCTACAGCCCATCCTGGGGAAGGACACGGTGCCTGGAGTGCCCAGAGGGCTTTTACTGCACCTCTGCCTCCACCAACTACACAGATTGTCCTCCAGGTGGGTCTGGCTGCACCCACCCAGGGGCACTTGCTGCCCCTCAGCTGTGTTTGGCACACCTGGTGGGAGGTACCTGTCAGAGCAGTGGCAAATTGCAGGATGGGCCCACACCCATGGCTTGGGATCAGTCTCTCTGATGCCTTAGGATTTTAACTTCTATATTTTCCATCTATTTGTGATCCTGCAGCTCTTTAGTGTGTAACTCCAAACTCCACACTCAGTGTGAGCTGCTGCTTCCCCATTTTGCTCAGACACAACAATTCCTCTCCAGGCCTGGCAGTCAGGGACACCTCACTGCCTCAGGGCCCAGAGGTGGAAACAAAAGTGAGCTGGGGGGAGCAAACCTGGGGTAAATGACTTCATTAGCTGAAGCTGTAATTGGGAGATTGACCCCCAAAATGCAAATGGACCAAACTTATAAAAAGTGTGAAACCTGTGCCCCATTTTGGGTGTAGCCCCTGGGGGCTCTCCCTGCCCTAAATATACCTGTATAAATATACCTTCAATAAATATAAACACTTTTTATTCTGTAATTATGTCTGGCCTCTGTTTTTAGGTAGCCCAAAAGCCATCACTTCCCACCGAGAGATGAAGGGAATTCCTCGTGTGTGGGCTGGGAATCCTTGCTGGGCTGTTCCCAGCCTGTCCTAGTCTAAAAATCATCTTTCTCCCTAGGTCACTACTGCCCCAGGGGCACAGAATTTGCCACGCAGCATCCTTGTCCCCCTGGAACCTACAGTGAAGCCCTGAATCTCTGGGAAGCTTCCAAGTGCCAGCTGTGTCCTGCTGGGAGGGTCTGTTCCAGGCCAGGCCTGCCGGGGCCAGATGGACTCTGCTCGCCTGGGTGGTTCTGTCCCCCTGGAGCCACAGCAAGCAAACCAATGATTCCTGGAAATGTCTCTGGTAGGGAAGGGAACAGCAAAGGGTGTTGTGTGTTGAGGGGGATTTTGGGGTCACCAGCCAGGTTCAGGATGGCTTTCTTTCCCTTTTTTTCAACCTTAATTCAGTGCTCCAGCTCCCTTTTTCCTGAGCTATTCCAATAAAAGAGTGTTTGCAATTCTCATGTTTTAACTCACTCTGTGTCTTCCCCATTCACAGGAAAGGCAGCTCCAGGATCTGCTGGCTTGTGCCAAGCAGGAACCTTTTGTCCTGCTGGGTCATCCCTCCCTCTCCCCTGCCCTCCAGGTAGGAGCTGAGTCTTCCTTCCAGCACACATTTTTTGGGTTCGATTTTTGGTGCCTTGCTCCCCTTTCCTCTCCTGCCAAGCTCCACGGCTGATCCCAGCCTCGTGCTGGGGCTGCTCCTGCTGCCTCCAAAATCTGCTCCTGCTTGTGCCCCGTGCTCCAGGTTGGTTCTGTGCCAGCCCAGAGCTGGCAGCTCCATCTGGGCTCTGCCAGGCTGGGTTCTACTGCACGGGAGGCTCCACAGTCCCAAACCCCAGGGATGGGGCAGAGGGAGACGTCTGTCCCCAAGGCCACTTCTGTCCTGCAGGGAGTCACTCCCCGTCTCCGTGTCCCCCAGGTAGGTGTCTTGGTTTAGGGAAAATTTGGGAAGAAACTTTTGGAGAGAGTCTCTCTAGAAAGTAAATCTGAGCAACTTCTTTCACTAACTGGTTTGAGACAGAAAAAAAAAAAATTTTTGGAGGAATCTGGAAAAAAGTTATTTATTTAACAGGCAAAGCACTCTCCAGCACAACAAATGAACAACACTGAACAACAAAACCTCCCACTGCTTTGCAGAGGTGCCAAATTCAGAAAGTCTCTCCCGTGGCTGTAGCTCGGCTCAGTTGCTGTCGGTCCCTCAGGGCTGGGAAAGGCCAGGCCCAGGACACAGCTGGGAGCTCCTGGTGCCATTTTGGGTGTTTAGTCCAGAGCAGGTTCAAACAGTTCTAAGAAAAAAAAAAACAAACCTACAGTCTGGAGAACTTTTCTGCCTCAGCTGGCTAAAAACTAACAAAAAGCAAAGGGGAGCTCTCTCTGCACTGCAGCCAGCGCAGGCCGCGTGTGAAGGAAAGCTGAAAATTCTTACCTTTATGTTCTGAAAAGAATTGCCTCAGACATTCCACTGCTTCTCTTTCCCTCTCAGATCCAGTTTTAAAGGTACAAAACTTATTTCTGAGCTAAACAGATGATTGGGGATACAATTCAGCATCAGGTTCCTGCTGGCATTTCCCTTCCCAGAGCCCAGCTGAGGCTCTGCAGCCCCTTCCCAGGCTGTGCTGGAGCTTTCCTGTATCCCCCAAGGAAAAACTGCTCTCAGCATGGAAATTCAGCCCTAAATCCAGTGCTGCTGTATTGGAATATTGGCCCTAAATCAGACAGGAATGGTTGAAGTGCCCCTGGAGCTGCTGGTGGGGAGGGAAGGTCCTGCTGGACCCTCCTGAAGGACAGGAGGTCACCCAGCCAAGGCATGTGACAGCCTCTGCACCCCCTGCACAGGGAGAGATCACTCACAGCATCACTAATGAGACAATTATTAATTAAAGAAGATGCTGTGGAACATTTTGTTTCTTTCCTGGATTAAATCTATAGTTGTATTAGCAAAGGATTGAGCTGCTCAGTGCAAAAATAAATAGGAATCCACCTCAGCAGTCAGGAGCAGCCTCTCCCAGGACCCTCTGACAGGAAGCTCTCATCCCAGGGAGTGCTGGCATTTTGGGAATTCCCTCCTAAACCAGCATCCTTTTGCATCTTCTTGGACAGAAGGTTCCTGTATGAGCTGCTGCTTTGAGATCCAGATAATTCCCCCACAGCCACCTCCAGCAGGCTGTGTGGGGATGCACTAATGTGATTTTGGTGGGGTTTTTTTGCTCATCAGGCTCCTTCTTGCCTCATCCTGGTGGTCACTCAGCACAGGACTGCCAGCCCTGCTCCCCGGGCTGGTTCTGCCCCCAGCACGGCCAGAGATCCCCTCAGGGTTTGTGTAAGGAAGGATGGTTTTGTCCTGCAGGCTCTGTGTCTGACCAGCACTCAGGTAGGAATTCTTTGGGGTCATTCTTTACCTACAGGGGTTTCAGCAGCAAGATCAGTTTAAAATCTGACTTTAGTTACGGTTTAGAAATGACTGTTGAGGTGAAAAAATTGTTTTCCAAAAATTATTCCAAGTAACATTATTGGGTAATAGTAAGAAGTATGAAAAATAGGGGATATTATAAAGAAAAAAAAAAAAAAAAAGTGAAATAAAAATGTATTTTCACCACAGGGGTATTTCTTGTTTTGCTCCCAGATTATTTGTGTCCTGTGGGTCACTACTGCCCCCCTGGCAGCCCAGAGCCCGTGCCCTGTCCCCCTGGGGAATACCAGGATCAGCCTGGGAAGGGCCAGTGTGAAACGTGCCCAGCAGGAATGTGAGTGGCACAGATTTGCTCCTTCCCCTTGATGCTTTCTCAGGAATTCTCAGGAATGTTTCCCCCTGCCCGGGCTGCTCTGTGTTTGATATACAAGACACGCTTTGATGCACAAGAATGATTTTCCTGCTTCTGTTTCCACATCACCTTTCCCTTCCCTGTGCCATTTTCTGTACTAAAGTGTCCCAGGGGGTCCATCCTGGTGGCTCTGCCTGCTGGCATGGCCAGGGTGACCCTGGCAGGTCACACCTGAGCTCTCCCTTGGCTTTTCCAAGGAATTTCCTTCCTTTCCCTTGTGTGGCCGCTGCTGTGCACAAAGTTTCTCTCTCTGGCAGGACAGAGGGAGAGCACAAGTGCTGGTGTTTTTTGATGTTTTTTGATGTTTTTTGGCAGGTTCTGTGCCCCACAAGACCACGCAGGTGATGTCCAACAGAACACCCACGGCGTGGCCAAAGCCCTGGAATGCCCAGCAGGGCATTACTGCCCGCCAGGAACGAGGGCTGCCAACCAATACCCGTGTCCAGAGGGCACCTACAGCCACCAGCCCGGCCTGGCAGACCCCAGGGACTGCAGGCCCTGTCCTGGGGGCATGTTCTGTGCCAGGGCAGGTGGGAATTGTGTGTGGGTGAAACAAAATCCTCGTCTGCTTCGGGTCTGGGAGTGAGGGGAAATGTTCTGTGCACCTCATCCAAATGTTACAGAGCATTTGCAGTGGTTTCCCTTGAGCAGATTTTAAAGGTTTTTTTTTTTTGCAAACCACCTTTTGAAACTTAAATTATCGGCAGGTCAAGGTGATTTTGTTCTAGCAGAGGTTATGAAAACAGAATTCAAGCAGCTTGGGGGCTAGGACTCATTTGGGTTTGTTTCTCAGTGGAAAGACTTAAAATTGTCAGCTTCTAAATTGTGATTTAGGAAACAATTTGGGCTTTTACCTCTCTGCACATTAGTTGTGTGAGTAAATATTGAGAGTATAGACTGAGCTTTTAACCAACAGAGCTCCTGACTGGCCAGGAGGCTCTGGGATCATCGTGGTAGCCAGGCTTGTCCAAGTGGTTTAGTCCCAAAATGGGATTTATAGGATTGGTACAGTACCAAAATGTGATTTATGGGATCGTTTTAGCCCCAAAATGTGATTATAGGATTGCTTTAGCCCCAAAATGTTATTTATAGGATTGCTTTAGCCCCAAAATGTGATCTCCAGGGTGCCCCTGGCTCATCTGGCTTGATGCTCGTTGCCTTTAGGACTCTCAGCCCCAACTGGTCCGTGCTGGCCGGGGCATTTCTGCACTTCCCAGGCTCGTGTGCCCACCCCTGTGGGTGATGGGACGGGGGGGCTGTGCCCAGCAGGGCATTTCTGCCCTCCAGGGAGCCCCGAGCCTCAGCCCTGTCCCAGCGGCTCCTTCCTGCCCCAGTCCGGGATGGGTTTCCCTAACTCCTGCCTGCCCTGTCCTGCTGGGAAGTTCTGCCAAGGAGAAGGCCTGGCTGCTGTTTCTGGTGTGTATTGCACTCATCACACATCCTCCTTCTCTCCCAGTTTGGATATTTTTCATATTTTTCTGGTTTCAAAGCTAACGCTGAAGCTTTTCTCCCTTGCAGGACCGTGTTATGCTGGGTATTTCTGCGATCCTGGCTCCACCCAGCCAGACCACAGGCACTGCCCCGCTGGCTTCTACTGCCCTGAAGGCTCGGAATTCCCAATTCCCTGCAGCCCTGGAAGCTTCAGCCCTGTCAGTGGGAAAGGGCAGGCCGCAGACTGCCAGCTCTGCCCCGCCGGGCACTCGTGCAGTGGTGAGGATGTGCTGGGGTTACAGAGTGAGGAGAGAAAATCACCCACCACAGCTTCATTTGTGACCACTTGGGGCACAGCAAGCACAGACTGAGTGTCCCACTCGTTTTTAGTCAGTGGTGGTTTCTAGCACCGAGCTGAAATGTCCCAGATAATTTTAATTCCAGAATTCCTGCTGGGTTCTTGGGAGCAGCCTTGGGTCATGCTTGCTGTTAAACTTTCTCTGCTCCTCCTGTGCATGTCTGACATGGCTCTGGCCTCTCAGGGAAACAAATCTCCCTGGCAGGGAGCTCTTGGTGTGGCCAGGAGCCAGAGCTGCTCCTGCTCAGAGGTTCTCACCATCTGCCTGCACAAGATGTTTATCTGCTCCCCCCAGCTCCGAGATCTTTATGGTCACTCTGACAGTGACAAATCCACCCATCACCTTCCTGGGGACAAAGAGGCTTTTCCTTCCTCAGCTAAAGCAACAGGGAAGGAATTATTTGACTGGGCTAACGTGAGTTTTAGCAGAGCTGGAAGCACAACTGAGAGCCTCAGAATCCCAGCTGAGGTTTTTAATGTGAAGTCTTTGTTTTCCCCAGGCACTTAATTCAGGACTGACTCACCTGGGTGGTGAAATGTTCTTTCTCTGAGGCTGAACTTCAGAGAATTGGTACTTGCTGATGCTAGGTAAAGGTGTATGAGGAAGGAGATCATTATTTTGGGTTTCCATTGTCTCTGATTTGGGCAAAAGCAGTTCTGGAGGGCCGTGTTCTGTATCATCACCTGCCAGACCCCGCTGCTCTCCACAGGGGTCCTCCTGCCCATGGGATCTGCTTTCCCTGTGCCCTGTTCCTGGCTGGACAGGCAGGGGAGGGAGGCTGGTTCTGCTGATGGAGAATGTCACAATCCCCCCTTGAGCAAGGTTCTTCCCTCGTATCCAGGTCCTGCAGCACAAACTCCTGAGCTGTGCCCTGCTGGCCACTTCTGTCTGCCAGGGACCACCTTCAGCACGGAGCACCCGTGTCCCAAGGGCACCTTTGGCCCCAGGACTGGTGCCACCAGTGAGTCTGACTGTGAGCCCTGCCCAGCAGGTGAGCAGGGACTGGGCACAGGAACCCTGCAAATGATTTCTCTTCCCACCTGACGGAGCTGTCCCTCCCCCTGACGTGGCTCTCTCTGTTTCAGGGATGTATTGCTCAGCTCCGGGTCTATCCCAGCCCTCTGGGTTTTGTGACCCAGGTTATCACTGTGCCAAGGGAGCCGTCAGCCCAGCCCCCTTCAAGCACAGGGTGAGTGCCAGGCAGCAGCACAGTGACCTGGGCACCAGGAGAGACCTGTCACCATCTCCTGGCCACAGTCGCACCAGGAGTGGCCTGTCACCATCTCCTGACTGCTGGTGGCATCAGGACTGGCCTGTCACCATCTCCTGGCTGTTAATGGCACCAGGAGTGGCCTGTCACCATCTCCTGGCTGTTAATGGGACCAGGACTGGCCTGTCACCATCTCCTGGCTGTTAGTGGCACCAGGGTTGGCCTGTCACCATCTCCTGTCTACAGTGGCACCAGGA